>JAUCBN010000030.1:11379628-11979628 GCA_035048815.1 Abelmoschus esculentus | reverse complement strand
GCATAAATAAGTTGCCCTCTTGCAATTATATGGAGATCTTAGCTTACTCTTGTGCCCCTCAACGACTCTCGTTCAACTTAATCCAACCTGAAAATCAAATGCAACAAAAACGGCAAATATACTGATATCTTTTATACATATAACTCTTATGCTTCCAATGATTTCATTCAACTCAATACAACCTGGAACTAGAATGCTGTGTAACAAACACCTCGGCAAACTTGCCACTTGAATGCACACAAGTCACAACTTAAACACATAATCAAAGATTGTGATTTAGCCCTTTAATGCCAAATTCTTCCACCTAATATGAGCCATGAGGCTTCTCAACATCAATATAAATTAACGAATACAATGACTAAATGAGGCAAAACTCAAACTTCTAGAACTCACTCAACTAAGCAACTACAATGAGTTTTATTAAACTGAGATCTTGGACGTGGAACTTTATGCCTTCAATGACTCGGTTCAACTCAATAGTCAATACAACCTGAAACTGAAATGCAGCAATACCTTACCAAGCTATTGCTATCCACTCTCCTTTTTTTCTCCTCGCTTAAATGATGCCTAAATGCACACAATTAAACATTTAATCAAAGAAAAAGCCCCAAAATGTAAGAAAGATCCAAATAATATGAGGCATCTCAAATCAATATCAATTAAGCAATAAATTGAGATTAAAAAGGATTGATCACAATGAAAATACACCAATTTGTAAAATTCACTTACTCGGCAACTCCAAAGAGTATACAAATTCCCAGTTCAATTTAATCCCCAGATTTAACCACAATCAAACATAATTCACATCTAATCAAACAATTTCATATAAAACTAGTAAATTCGTTAAATTTCCAACAAATTTGAGCTCCACAAAACGTTAAGAGAAAGAAACTGAGCCTTTCACATTTTCAAATAAGTTGAAATGTAATTCCTTCCATCTATCAAACACGATAGCACATACACACATAAAAACAACAAAATATTGTAAAATTGTTGAAATCAGAGAGGTAAAGCTCCTGTTTATTTAGCAGGAAGCGAAGAGAAGAAGCGCGCCACGTATTCTTGTTGCTCGTGAAACCGTTGTTTGAGGTAAGACTCGAGGATCTCCATGACGGAAACAAAACGTTTCATTTCTTCGAGTCGGCGAGTGAGTTCGGCCTCTCGAGCCCTGGCTCGCTCGAGCCGAGCCTCCGTTTCAGCTAGCCGAACACGAAGCGTATTCACCGTCAATGCATTGTTGTTGCGGGACGAGCGGTTCGGTGAGATAGATCGCCGCTGCTGACCGTAACACATTTTATCTTCAGAGAAAAAAACAAACACAGATTGGATTTTGTTTTTGAAAATTTGGAATTGGAAACGTTTGTCGATCCGAATGATCAAAGAGCGGAGGAAAGGCACTGTTTTCGCGGAGTTAATGCGAGCGAAAGAGGTTTCCAGCACGTCTGGGATCAATGGTGACCGTCTTCTTGTTGATCTGAGCCGTTCGATTAAATTACTGGAATTAGTATTACCTTTTTGACGGGTCGGGTTGACCGGCCCAATGTCAATTCAGCTTAATCCATCGTCCATGATTTGATCCGGGTTTGATGTAAAAAAGAAGGGTAAACTATACTGATGGGTACTGAACTTTTAAGAACTTTTAATATGGTTATCAAAATTGATTTTTTTTATTAAAGTTATTATTGTTTTAAAAAAAATTCATTTCGAATGTATGTGATGTGGCACACTTTTAAAATTGAGTAAATTATAGATTGGTCCACTTAATTTTTCTGAATTTTACATTTACCATCACAATTCTAAAATTTTCAAAAAATTATCCCAAAATTTTAAAAATTACAACTCTTTTTTGTATTTATTGGAAAAATCTTATTGATATTGTTGTTGGAGAAAAAAATCCTAAAATATTATTGTTCTAACTTTATTTCCCGAAATATTGATGTTTCAACAGTGTTTGAAAGTCAGTTCCATTAAACACCGATTTTGAACAATATTCAGGAAAAAAAATTCGGGTGAAAACAAAATTTTTTCACGTGAAGATGCCAAAGTCGGAGCCTAAAGACTCTGTTTTTATCCAAAAAAAATTCTAAATACTGTTTAAAGTCGGTGTTTAGGGAAACCGACTTTCAAACACTATTAAAACATCAATATTTCGAAAAATAAAATTAAAACAATAATATTTTAAGATTTTTTCCCTCAACAACGATATCAATGAGATTTTTTTTATATTTGAGTTTATACATATTTTTTTTGTTTTATGGATTTAATATTTACTTGTATGTACAGAACCGGATTCGAATAGATATAGGGCAGATAAAATTAAACGATTACATATTTAAATACTCTAGTTTAAAAAATACATTATATTTTTCGTAAATTTATATAAAAAATACAAAACAAATTCTTTTTTAAACACATTTTTTCATTTATAAATCATATATAAAAAAATACAAAACAAATTTATCCCGCGTAGTACAAGTAATAGCTAGCTCTCTAGCTCTGCACTTCCAAGTTCAAACCACTTCAGGGACTTTCAGGGGTTCTCCATGTCTGTACCCAAATAAAAGATCTCAAATACGCCGCTTCAGCCTCTGTCCATGGCGCCGCCGCCACCGTTCTTGGATTCGAACAACCCCAATCCCTTAATTCAAGCCTCATCTCGCCTCCCTGACGACACCGTGTTCTACTCTATCTACCCAGACAGTTCCCTTTCCCAAGACTCCCTTCAATCCCTCCACCTCCAAATCCTGAATTCCGTTTCCCCTTTCGTTTCCTCTTACATTTGGCAGCATGAGCCCTTCACCCTCTCCATTTCCCTCCACCCATTCCCTCACCTCCAAGGCCGCCTCCGTTTCGGCGACAATCTAAACGACGAATGGTTCACTGTTTTCCTCCTCTTTCAAATCTCCGCATCTTTCCCATCTCTTTCCGTCCAGGTCAATGACTCCGATGGCGAGTTCCTCTTGATTGAAGCCGCTTACCATCTCCCTCGTTGGTTAAACCCCGACAACTCTCAAAACCGCGCGTTTATCCGACGCGGGAAGCTCCATATCATCCCCAAAATCGCCCTCTCTAACCCAACCCTAAGCGAATCTCTAAGATTCCTAATTGAAAACGAAGCAGCAGCTGTCGCCCCGGATTCGGTGCAATCCGTCATAAAAAGCCGAATTGCGGGGTATCCGGAGAAAGCGAAACTGAACACCCATACGGCTAGGGTTAGGGTTCCAGTGACGGTAGCGCAAGTGTTGAAATATTCGCCATCGTTGATTTCTTTAGCCGTGGAAGGGTTTTACGACCGCGACCTGGATTCGATGAAACACGCGGCGAAGATGGAACGGTTTTTGAAGGGAGGGAAAGAAGAGGTGGAGATGGTTACGGTGGCGGTTAAGATGTCGAGAGCGATGTACGCGCAGCTGATGCAACAGAGGTTTCAGGCGCCAAAGTGTTATCCGATGCCGCCGAAAAAGGGAGACTTGGAGGCGGAGGTAGGGATGAAAATAGCGTGTGGGTTTGAGATGATGTATCAGGAAAAGAAGAAAGAAGGGGGAGAAGGGAAAGGGAGTGGCTGGAAAATGTACAAAGAGAGTTTGGAGAAGAGTGGATATTTCAAAGGGTTGATTCCTGGTTCTAAGGAGTATAATAGGTTGATGGGGAAAGCTGAAGAGTATTACAGGAACAGTTCTTTGTTTTCCCAGACCCGGTACGTCTTTGGTTTCTTATCTCATTTTTTCCCCTTCAAATTGCTGTTATAATTCTTAGCCTGATTCTTTGGTTTTTGTTGCAGTGAAATTTTGAATGCTCCTGTGAGACAAATAGACGAGATTCTTTCTTTACCTTATTCAGCTGATAATTTTAAGAATGAGGATATTCCGCCATCCGATGATGATTCTTGGCTTTACAGTGGTGAGGAAGAGTTGAACTCTGTTCTCCAGGATAGGCAAAAGGAGATGGAACTTTATGAGCTCAATCACAAAAGGAAGTTAAAAGAGCAGCAGGATGCTGGTGCATCATCCAGCTCAAAAGGTGAAGATTTTGATCTTAGTGAGCTTGTGAAAACCATGCAGGGCTTTATCCATAAGATGTCAAGCTATGAGGGAGCTGAGGTTCCTGTAGACAGGTTGGTGGACTTTGAATCTATAAGCTGAATCTGCTATGAATCTTTTTCCTAATTTGATGCGTGCCTTGTAAATTTCCTGAGTACAAATTATGTGCCGTACTACTGTTCAGTTACAACATTATAAAGTTTTTTTTTCACCTCCCTTTGCAGGGATCCTAAAGAAGTTGAACTTGATGTTGAGCGCTTTATGAAGGATGTGGAGTCGGTAATAAAATACCGAGGTGATGAAAATTTGATTGGTGATGCGGATGATGACCATGATTCTTCAGACATGGATTTTGGTAAGAACTAAGAACTATTTATAATTGACAAGTGACAGTTACATTTTTATAGGATTGCCTAGTTGCAATTTTTGTTGCCGACGGGGTAGCGTGGGAGTAACATATACAAGCTAATTAGATATGGCATGCAGAAAAAAAACAATCTCTGGTGCAAACAGAGCGCGTACATGATTGCTCTGTGAAACAGTGATAAGTATAGTTACACTTTTTTGTCCTGGAACTTCTTGGATTACTCATAATTCAGATTTGGTTATTTTAATGTCTACTCTAACACCTTAATTTTCTCTATATGTTTCTGAATGTATATGATTTAGATATCTGAGAGACTTTGCTTTGTGCTTTTGGGATACATCTGGGAATGGGTGAAATTTGATTCCTTGTTTTATAGTTGCTTGTTTGGAATTATCTTACTGGAGTTTAAAGGCAGTTTTGAGGACTTGGGATATGCAAGGCGGTTTGTCTTTTTTGGTTCATAGTTTAAAGCAATTTTGTTTAACAATTTAGTGCCCTTAGGGTTAGATTCAACCGCTTGTCCTCTTCTCCTAAAAGCACACTTCTCAAAAATGATGTTGCCACTTTTCTTCGTTGGTGAGGTCTGTTGACCATTTGTAACAAGGTTGCCCTTTCCCTAATCCCTACCATATATGCATATTCTATTAATCAAGTGCAGTAGCAGATGATCACGGAATTAGATGTTCCTATCTAAATATTTTAGTGACTGATTGAAATTTATTAATGAAACTTGCAGATGAATCTGAAGGTGGAAGTGACATGTCTGATCATGAGGATGGAGTGTATCCCTTCATGGATTCTTATTCTGATGTTATGAACGATGAACTGAAGAGCACTACCCTCAAGAAAAGCTTCGTTCATGAAAATGAGCAATCCAATAAAAATGAGGTATATTTTTTTGTCTTCTGCATAGGGATACTATATTGGACTTAACATGACATGCCAATATTTTTCCCTTTGTAATTCATGTCATGCATTCTTCTGGTAGAGAACATTGTACTGTCTGACTTCGCTTTAGGTGCATGAAACACAGAGAACATTGTACTGACGACTTTGCTGATGTTTTCAGTTGGCCAACATATTCCAGTCTAAGTTTGTGGACTGTACCATTGTCCTTAATGTGTGAATAAAATGATTTCAGGGAACATCCAATGCAACAGAACATATGGAGGATGAGTTTAGTCCTGTGGATGTGGATGTCAACCTCGTTAAAAATCTTCTCGACTCCTTTTCTTATCAACAAGGACTATCTGGTCCAACTTCCAATTTGCTTGGGCTGATGGGTGTAAAGCTTCCCAAGGAGACTAGTAAGGGCAAATGAGATGGTACCTGGAACTAATAGAAATCCAATATATTTGTGTATCTGTTGCATCTTTCTTGTAACTTAAAGGTAGAAAACAACTTTGAAAATCTGATATCTATAATCTACCGCAATTTCCAACCTGTCTTCAGGTCTTACAATTACCGTTTTAATTTTTGCTGTAGAATTTGACGAAGTTCGAATACTGCATATTACTATAATCTGAGATTTTGGTTTTCCCCTTGCTTTCCAAAGAGATGGAATCGGTTTTTAACAAAGTTAACGATAAAGTAATGCAGCAGCACTTATGGGAAGATGTTTATCTTAAGAAAAGAGAACTAGTCTCCTTGTGAAAATTTGAGCAATTTGCTTGATTGATCCTACATAGAATAATTAAAATCCACTTCACATGTTAGCCTTCATTTTGCATAATAAAAAAACAAGTGCAATCTGATACTACAGACCTAAACGAATCTTGACTCTATAATTCATTTAATAAGTGCATCTTTTTCTTCCTTATATGTTATAGACATTTGATTCTAAGATAAATAAGGAAAAAAAAGAAGGAAAGATCAATGGAGGAAATGTCGCTGTCAGTGACCAAAACCTGACATATGGGATCTCTGTCTCGATTCTTGTTGTTTTGTCTATTGTTAGCTCATCTCGGCCTTTTATTCTTCCAGGACATCGACTCACCCACCCTTTGAAACCCCGTCATCACCGGCCACCACATCTGGTAATTCTAACTCCCAAAGAATCCAGTTTTAGAAAAAAGGGCAGGCGTTTAGTAACTAATCTAAAAACAGGTTATTGTCTGATACAACGGTTCTCATCGAATCAATCGTGAAAACATTCATTTGAACCGATTATCGGTTTCCTTTTACATTGAGCCGTGACTCTTTTAATCTCTGTTCCATACCCTTGTCTCTTTGTGGTTTGTTAAGCAAAGAACAACACACAGGAAGATGGTGTCAACTACTATTGACCTCTTGAAGAAAGACCTTCCACTGGAACAAGGCTCTTTGGTTCTTTCTCTAGTTGTTAAGACTGGTCTTGTTCTTGTCGATCTTGTTAATGGCTTCTGCACTGTTGGAGCTGGAAATCTGGTACACTAAACTTTACCACACTTTCTTTTCCCCCCTAAACACTCTCTTTGTATTGTTGCTGCTTATAAACCAACGGGTAGTTTTTGTAGGATTTCAATGAACTAAATCAGTCTTTTTCTGTTATATTTTTTTTGGACAAATGATAAGGTGGGTTCTTGTATTTTCTCTTGTTTATACAGGCTCCAATGAAACCTGATAAACAGATATCTGATATGGTTGAAGAATCTGCGAGACTAGCTAGGTTATTCTGTGAGAGAAAATGGCCTGTTTTTGCTTTCCTGGATTCCCATCATCCTGATATTCCCGAGCCTCCATTCCCTCCTCATTGCATTGCTGGAACTGATGAAACCAAATTGGTTCCTGGTACTTTATATGAGTACCTATGATTCTTATTTATTCATTCATGTGTTCCTTCTCATTAGATGAATTCAATGACATGTTTCTTTATACATCCTAGCTCTCCAGTGGCTGGAAAATGAGCCTAATGCCACACTTAGATGCAAAGATTGCATTGATGGTTTCCTTGGTTCAATTGAGAAAGATGGTTCCAATTTGTTTGTAGATTGGGTTAAGCATAATCAGATTAAAGCTGTAAGTATTTTTCCAATGATCATAAACATACAGTTCAGTTTTGATTGTTCTTTGTATTGTTCAGTGACTTCAATCTCACTGTACCTTTGTCCTGGATCTTGAAGATACTAGTTGTAGGTATATGCACAGATATATGTGTACTGGATTTAGTATCTTCTACTTTGTCTGCTCGAAATCGCCAGATTCTGACCCCTCTCGAGGAAGTGATCATCTACTCCAGTGCTTGTGCAACTTTCGATCTTCCAGTTCATGTAGCCAGAAATATCAACGGTGCCCTGGCTCATCCTCAGGTACTTGAGAATCGCAGATAATTAAGTTTCAAGGATTAAAATCCTTGTGTTTGGTTCGATTATAGATAAAAACTCTTTGAAGTTTTGTTCCTCGGCAGGATCTGATGCATCACATAGGTCTATACATGGCAAAATGTAGGGGAGCAAGGATTGTATCTGAGGTCTCATTTGCTGCTCTTTAAGGCCACATGTTCATAGGACATCTAAGACTTCTAGAAATATGTACCATCTGTGAATTTGAACTCTGCAACTATTATACAATGTGATAAACAGTGAAATTATACATAAAAACACAGCTGTTCCAGTGTAATATCTTTTGCCAGTTGAAGATTCATAATATGATTCAAATTAATAAGAACTCATGGTAACTTTTTTAAGTTCAAGTATATGTTTCTGCTTTTCTCTCCCCTAGCTCTGCAACTGTGATAAGGAAAAATCTGTTTAAAGTTCATCTTAGGGATATTTTTCTTTGAAGTCGTGCAAATTCGGGCAATCAAGATATAAAACGTTTGAAAAGGAGAGGGGAGTCCAGAGTTTGATCCGAGGCCTTTACAGCTCGCTGCATAGGCCATTCATCAAGAGGGGTGAAGCGAAACAAAGATCAGGCAGAGGCAGGTACGTGATAGTTCGTTAGGATAGATGGAAATGCAGTAAAAAGAAGAGTATGACTAAACAATTATTCATCTTATGTCGGTAATTAGAAATTATAAAACATGTATACATAGCCAACAGGAAGCATGCTCTTCTGGTTCATACAGAAAATAAGAAATGGAAAAGTGATGTTTTCTGCGTGAGGATCAATAAAAGCGATGAAAGCATCTTTGAAACGGAATGGTTTACCTATTTGGTACTATATAACGATCTTAAACCAGTGTACTTTCGATGCAGTGCAGGCTGCACGCGGGCAAATAACGAAGTCTTTTGCTTTTTCGGTTTGATACCAAAGATAAATGATCTCAAAGGAACTCTACTACGAGAATCCGAGTGCTCTACTTGGTCACTTCGATTGCCCTTGGATCCTGAAATGTCCCAATCTTCACTCAACTTAGCCAAAGTCCTCTCAACTTCAAGATGCAGAGTTCTTGCATCATCTAAACCAGCTTGGAGTTCCTCAGCAACTTTGTTATTCTCTTGTTTCATGTTCAAAATCTCGCCTTGGAATTTCGCCGCTTGGTAACTTGTGAACCTGAACTCATCTTCCGCAGCACTTGCTTTCAATTCCTTTGTTATCTCTTCTTGAATGTCACACAAAGACGAAAATCGGTTCTTCAGTTCATCTTCCAGTAATAAGCTTCTTTCAACCCAACCATTCAGTTCTGACCGAACTTCTGTCAGGTGTTTGTACAATTGTCGCACATTCGACAGTATTGGAGATTTCACAGTGTCACTTTCATCTTGATTTCTTCGTTCATCGAGTTCTGATATTTCAGCCAGTAAATTCTTCACTCCATTCTCTAACTTCGGTATCTCCTGCACCGCTGTGCTGAATCTGAACCAGAAATCCAAGTTCTCATTTAGCAATTCATCAATGTTCATACGGAACTTTTCCTCGATTTCTGAAAGAGTTTGAGACTGATCACTGAGCATCACCCCAATGTGTTCTTTGACTTCCTCTTCGGATGGTGAAACCAGTGAGATTTCAACCACCATTGATTTCTCAGTACTTACTCTAGGTTCAGCTTGTTGATCAGTATTGTTGTTTTGGCTAAGACTGATTCGAGCAAGGTTTAATTCCCGACGTAAAGACATAATCTCCTTGTCTTTCATTGCATTACTGTTCTTCAGTTCCTTTAGGTGCAACATAATATCAGACAGGCTATTCTGGTTATTTGTCTCTACTTCCATGAGGTTCTTGGTATCCTTGCAGTTCCTAAGCATTGTAGTGTATTCCATCTTCGGTTCACCTTCGGAAAGAGTGTGCACTGTCATTGGAGAAGCTTGCACCGTTACCCGGTCTTCAAATTTCTCCGAAGGCTTTGAGGTTTCATGGCTAACACTGCCTTCATTAGCAGAAGCAAGAGTATGCACATTCAAATGATATTTTCCGTCAATCTGTGCGCATTTATCAACTTCAAAAGCCTGAATCTGGGCTTGAAGTTCATCAGTCTCTACACTTAGTCTCTCAATAAGAGCAGACTGAGATGAGACCGTGGTTTCTAAGTCGAACACCTTGTTCACAAGTTCATCAATCTTTTCCTCCATTTCTGCAACACTCAAAGATTCAACCTCAAACTTCTCCTCTAAGGACGCTCTGTCCTTTCTCTTTTTGTTACCTTCACACTCTTCATCTTCTGCAGCCGATGGATTTTCCAGGCCAAATTTGTTTAAGACGAACTCGTTCTTGAACGAAACCAACTTGTCTCTGGCATCCTCAATCCTTTTCAGCTCCACTTCGGTTTCCATAACTGATCTCTCCTGTTTCTCCTGCAGGCAGACCAATGTCTCTTTACACGATTTTAAAGCTGTTGCAGCCATCACATTTCGAGCATCATCATCATCGATGCTCCTACCTTCACCAAACTCCTCTTCCAAACCACAAACTTTCTCTTGCATTTGAATTATGTCATTATCTATTTCCCAAAACTTCGCCAATCTGCTCTCATAACAACTCTTTTCAATCTCTTTCTCGGTTTGCAATGCCAGGATTCGTTTATGAAGCTTATCGATCTCTTCAATTCCCTCAGCCTTTGTCAATCCGGATTTAGAAACTGCAGTGGTAGTATCTTTTGTTGATTTCTTATGCTGCAGTTTCTTGGTAGCTGGTGTTATTAAACCCTTCGAATCCTCGACAGGGAGCTTCAGAACCCCGGGGATATCACCATTCAAGTTCTCTGGAGACTTGTTCCAGGAACTTGGGGAGCCATATTCGTCATCGTCGTCCATCGGGAACTGGACTTGATCAGGAAAAACGGAAGCCATTGCATGGTTCACATTTTGCAGCTCAGTCGATAAGTGATCGTACCGTTCGGCCAAGGCACGGTATGTTCTGTAGGCTTCTTCAACGAAATAAATCAATTCTGGCCTCTTTTTGAAGTACATTTCTGCTCTTTCTGCAAAGGAATCTCCATCTACTCCAACGAGTTTAAGAACATATGTTACCTTCTGCTCCATATCTGCAAATTTCATTGTATTTTCTCAGACACTTTCCCACCATTTATAGTAAAAAATCATCATCAAAATTATCAAAAAGGAATTAAAAACCAAACCTTGAAGATTATGTTCCAACCATTTTGACTGCTTTGTTCTGATATGGCTAGCCCACCACCATGAATATGCATTACTAGCAGCTCTTTGCATCTTTCAAATCCTTAATTTTCTTGTCTCAAAAACATGCAAAACTCTGTTTTTATTACAAGTTATATGCAACAAAGAGAAGTGTGTTCTTTTTATGAGATCATGCAGGGAAGCAATTCTATTAGAAATGTAAGTTGTTTAAGCTAAACTAAATCTATTCATAGCTCCTGTTAGAGTCGGTTAATGAAAATAATTGTTTTGTTTAAAACTGTAAATGATTCAGTTCGAAAAAATATTAATCATTATTTATATGTTTTGTTTTAAAGGTCAAAGTTATGAAGCAATGTCAGGTAATTTAGTTTTTTTACAAAGTATTTGAAGAACTATTTTTTATATTTTCTGTTATTTAGATTAATTGTACAATATTTTTATATATTTTTTAAAATAATGTTAATATAACTAAAAAATAAAAATATTTGAAATATTATTCGTACGATGTTATTATTTCAAATACTAATAGTTTAATAATAAGATTTAGTAATATATAATAGTAATAGTAAATATAAAAATAAAACTATTCACAAATTAAAAATTAATATCTTAGTTTCTACGCATTATAATAATATGTTATGTATTAGGGATGTTCATTATCGAATACCTAAAGTATTGGGTATTATATTCTTCGACCTATGTCTTGATCAGTAAAACTTGGGTATTTTATTTTTAAATCGTTTAATTTTATTAAAAATTATAATTAATAAAAATTTGAGTTATATAATCTCATTATAGAGTTAAAAATTTAAAATATCAAACACAAACTACTTTAGAATATAATTACATACGTAAAAATTTGAGTTAAAATATTTAAAATATGAATGTCCATGAACAGAATAAAAGAAAGAGTTAAATTTAAAACTCAAATTAATTAATTCAACTCTACTAATAATAGACAATTCTTGCATAATTTCTAGAAATTACATATATAGATTTCTGTATAATTTTTAGAATTTATGTATATAATTAGATTATTTTATTTGAAAATACAATAAATATAAAGGTATTTTTGTTTAAATGATAAATATATTTAAAATATAAAAATATAGAAAACTGGATCCTCGAGTAATCGGTATCCAATTAATTAATTAAGACTAATTTTATGATTCAAGTCCGATCTAGATAACTACACAATTATTTATGTTCAAATAATCAAGTTGATTAATTTTAAACACACTTAATTTATATTCATATAATAATTATTAAAATATTATTTTTAGAATAATATATAAAATATTAATTATCTAAAAAAATATCATTAAACTTATTAACCATTAATATGAATATTTCGATTCAAAAAGTAATAAGCTAATAAAAATGTTGAGTATTCTATTAATCTTAAATATCCAAAAAGTACTCTTTAAAGTATTAAGTTAATATTAATATTAATTTAATCATAAATATATTTTATACTATTAAAATAGTAATATTGTTATATTATAGAAAAATTTCAATAGAATATATGTTCGCATAATATTAATTATTCATTATGTATTAAATATAGCATTAAAACTTAAAACCAAAATATTATTTATTATAATAATCAATACTTTTAATTATATTATTATTTTATTATTTAAATAATAATATTAAACATTCTTTAACATATAATTATGTATATTTAATAATATTAAAAAGTATAATATTTGAGGCCAATGTTTCAAGTTTTTAATATTTAAAAATTCAAATTAAGAATAGATTATTACTGATTTAATAATATCTTTACGCAATGTAAAGATCGTATCATAAAGATTTAAAGATCGACGTAACATCATAAAACTGTAATCGTATTAAAAATTATAATTGTTTTTTTAGAGAAAATCATATTGCAACAGTCGTGGGTACAAGAACCATGAGAAAAAAGGGAAGCAAGAGTTTCCAGTCCTAGACATTAGTATTTACAAAATTGATATCATAATAGATTACTCTGTCTCTGGATCAAAAGTATACATAGTATCAGTGAGCTGATAAGCATAGCAGGGATCAGTTCTTACATATTCACATTAATAAGTACTATTTACAGAAAATTCATGTTTCGAATGTCATTTTAGCTGGCATGTAAGCAGGGAGGATGACTAACCAGAACAGAGTAACATCCTGGAAGTATCTGTGCTCTTCCATGGCATCCTCCAAGGATGTAGGATGCCAACACCTGAATTCTACCAAAAGCTGATGAAGATCCCATCTCAACCATAACCGGCCAATTCTTTTTTATAGACATCATTCACTGGTGCTATAATAGGCTGAGTCATTTACAGCAACTTCACCTACAGATTAGTTCAAAAGTTCGGGAAGGACGAAAACCACTGCTGCACCGAGTTGCTTCCCTCTGTGTGTTTTGGCCAAAATGCAAAGAAAAAGTAAAAGCTCAAAAACACCCACAAGTCTCAAATAACAACAGCAACATGGAATCCATCACATTGAGAAGATAAGATGATAAGTTTACCAAATTATTCTATAGATAACTGAATGTGATTTAAGATTGATAATGTTTACGAGACAGGCTACCAACTACCGAATACCTAAGCAGAATTAATAGTTCATTCCGAAAACTGAGATACTGCAAAGTCCACAGAGACATTTGGACAAGTTCATTAAATCTCACCCTAACAATGCAAACAAATATGGCATCCAACAAGAAAAGGAGATAAAGGATACAAGAGTTAACAGTGTTTATACTTTACCATGTTTAAAGGAACTAAAACAGACACTTCTAACACTAGGCGTTGGTCTCCACCGTTCACCATGTACAGATACAGATACAAATAGCATTCTAAACTGAACAAACAGAACATGTAGCTCCAAAGACTGAGCCCTGAGGTGCAACTAAAGATGATACAAAAACGATCAACTAGCCTTAAAAATTGAAATTTCACAATCAATCAAATTAATTACTATCAGATATGAAAAAGGGATGTATATAGGGACAAGCTCTCACCAGAAGAGAACCCAGTAGGGAGGTTCTCAATTGCAGTCAAGAGCTGGTTATTGGGGCTTTGAACAAGTTCCTTGCAACCAGGTCTATAACATGGAACCAGCACAGCAAACCCACCATCGTCTGCTTCGTGGCCTTGGAAACCTGGACCATGTGGTTCTTCCCACCCAATGGACCACTCTGGACCTTCTGATTCATATCCAGACAAATGTACATCTTCTGATGGAACCACCACAACATCACATTCTTTATCAACCACTCTCCTCTCCTCGCTGCCTTGCCACTTAGCCTTTCCTTTCCTTTGGGATATCTTCGTTTGGAATTTTACAGTTTCAGACTCCCTCAAGCCCAATCCCCAATCAGAAGAAGAGGAAGAATTCAGAGAATTTAAAGATGACCCATTTGAAGCAGGCTGTTTCTCCTTATTCCCACCACCCCAAAACCACCATGGAAAACCAGGGAACGAAACTGCCATCTTTAACAACCTTAAAACTCCATAATCCTTCTTTTTAAAGCTTCAATGGTTAGTTTTTCTTGCAGTTAGACACTCAATTAGGAAACGATTAACCGAATTCAAAATTAGAACAAAATTTGCAAAGATATTAAATGAATCCAATAATTTTTTTCAAGCATGATTAAAGTCAAAAGCTTGTAAATTAAGCTCTAGCAAACTGTCTTCTCTACAGATTCTTCACTCTTTTTTCTTTAAAAAAAAGAAAGAAAAAGCAAGACAAATCAATCCAATGAAACGGGTATTTTTCTAATTCCGCAGGTCTCCCCTTAAAGTCTACCCTTCATGACCCTTTCTTCTTAGCCCAAAAGTTGTCCAACTAGAGTCATCAAAAACTCAAAAGACCAAAATTTAGAACTTCCACTTTAAAAAAAGAAAGACAGATTCTTTGTGTTTGAAAAGAACTGTTAAAAGCTCAAAAATTTTAGAATAGGTAGTTCGATTTTGATTCAAAGAAAGCCTTCTGGAGAAAATCGGAATAACCCATGATCGCCAAACGAAACAATCACTCGGAGAAAAGAATTTCACCGGGAAAAATCAAGCTTTTGTTCTAGTGGATAAGAAAAATCGAAACTTTATCGAAATTCACTGGTTAAAAGGGGGGAAATTTCAACACATCAGAGACGGAGAGGAAGATCTTTTTAATCAATTAAAGACTAAAAGGGAAAAAATAGAAAACCCTAAAATTTACGATCTCTCACTCATCTCCATTTTTTCTCACAAGGTTTCTCTCTCAACTGTAACAATGAACTGCTAAAGCTCGTCTTCTTCTTGAATTTATAGAGCCATTTTTTAAGTAAAATGCATCCAACGGTGGATATGCAATGTTGCAAGTTGATGATTGAAGGACTTTTTTATTAAAATGTACAGACTTGTTGGCGAAAACTATACTTTCAACCGTTGATTTAGCGACAAGTGGAGTAGTGATGACCGTCCTGATTTGCTTACGTGTGTATCGTAAAATCCAATCATTGTTTGCGTGCATAGCAATTAGCAACAAAGTCATAGAGCTTTTAAGTTTTCAACCAGCGTAAACAGCTCAGACCCTATGTTTATTGAATACTAATTAGGAATAATAAAAAATTTACCTTTCAACAGTTATTATTTTTTTATAGATAAACTACTTAAACGTCAATAACAATAATAATTAAACTGGTTCAATATTTACAATAATATTGTTCAAAAAATGTTACAATTATATCAACAAGGACTGATTTAAATGGTAAATAATTTGGTTTCGTTTAAGCAAGTTTCAGATTCGAGACGTTATATACACAAAAATTCTATATTAGAAGACTTATCCACCAAAACTAGGTGTACGATACGGGTTGATCTAAATTAATTAGGATTAAACTCTAAAATCAGAAGAACAATTAAAAAAATGTTACAATTATAAAGTGACAACTTACATAATGATTTAGTATATTTTATTATTGATGTGACATTATTATATATCAATAAATAATTTTTAAAATTTATTAATTATATAATAATTAAAAATATTTATATTATATGAATTTAAATTTTAAAATAAAAATATAATTTATTTATTTATTTAATAAATAAATATATTGAAATTTATGAAAGGCTAAAAGTTACTAGAAGTCCTCTAGTTAAAAAAATCGTTTAACCTTTTAAATTTTTTACTCAATTAAGTTTTTTATTCTAAAAGTTTTTTATTTAATAAATAAAAAACAAATTAATTCGTCATCATGCCAACATATAATGTTTTTATAAAATTATTATTTATTTCAATATTTATTTAGAAATTTAATATTATTTGTTCCTTTAATTTCACATAATAATAATAAAAACTCATAAAAATGTTAAGACTTAATAATAAAATTTAGTTAACTTAATTGATATCAATTTAAAATTTTAATTAAGTACAAAATGTTTATAAACTTAATTAATTTTTTGTAAATCTATAGACTTATCTTTAATTACTTACTTTTAAAAATAACACAGGTTGACATGTCAATAAAATAATATTATGTCACATTAATGGCCTAATCGTCATATGCATTCAAGTCAATTCCATTTGACTTAGAAAATAAAGGTCGGTTGATAAATTTAGCTTATAGAAAGAGTAAAACAATTTTTTTAGGAAAATTTTATAACGGGCGTCGAACACTGTTAAATATTGTTAATGTTGAATATTGTTGAACATTATTAGATTAATTAATAAAATTTTAAAATTTTAAAGACTCAGTATATAATTAATAAAAGAGTGATAAACTCAACATATAATTAATAATTGTGTGATTAATCCTTTAGATTTTCATTTTTTATAAATTAATTTAATAATGTTCAATGGTGTTCAACATTAACAATGTTCAACGGTGTTCGACGTCCGTTATAGACTCATCTATTTTTTTAAGCTTGAGAGATAAATTTATCATTTAATACCTATTAAACTAATAATTTAATTTAAGAATAATGATAAATTTAACACACAATATTTATATCTTTATAAATTTAATTTTTAATTTTTTTAAATAAATTTAGTTTCTAATACTTTATTTTTAATTAGAATTTTATATTAAATTATTATTATTTTCTAATATTGATATGACAACTCACATGATTTTTTTATTATTTATGCAATAAATTTTAGATTATAAAAATAATTTTAAATTTATATAAATATATTTATATATTAAATTGAGTTAAAATCATCGTCTTATAATATAATATATTCGTAATGTTTTTTTAGGAACGTCTCTCTCTTGTCCGATGTAAGTACTCATCCAATTGAATTATAAATACCTTGGCCGACAATATTGATAAATAAATGCTCAAAAACCTGTTCTTCTAACGCCTTGTTCTTACTTCCAAGGGAATAAGTTTGTAATCTCCAGTCCGGTTCTAGTTCAGACCAAAAATACAACTATTTTATGAATATTTTTTAACTTTCATTTTTAAAATTATTTTAAACTTGTATATCTTTTCTTCCGTTTTTCAGAAGAGTCAGTGTTTTATTGGGGGGGGGGGGGGGGGAAGAAAGATAAAAGTAGCGGCAACCGACGGAAAATGGGGAGATATGAGGGGATACGAAGAGGCAATTTTAAATGAATATACCCTAATTAATTGATTAATTATAAAATAACTTTAAATTTGATTATTTAAAAATATTTAATTGTTAAATAAATATTTAAATTATATTTTTAAAATTTAAAATTTAAAATTTAAATTATCGTTTGAATTAAATAAATATTTAATATTTTATTCTATAATTTATTTTAATTTTTTAATTTTGTTATTAAAAATATATATTATCTATTAAAAATTTAAAAATTATATTAAAATAAAAAAATTATTTAATTTTATAAAAAATTAAGTTTTATGGATTTTACAAAATAATCCCAAAACCTAAACCTAAATCTCAATTTGGCTGATTCTATTGATTCTCATACCTTCGTTCACTATATTGATCGTCAGATCGTCACGTTTATTTTATTTATTATCTTATTATCGAAAATCGATTGACATCATGTGAAATATCAAAACTATTGATTTCTTTGAATAATTCGTGAGAGGTGATAAACGTGTGAATTGTTCGATGAGGAAAGAACATTTTATTTTTTTCGTTGGCAACACAACCAACGTCAATAAAAGTGATCAAATTTGAGGATTTATGAATTTTGGGAACTATTTTAAGAATAATAAAAAAAATTAGATATATTTTTATTTATTAATTTTATTTATTTTTATTATAAATTAAGGATTTTAAGAGATAACTCGTGTCTTTTAACGGTGAAAAATAACAAAAAATCTTAAATAGATCATGAAATGAAATGTTAAACATCTATTGAGCCCTAAAAATAGTTTGAACACATAACTGAAAAAAATATAATTTAAACACTTATTTATCTATTAAACCTTAAAAATGAATCATTTTTAGTTCAAGTAGCTTAAATTCATCGTATTAAAAGTGAGTTTTAAATTTGTATTTTATTAAAAGTGAATTTTATATAAGGATTGTAGGAACTAATTTCGGTTCCTTTATGGGTGAGTTTCCCACAATTCCATGATCCACAATGGATAAGGATTTCACGTTGTTGAACGTGATGTACCCGTCTTCACATTACAGTTCATGTGAAGGTGAATGTGGGTGAGTGGACGGTTAAGGTAAATGTGCCGTGTAGTTACAGGGGCATTTTTGTCCATTTGGTTAGTGGTTCTTGATGGATGAACCCCTATAAATACCAACCTAGCCTAAGGTCCCTAAGCATCAAACACAAGAATCACATATTCCATCTAGTGAGTTTTGAGTGCTTAGAAGATCTTGGCGGTTCTAATTATTTTTTGTAGCCGAGTTCTTTATTTTTTACGGTGGTCCGACGAGCTCGACGGTGGTGCAACCACATCTCAAGTTGGCATAAGGTCTTGACAATGGCTGAAGGTATTTATTTCGATCCTTTTCCGCTGCGTTTATGCTCGTTTAATGCTAACATTTGGTATGCGAGCCATGTTAAATCTCTGCCTTGTCATGTTTAATTTTTCTCAAAATTAAAATATCATTTTTGATCTTTAAATTCTGAAATTTTTAAAAAAATTATGTTGTAGAAATTTTATAAGATTAATTTCTAAAATTTATTAATTTATTTTTACTTAAATAAATTTTAGAAATTAATATATAGTATGTGCCTAAATTAAGATATGTTATAACTTAGTTATATACATAAATTAGGTACATAAAACTTTAGTACTTATTGCATAAAGCTTTAGCAATAAAACTATAGAATATGTCTAGGGATCCAAATAATTTATTTAATTAGAGAATTAGCCACAACAACTTTAATTAAATAAAATTATTATAAGGATCTCATAAGGACTAGACATAAAATGTTGCATAATGAACAAGCAACACTTTAAATAAAGTTTAGGGTTAATATCTAGCTAAGTGATTTTAATAATTTTATTTAGTTAAAACTAGCCACAACATCTTTAGTTAAATAAAATTACTAAGGTTAAAAATCACATACATAATGCTTAGATATTAAATTCCTTAACATCAAGGTAAAAATTATTAGACGAATTTTTATAATTACCCACAGGAGTTATAAAAATAAATTTAATAATTTTTACATAAAGGATAGAAAATATTCTATCAAATGAATCTAATCGAATTAAAAATTTAGCCCACGGGCAATTTTTATGTCACTAGATTCATTATTTCTATAATTTGCATTGGTAAATTATAGCTTATGTTATGCCTCAAATTTATATTAAGCATGTATGTCAATTTATTTTGCAGCATTATTACCTGTGAATATATCTGATAATAGAGTAGATATCCCTGAATTAACTAGTGAGAACTTTAAGTTCTGGAAGGAAGGCATTCTTCTTCAATTAGGGTGTATGGATATTGACTATGCTATAAGGAAACCTGAGCCACATGTCAGTGACACCAGCAATCAGGCTGATCTTGCTCTATATGAAAAGTGGGAGCGATCTAATCGCTTAAGCATTATGTTCATTAAGAGCAAGGTTCCTGCTGATGTTCATGGTTCAATTGAGCATTATGAGAATGTCCAAGAGCTATTAAAGGCTATAGAGAAACAATTTTAGACTTCTCAAAAGTCATTAGCCAGCACCTTAATTATGAAGTTCACATCTCTAAGGCTCACTACGGTGAGAGGTGTGCGTGATCACATCAATAAGATGCGTGATTTGGCAGCTCGACTTAAGGCAATTGAGGTTGAAATGTCTGAATCTTTCCTGATGCACTATATATTGAACACTCTTCCTCCTCAATACGGGCCATTTAAGATCTCTTATAACACACATAAAGATAAATGGTCTATTGATGATCTTTTGACCATGTGTGATCAAGAAGAGGGTAGGCTCGTATTAGAGATGAGAGAAAGTGCACTGACGGTTACTCAAGGAAAGAATTCAGTCCAAGCCAAGCAAAAGGGGAAGGCTAAAATACAACCCCAAGCTGACATCAAGAAAGAGTCCACGTGTTTCTTCTGTAAAAAGAAGGGACACATGAAGAAGGACTATGTCAAGTATAAGGGCTGGCTTGAAAAGAAAGGTAAATCAATCTCACTTGTTTGCTTTGAGTCAAATATGGTTGATGTTAATTATAACACATGGTGGATTGATTCTGGTTCTACAATCCATGTCTCAAATTCCTTACAGGGATTAAAAAACCTGAGGGAACCAGTGAGAGCTGAGCGATACATCTATTCAGGAAACAAGATGCAATCGCATGTGGAAGCTATTGGGACCTGTGAATTAGTGCTTAGTAGTGGCTTTGTTTTAATTTTAGAAAAGACTTTCTATATTCCTAGTTTTTCAAGAAATTTAATTTCTTTTTCAAGACTTGTACCCTTCGGGTATTGTTTTAATTTTTCGAATGGTGGTTTTAATTTATTTTATAAATCAGAAATTGTTGGAAATGGAATTTTATGCGATGGTCTTTACTCTATTGATTTACAAAATAATGCCACTCATAATGTTATGCACATTCAAACTGGTACTAAGCGTTGTGTTATAAATGAAGATTCCTCTACTTTATGGCATCGGAGATTATGACATATCTCCATTGAAAGGATTAAAAGATTAGTAAATGATGGGGTACTCCAATACCTTAGATTTTACTGATTTTGATATTTGTGTAGAGTGCATTAAGGGTAAGTAGACTAACAAGTCAAAGAAAGGTGCCAAGAGGAGTTCGACCATATTGGAAATCATCCATTCTGATATCTGTTGCCCAGATATGAATGTACAAGGTCAGAAATACTTCATCACTTTCATAGACGATTACTCACGATACATGTATCTCTACATGCTTCATCATAAAAGTGAAGCGTTAGAAGCCTTTAAGGTTTTCAAGGCTGAAGTAGAGAAACAATGCGATAAGCAAATAAAGATTGTGAGAACGGATAGAGGTGGTAAGTATTATGGTAGATACACAGAAGATGGACAAGCACATGGTCCATTTGCGAAGTTTCTTCAAGACAACGGTATAGTTACGCAATACACCATGCCAGGCTCGCCTGATCAGAATGGTGTTGCGGAAAGAAGAAACCGAACTTTAATGGACATGGTGCGAAGTATGCTTAGTAGCTCTAAGCTACCTAAGTTTTTATGGGTTGAAGCTCTTAAGACGGCTGTGTATATATTAAACCGGGTCCCAACCAAGGTTGTCTCAAAGACATCTTTTGAGTTATTCAAAGGTTGGAAACCTAGTTTGCGACATATACGCGTATGGGGATGCCTGTCTGAAGTGAGAATTTATAACCCACAAGAAAAGAAACTGGATCCAAGGACTATTAGTGGGTATTTCATTGGATATGCCGAAAAGTCCAAAGGTTACAGATTCTATTGTCCATCTAATAGCACTAGAATTGTGGAATCAAGAAATGCAAAATTTATTGAGAATGACTCAATCAGTGGGAGTGATCTGTCTCGGGATTCAATTCTCGTAGATCGATCATCCACTTCAAGTGAGAGATTGGTTATCATATATAACACCCCTCAAGCTCAATCGGGTGTTGAACAACCAATCAATGAAGTTCCACAAACTGCTGAAAATACTCTAATAGATCAAGATGTTCAAGAAATTCCAAAAATTATTGAACAACCAGTTGAACAACATGATCCACAAGAGAATGTTGGTTCAACATTAAGAAGATCTATTAGAGAAAGAAAGTCAGCAATTTCTAGTGATTATTTTATGTATTTACAATAATTTGACTATAACGTTGGAGCTGAAAATGACCCTAAATCATTTTCAAGTGCCATGAGCTGCAACGAATCACAATTATGGTATGATGCTATGAAGGATGAGATGAATTCTATGAAGAGCAACGAAGTTTGGGATCTTGTGCCGTTGCTTGATGGTGTAAAAGCCATCGGATGTAAATGGGTCTTCAAAACAAAAAGAGACTCAAAAGGCAACATAGAGAGATATAAAGCAAGACTCGTTGCTAAAGGATTCACTCAGCGAGAAGGAATCGATTACACTGAGACTTTTAGTCCAGTATCTAAGAAAGATTCCTTACGTATTTTGTTAGCACTAATAGCTCAATTTGACCTTGAGTTACAACAGATGGATGTGAAAACTGCCTTTCTTAATGGTGATCTAGAGGAAGAGGTATACATGAAACAACCTGAAGGATTTTCCTCTAGTGATGGTGATCACTTAGTTTGCAAGTTAAAAAAATCTATATATGGATTGAAACAAGCCTCCCGCCAGTGGTATTTAAAATTTCATGAAGTTATCTCTTCATTTGGTTTTGTTGAGAAAATCATGGATCAATGTATATACCAGAAGGTCAGTGGGAGTAAAATTTATTTCCTTATCCTATATGTGGATGACATTTTACTTGCAACTAATGACAGGGGTATGCTACATGAGGTGAAACAATTTCTTTCTAAAAACTTTGATATGAAAGATATGGGTGATGCTTCTTATGTCATTGACATTAAGATTCATCGTGATAGACATAAAGATATCTTAGGTCTATCTCAAGAAACCTATATCAACAAAGTTTTAGAAAGATTTCGGATGAAAGATTGTTCACCTAGTGTTGCTCCTATCGTGAAGGGTGATAAGTTCAATTTGAACCAATGCCCGAAGAACGAATTTGAGAAGGAGCAAATGAAAAACATTCCATATGCTTCTGCTGTTGGAAGCCTGATGTATGCTCAAGTCTGTACAAAACCTGACATTGCATTTGCCGTTGGGATGTTGGGAAGATATCAGAGTAATCCAGGTATAGACCACTGGAAAGCTGCAAATAAAGTTTTGAGATATCTCAAAGGGACAAAAGAATACATGCTTACATATAGACGATCCGACCATTTGGAGGTGATTGGCTACTCCGATTCAGACTTTGCTGGTTGTGTTGATTTACGTAAATCAACATCAGGTTACATATTTATGTTTGCCGACGGAACTATATCTTGGAGGAGCATTAAGCAGACTTTGACTGCTACTTCCACTATGGAGGCCGAGTTCGTTTCATGTTTTGAGGCTACCTCACATGGAATATGGTTAAAGAGTTTCATTTCTGGGCTTAGACTTGTGGACTCAATCTCTAGGCCATTAAGGATATATTGTGACAATTTAGCTGCTGTCTTTATGGCTAAGAACAACAGAAGTGGAAGTCGAAGTAAACACATCGACATTAAGTATCTAGCCATAAGGGAACGTGTTAAAGAAAAGAAAGTGGTCATTGAGCACATTAACACTGAGCAGATGTTAGCTGATCCTTTGACTAAGGGCATGCCACCACATAAATTTAAGGATCATGTTGTCACTATGAGACTTGTTCCTACTTTGTAATTTTTCATTGTAAGAACAATTCAGTTGAAACTCTAATAAAGTTTGATATTTCTCATTTATGTTGTGTACACATTAAGTCAATTATTTTGAGAAATATCACTAAAGTTTGGACCTAGAATAAACATTGGGTTTATTCATTAAGTATATGGGCTAAAACGTTAAGACTTGATGTATTGTGATACATGGAAGATACAACTCAATCATAAGAGGAAATGTCACCATGATTCATACATTGTGTTTTAACTTTATATTTTCACGGACAATACGAACCGAGTGGGAGAATGTAGGAACTAATTTCGGTTCCTTTATGGGTGAGTTTCCCACAATTCCATGATCCACAATGGATAAGGATTTCACGTTGTTGAAACGTGATGTACCCGTCTTCACATTACAGTTCATGTGAAGGTGAATGTGGGTGAGTGGACGGTTAAGGTAAATGTGTCGTGTAGTTACAGAGGCATTTTTGTCCATTTGGTTGGTGGTTCTTGATGGATGAACCCCTATAAATACCAACCTAGCCTAAGGTCCCTAAGCATCAAACACAAGAATCACATATTCCATCTAGTGAGTTTTGAGTGTTTAGAAGATCTTGGCGGTTCTAATTATTTTTTGTAGCCGTGTTCTTTATTTTTTACAGTGGTTCGAGGTGTTACCACGATGGTCCGACGAGCTCGACGATGGTGCAACCACATCTCAAGTTGGCATAAGGTCTTGATAATGGCTGGAGGTATTTATTTCGATCCTTTTCCGCTGCGTTTATGCTCGTTTAATGCTAACAAGGATACGATAGATTTTGTTATCAATTTATTCGATATAAAATTTATATTTTATTAAAAACGAATTTTAAATTCACGTGTTATAAAAAATAAATTTATCTTACATATATTAAAAATAATTATTTTTCTAAATACTTAAATTTAAAAATTATTTTTAATTTAATTATCTAAAATATATATTCATTTAAAATTCTGTAGGAAGGAAGGAGGGAAGGAGTTGTAATTTACGCGGAAAATATCTGAGACTTAAAGATGTGATTGCTGGAATCTTCTTTATTTTTCCTTATATTCTTACCAATTTTGTTTTTATAAAAGACCTGATCTTCTTATCCTAAATAAGCTTTTACTATAAAATGTTTTCACCACGCAACAAGTTTGCTTTGGAATAAGAATCGATTTCTTTCATTTTTTCGGTCGCTGTTTTATATATATATATATATAAATGAGATGCTTATTCAAATATAATCGAGATAATATTTAATTATATTTGAGAATTAAATTATATTCTTCAAATTTAATTATATTTTTTTCTGTCACTCTCTATAAATCATTTTTTCCATATTTTATCCTTATTAATTATAAGGATAAATCAAATTATTCTATTTTCACCGTCTATATTCTTATTGGCTATGGAAAAGATTCGACAATGAGATAATTACAAAAGACACCCTCCAAGAATCTTTCCTTCACTTGAAGAAAGGTTAAGAAAAATTACACCTTAAGCCATTGAATTTCTCATCCTTCATTGTTTAAGCATTTTAATTTTCAATCTTTTTGATTTAGTACCTCAATCTTCAATTAAACTCAATTTAAATGTGATTTAATTAGACAATTATCAAAAAAGTCAACTCAGAAGTTTAACCCATCAGAGTTGGATCTCCAATCATCGGAGTCAATTTTTAATTAGGTCAGAATTTTAAGACGTGACACTGATATTTAAAGTAAAGAGAAATTTAGATGAGTTATTACAAGGTTAAAGGTTAGATTAGTGAAAAGGGTTATTTTTAGTTGATTAAGTGTGATTTTCTTGAAACATCCTGTCCTAAGATAAAGTCTAATACAATTAGAATTATGCTGACCACGACAGTCATGTATTCAACAAATTGATCTCAGGTAGAGACCCCTCCCATTTACCACTTGTGGAAAACACCAGCACATGAAACCGCGCAAGTTAAAGGATGTTCAGACAAAAAGACAAACATGTGGTGATCATCTATATGTCAATCATATATTTCATGAAATGATAACATCCCGGAAACAACAGAAAGTCTGGTGTCGAGCTAAGCCCAGCCAACAAGCATTTTTGTTTTTCATGTGGAAAAGAGTCAGGCCATGTGTGGGCACATGGACAAAATCAAAGCAAATCATTTGCTCCTTTGGATTTCATTCATTACAACTCACAAATGGATCTGTCCTGTTTCAAACATTATCCTGTTACTAAGACATATTACTGGAATTTAAAGCATTGAAAATGAAGGGTTTGGTTTCAAGTGGGGTTGGCTAATCGAGTGCTGGTTGTACGTATATGGCTGGGGCTGACTCATCTCGTCCCTATCTTTTATATCTGCTTCAGACTCCAAGCTCCAGGGTCCCTCGCAAAACTACCGGTCTCTCCTTCCCCTTCTTGTCCTCATCACATCCTAGAATTTCAAGAATGTTTTTTTTTCTTCTTCTGCTCAATCCGACAATCGTCTTTCCTTTAATTTTAACAGTTTATCGAGTAAGATTAAGGGTTCAAATTTTAGTATAGTAAATCTATAAAATTAAATTAAAAATTTGTTTCATATTAAGTTATTAAAAATCTTGACCCAGACTAATCGATCAATAAATTCAATAGTTATACTAAAAAATTAAAAAAAAATTATATACTTTTTTTAAGATGAAAGAATTACAATATCAAAATAAAATTTATAAATATTATTATAGAGTAAGTAGGACCGATTATAAAAACATTCTGAATACTGTTGAGGGTACCTGAAATTTAGTTATTTCTATTTTTTTTACTTTATTTTTACTTTATCAAACAAATCAATCAATCTAATGGTAAAAAAAATCTAATTCTCTTTTCTAAATAAATAAAATATTTTAATAATGAAAGTGACATGTTTAACAAAGTTTAATAATATTTTTATGATTTATCAAAGAAAGACTTAACTATAAAATAAATGTTTAAATTATATTTATTTTTTTTACTTTAGGCTCCTAAAATATTTTTAAGTAACACCGTAAAAAATTAAAAAAAAATCTAAAATATACTATTTTTTATTTTGAGTGTCTAATTTTAAAAAATTATGCTCAAACTATACCATTTTGTTTTGTTTTATGCACTTAAAGTTTTATTTTTAATAAAAAGTAACAGTTATTATCTATAACAAAATAAACTTTAGACATATGAATAAAAAACATGTATAATTTGATTATTTCTTTTGTAATTAAGACTTTAAAATTGTTAAATTAATTATTTAAAATAATGAGATATATTTTTATTATATAAGGCTTTATTTTTTTTAGTTTTCGTTAAGATCCAAAAATCTTTGATACAGTTTTGATGTTAAAACTTAAACTCACATAAAGTACGAACATATTTAATTATTCGATCAATTAATAAATTTTATAAGTATTTGATATTTAAATTTTAAATATTTTCCATAATAATATCAAACTGCCAGTAAATAACAACTAAATGCTTTCGGTCCATATCGAATTACTCACTTTATCCCCACCCGGCCCAACTTTCATGCCTCACTTTTTGAAAAGGAAAAGAATCAAACGGATATTGGATCCAAGACTAACGCCGCCAAGTTACCGTTAATTACATTAATTTTAAATTTCAAATTTCCCACTACCCCGCTCTCTCTCTCTTGTTTCGCATATTTTCTCTTTATAACCTCTATTTTCCCCCAAGAACCAGAAATGTAACTAAGAGAAAGAAGAAAAAACTTGCTGCAGGAGTTCCTTGCAATGTTGAAATTATAATCAGAAAATCAGGTACTTTTCGGATCTTTTCTTCTCTTTCTCGTTATTTTCTGTTTGTTAACCGAAGAACTACAAGAAAATCATCCAAGCCCAACAAAAATTGAAAGAAAAGAGACATGATAGGTAAACTTTTTAGGAGAAAATTGATAACTAGTTGTGTTTTCGGATTCATGTGGTCAATTACTAATTAATTGCATTGTCGATTCATCTCTTTAGATTTTTTTCCTTATTTTTTTTATTAATGCGCATTTGGGGATTTCCCACTTTTTGTTGGTTTAGTTAAATCTGGCATATAGCCGCCATCTGTTTGTTGATTTGCCCCAAAAAGAACTTAGAAATGAAATCAGCAATAGGTCTTGTTTTTTTTCTTCGCAAAGGAAATCACAGTTCAATTTAAACCACAAAGGGTTTATGAATTTGATGATTTGATGATAATTCTTTATATATGCTTATTTAAAATTTTTACGAGTAACAGCAACATAAATATTCTCACTTTGTTTCACGGCCATTGTTTCCGTGACAGAACAAAATGTAGCTTTAAAATGCTAAATTTTTTTTTCTTTTGCTACAAACAGCACAGGTGTAATTTTGGAGCAGGGAACTATGGCAATGGAGAAGGTTTATGAAGAGCTAGATAAAGTCAAAGTTGAGAATGAGAATTTGAGGGCTGATCTCAAAAGCAAATCTGAATTATGTGAGCACTTGAAGAAAATCCAGATTGAGCTCTTAACAAAGATCAAAGAATCGAGTTCAAAAATCGAGAAGCACACAGAACAACTTCTTGAAAAAGAAGAAATCTCAGTGGTGAAGCAAGCGAATGAAGATCTTAAACACAGTTTATATGACAAAGAAACTATAGTCAAGCATTTGAAAGCTGCCAGTGATAAGATGAGAGTCGCGCATGATGAAAAGAATCAGAAATGGGAACAGGAAAACAGACAGCTGGTATTGGCTTTGGATGAGGCAAATGAGAAGAATGTAAATCTAGAGCAAACAATTAATGTCCTTAGAGCAGAGATTAAAGATCTAAAATGTCACTTGTCAGTTTCACAGAATAAGCGTTCAGAGGCAGAGAAAAAGGTCAGAAATCTTGAGGAGCTAAGAGAAAGAGATGAGTTGTTTGCCAAGGTAGAGGAAGGCAGGAGGAAAGTTGAAGATCAGCTAAAATGGAAGAAGGAACAATTCAAATACCTAGAAGAAGCCCATGACAAGCTTCGAGACCAGTTCAAGGTGAGTAAGAATGAATGGGAGCAGGAAAAATCTATGTTGCTTGATGAGGTTTCTTCACTGCAGACAAGATTAGATTCTCAGATCCGAATTACAGGAGATCTTGAAAACCGTCTAAAGTTGTGCGACCAAGCCTTAGCTCATGAAGAAACCCAAAGAAAGTACCTGGAAGCTGAAATCTCAAAGTTCAAAGCACGCTTTGGAAATATTTTTTCTGAATGCCAGGATGCAAAGTTACAATTGGATCGCTTAAACTTGCAGAGAGAGAATGAAGTCGCAGCTGTTAGACATTTATTGGGAACAAAGGAGTCATTTTATAAGGATACGGAATATCGAGCAGGAAAACTGGAGCAAGAAAATGAAGAGTTGCTGTCATCTCTCAAAGAACTCCAAGAAGCTAGAATTCAGGATGCTAGAAGTTCCTCTTCTCTGTTGAAACGACAAAACAACCTCAAAAGTGTGGAGCATATGCACAAGGAGTGTTCAGAAAATCTCCAGGCTAAAGAAGCCAAATGGAACTATCAGCGGGAGGAAATGACCAGGAAATTAAACAATTACAGCTCTCAGTTAGAGAGTAAAGATGTTGCTCTCAAAGTGCTTGAGATGAAACTTGAAGATCACCTTTCTTCAGCTGCAGAGTTGAAATTGCAGCATGAGGAGGTTTCCGTGATGTTACTGGTATTAAAATCTGGAATTTCTGAGGCCCAACCAAAACTTACAAATCTTGAGGCTGAAATTGGCCTCGATGACAAAGAGAGGGTCAAAGAGCTTTCTGTCCTGAGGCAGCAGCTGGAAATGAAAAATACTGCTCTGGCCAAGGCTCAGAGAGACATTGCAGAAGAACGTGAGAGAACAGCAGTTCTATCCAAGAGGGTTGAAACCTTAGAGCAACTTGAGAAAAAGCATCAAGTGATACAGAAAGAGTTCAATAGATGTAAAGAAATGCTCGAGGAATCATCTAGGTATCAACTCCAGTTAAAAGAAGATTGTTTGAAGGTGGAAAATGATTCTAAAGAGAAAGCTAGAGAAGTATGTGACGCTTTAGATGTGGCAAATTCTAAGCTGGCAGAAGAACGAGAGAAGGTAGGATCTTTATTAAGGAGAGTTGAGTTCTTAGATTCAATTGAAAGACAGTGGCTCATGACACAGAAAGAGCTCGAGAGTTATAAAGAAAGGCTTGAGGAGGCATCTAGACGTCAAATACACTTGGAAGAACAAACTTTGCAGATGGAAAATGAATCTAGTGCGAAACTTAGAGAAGTTTGTAAAACTTTAGATAAAACAAAGTCTGAGTTGACTGTAGAACAAGAGAGAACAGCTTCTTTGATTAAGAGGGTTGAGTCTTTGGATCGCATTGAAGAGCAGTGGCTCCAGACACAGAAAGAACTTGAGAACTACAAGGAAATGCTTGATGAAGCCTCTATGAGCCAACGTCAGTTAGAAGAGCAAGCTGCACTTATGAAAAGTGAATTTGGGGAGAAACTTCGAGTGATCTGTGATGCTTTAGAAACTGCTAACCTTGAACTGGTTGAAGAACGTGAGAGAACTTCTTTAATGAAGAGACTTGAATCATCACATCACTTGGAGGAGCAGTGTGTCCTGATGCAGGAAGAACTTGACAGGTACAAGGAAATGTTTGAAGAGTCATCTAGCTGCCAAATTCACTTAGAAGAGCAAAACACGGAACTGAAAAAAATTTGCAATGCTTTGGAAAAGGAAAATTCCAAATTGATGGTGAAAATTTGTGAAGGATATGACACAGAATTCGAATTATGCATATGGAAATCTATCGCTGAACAGTTAAAAATAGATTTCGAAGCAAGGCAGGAATTGTGTAATGAATTAGAAATTTCTCTTCTTGCGCAAGTGAAGGAAGGAAAAATTTCCAAGAAAGAGAAAGATGACCTTGTCCGTATAATCCAAAAGAAAGAAGGGAGAATAGTTAATCTCCAGCAGCAGATAGTGGCTCTAGAGAAAGAGTTCAAAACAAGGGAATTTGAAGCAATGAATCTTGCAAAGGATAGCATTCTTCAAATCACCAGAGAACATAACAAGATGATAGAGGATATTCAGAAAGAGATTGAGTTGCTTGAAGAAGAATCATTCAGACAAATGGAAGGTGTTGCATTTGCACATATAGGTGCAGAGAGAAAATTTGAGCATGAGAAGGAAAATCTTTTGCAGCTTGTAAAGGACAAAGATCATAGAATAAACGGTCTCATACAGGTTGTGAGGTCAATGGAAGAAGATTTTAATAGCTCATTGAAATCCTATTCCTCACAGCTTGCTGCGAAGCAGGCACAGATTAATTTGGTCCATGAAGCTTGGGAGAAGATTGTCACGGATTATATTTTGGTTAAGTTAGAAATGGAAGAGAAAAAATTAATGATTGAGGAGTTGGAGGATGACATGCATAATTTACATGAGAAACTGTTATTGCAAGAAAACTTTCTCTCTGATTCTAAAAAGCTAGCATTGACTATTGAAGCTGAACTGGAAGCAAAGCATCTGGATATGAAGAATTTGACTGATCAGATGGAGGCTTTGGTTGATAATCATAAGAGTGAAAAGACAAATTTGCTCAAAGATATCAAGAAGTTGTCAATGGATAGGGAAATTTTCTTTGGATTCATTGAGGGCCTAGGTGACAGGATCAGTGAGTTCTCCAGGGAAGATGCACAGCTGATGGGATTCTTGGAAAGTATAGTGCTATCTTTTGACAATAATAACCCTGCAGATTTTAAAGGCAGCGACGAACTCTTTGACTCTCCAGAAACCAAAATGGAAGCAAAGCATCTGGAAATGAAGAATTTGACTGATCAAATGGAGGCAAGGCTGAAAGCATCAGAAGCTTTGATTGATGAGCTTAAGAGTGAAAAAACAAATTTGCTCAAAGACATCACGAAGTTGTCAATGGATAGGGAGTTTTTACTTGGATTCATTGTGGGCGTAGGTGAAAGGATCGTTGAGTTCTCCACTGAAGATGCACAGCTGATGGGATTCTTGGGAAGGATGGTGAAGTCTTTTGACAATAACACTTCAGACATTAAAGGAAGTGGTGAACTCTTTGACCCTCTAAAAGAGAACACGAATTGTCTTCTTTCTTCTCCGTCAACCTATAAACCCCGTTTGGTTATTGAAGAAAGATCAGCACTAACACAGCTCAACTAACTGCAGTTCAAGTATGAAGCTATTGATTTTCTCTTTTATTTGTTTTTATTACATTCAAGCTTGGGAATGAAACATGGAGTTTCATTGAAGAAAAACCATATGCATGCATTAGTGTTTGTTATGTGAGCATGCAACAATTTACCACATTTGATTCAATGTTTCATTTTGAAGAGACATCATCTAAGACTTCCATGTTTTTATATTCTAGTTCATACACTCCGCAGATGAATTTTGCAAGTAAAGAAATAAAGCTACTTCTTCCATTCTATGAGAACATCAATCTTAAGTCTTGCATATAACTTCGATTACCAGAATATTGAATCAGATAAAATGTTGTCAACAGCAAAGTAAAAACTCAAATCTCTTGCTCAACACATTGATGTTTCATGTAATACACTAACATAAAAATTGTTTACTGTAATAATTTACCAAAAAGAAAGTTGTACAGACAGCTTCACTGGCAGAGCTATGCAGCAAACGAAATCGAGATCTACAGAGATGACTCATAGGCAGCATACTCCACTCTGCAGTCCATACTTGATACGGTCCACGGAAATTTGATGCAACGAGCTACATAATACTGACTAAGAACAGTAGATCTAATATTTTTATTAATAGGAGAAGTGGGATTGTTTCTTATTTATGATACCAATACAAGCCACAAATAATAGTTGCGGTAATAAACTCAATCAGATTCAGTAAGGGTAACTCACTTTCTTTAAGCATACCGGTATAATGAGAATTATGGATTAAGCTCGGCACATGCAATCGGGAGCCGGATATGTATATATGGACTGTTTCAGTTTCCTCAACCGCAGTTGCCCATGTCTGTTTTGATGCCCTTCAACAACTGCCTGACGGAAATCCAACCATGTAATGTTTTTGTTAAGGAAGAGTTGGCCCAACAAAGCCATGTTTGGCCTTATGGTCTTCATGTTTTCGAATGTTCGATGTCCCATCTGTTTGCATGCCGTTGCAAGAATCAGTAGGCAAAATTGTATTTACTAAGTTACTAACTTGGTCAAACAAAGGAAATCATATTTACTCAAAGCTTCTCAAAATTATAAATTACCAAAGTAAATAAAGTGAAAACAAGCATGAAAACATACAAACTATGATCATAACAACACCAAAACCATCTATTGGCACACTCTATGTTCAATCCCATGAAAGTCCGGGTTTAGATATCTTCTAGTACACTGTATACTGCATCAAAAGAAATTTACTGTTCCCTATGGATTTAGCCAGAAATACTCACCAAAGCATTGTGCATATTCCCGGGAGAAGCTGAGACAAAGATGTCGCTATGCAAGCCCACATAGTAATCAACCGCTGCTAACAACGAAGCTTTTCCTTTGATACGGACCCTTTCCTCCGAAGAGGCAAGGCTCTTTTTGCTTTCCATCATCGGAAACAGCTCTCGCAGGGTGGAAATCCTAGCTTCCCCACCGTATACCTGAAATATATGACCATTTGATGAATGTGGCGTCAAGAAACGATAAATTTGAAAAAGGTTTCAAGTGAAAGAATAGCAGGGAGAAGTAACATTGCAAAACCATTCTAAGATGAAGTACCTTATGAGAAGCAAGATAAAGACGGGTACTATTATCAAAACCTAAAGCTGCCAGCAGCAGTCCGATTTCTTCAGGAGTCAATGGACAACGACCTTGACTTCTCAACTCTTCATCAGTAAACTGAGAATTGAGAACCCTCCCTCCCCAAAGCATTTGTCGATACTTGGCCAAAGCCAACTTTTCAGCTTTACCCCCACCGAAATCACAGGCCGAATGAGCAGCCATGTCCTGCATAGAAACAATGATGTCTTTTAACATGCTCAATGGTATGTCAAAAGAGTATGTTTATACATGTACCTATATTATATGTAAACAATTCCATGGATAGAAGTATCTTAATCTACAGTATAAGCCAATTATATACCTTATCAAACCGAAGGTGTACTACTACAAACTGCTGTGGTCTTTGTTTGTGATTTCGATCAGTGTTCCCGTTAAGATCGTCAATGGTAAGTTCTTGACTCTCAGCCAGAGGATACCGGAGGCGATGGACAAGGGCATCTCCAAGTGCTCGAATGTGTGGAACAAAAACAAGCGCTTTAAAGTTAACTTTACAACGGAGTTTCTGGATTTCACTTGGCAAGTTGTCAAAAGACAAACGATGAGAGAATGGAGAAATTGCAGCAATCCCATAGCTGTAAAATAACAGAACATGTTTATTAGATTACAGTGGAATCTGCATTATACGCTCACTGGCTATGAATTTAAACCAATCACACATGGCTCGTGTTTATGTCAAATGTCCCTCGACAAGAGCAGACATGAGAGACTACTTGAATTATGTATGTCTAAAAACTATCAGAAGCGAGGAAACTGTGTATTCCAATCAATCGGTTCAAGTCGCGACCAACCTCTTAAGGACAGGCAAGACATTCTCGAGGTACCAGTTTGCAGATGCATGAACAGGAGCTCGTTTAATTCTGGTGGCTCGAATAGCAATGGCATAATACTCCCTTGTGCTCCAAGAGAATTCATCAGGCAGCTCTTTGACAATCGTTACATCATCCTTCAATACATTAATAAAGTGATCCACATCAAATATATCCATGAATGAGCTGCAGGGAAAATAGTTACTTCAGAAAAACTACGCCTCGTTAAACTGGGGCGAGAACTAATTTCCACCCGGAATAAGAACTTCAAAAGATGATTTTCTTCTACACATAAGTACCTTGAATCTTGCCATACTGGATTTACTTCAAGATGTGGGATAACTAGGGTTGCATTCAGTATTTTAGCAACAGCAACAGCATCGCATATCTACGAAGCAAAAAGGAATTTAATCAGGAGAACTAGAACCATTCAATGTTTAGTAATTCTCGACTCCTCTACAGAATGTAAAAAGAAAAGGAGACCTACCCCCATTCTTTGTTGGTTGAGTCCTCCATCAAGAAAGACTTGAAGATATCCTTCAGATTTCTGAGGCAATGCTGCTCAAAGTAATCAAAGAGCAAAATCCAAGTATCATGATCAGGAACCACAAACTTGAGTCTCTTAACTCGTAATAGTAACAATATAAAGAAACCAGAACTCAAAATAGCATTGATCACTCACGTGGGGCATTTACGGATGCAAGACACGGTCTCCACCCTTGGTCAGCCAAAGGAGCCCGGAGATCAGACGGTTCACCATTGGACTGAATAGAAAACACAAAGTAAACCAAACAGCAAAATTACAAATCAATATACCGTCACAAAAGGGAAATCATAGAATATGCACATGCAGGCACACGGAAGCGCAAAATGCTGCTTAATGAACATCGACTCACACTTTCACGTTGTAAGGCGCTTTTGAGTAAGGGTAAATGTCGAGGTTTCAGAACATTCGGCTCCTGCAAGGCGCACCAAAGGGAACAATCAGTTGATTTCCTTTCCTAAACAAAGCAATACTACAACAAACAAGATAAATTGAAGTTCCATTTCCTTCCCAAAGAGCAAATTATGAGCATTTATCATGCTAAAACACTCAAACAGCCAGCACAAATCAATATATTATCAATATATTAATGGTGGAACTCTGCATAAACAACAGACAGCTAAAGCTTGGTTCCCGCTTAATTATGTATGCAGAAAATCATTACGGGGAGACTCACCCACCAAAGCTAGGTGTACGACCCAGGTCGGTCCGGATTAGTCAGGCTAAGGCCTTGAAAACCGGAAGAGCAATAAAAAAATCTGTTTACCTTCATACTTAATGCAAATTTTGTGGGAGAACCCAAAAACTTGGCAAGACTAAAAAAATTTACAAGAATGGAAGAAAAGCTGAATTGCAGGCCATCTTTTTTCAAATTTCTAGATCAAGCAAATTAACTATATGCACCAAGACAAAGAAATCTACTTTGGGATAATTTTCAATAAAGCAATACAATTACCAGACACTTAGCTGCATAAGCATGCCACCTATCCATAAACTTCTGTCGGTGAAATAAACTTAAATTAATCCATGTTTTCCATTTTTAATGAACTGCAAACTTATCATTGAACAACCTTAAATTTCCTCTTTCTCATTTCCATGAATTTTCAACAAAGAAAATTAGAACCAAGAACCCATTTTCCATAAGGAAAAAATGGAAAAATCTGCTAAGTACTATATGTATGCATATAGAAACATACCGAGAGCTTATAAGGGGAAGCATGGCTGAAAGGAGTAAACAAACAAAGCAAAAAAACTGGGAAAAGCAACACAAATAACCCAGCAGTTGCTTCTCTTCTAAGAGGCTGATAACAATAATTCTGATGCTGAAACCTCATCATTTCCCCCATTAAAGCTGGAAACCCAGATCTCCAAAACGATCACTTTCCTCAGTTTTCTCTCCTTTTTTGTTTTGCTTCTTCTTTGTTGTTGCCTTTGATATTGCTTGATAGTGATAACCCCAAAACCAGACAACACAAGCAAAATTTAAACAACAACCAATAGGGAGCTCAACTCAAGCACCCAATATCACAAGAATTCTCTTTTATTTCCTCTTCTTTTCTCACTTTCTCGACACCTGTATAGCTTCGATAATGGAAAACTGTGTCCTTTATAAAGGGTCCCTATCAAGAAAACAAATCATAGATAAAAGTTTAAAGCTTATATGCATGTGCATGAAAAAATGAACAGAAAGAGGTTAAATTTGTTCTAGGACATTATGCGTAATAAAATTAGAATCTGTAAGAACAATGTTAAAGAAATAAACAGTCTGGTAAGGTGGGATTTTGTTAAACTTTTGGTTAAAGTTTTAATTTTTTTTCTTTTTTCTTTTAGAACATAAAGTTTTAATCTTTTTTACTTTGAACGGTGATAATAATAAGTAATGTGATCAGAAATCAGACCACCGACACCGACGAAACTATTGAAGTCTTAAAGGTTTATATATGAATATGGTTGGGATATCATGATGTGGGCCCAAATGTTTATGATAAAAATGGAAATGAAAAATATGAAAATTAAAAAAAAATATTCCCACTAATTTAAGGGTTCAATATAGTTGAGATCGTCTTCCTTTTTAATATTTATTTTTTATTAAATTGATATAGTGGATTAATTGAGTTTAAAAAATAAAATAAAATTTAAATGATAATACATATTTTGATAAAGAAAATGATGACAAATGTTTTCTTTCATATTTTCTTATGATAATTATTTTTAGTAAATTTAGTAATTAAATTAATTTATAATTAATTTATTTTTTAAATAGTGTTGAGGTGATTTATAAGTTAATATATATTTATATATTTTTAAATTTTTGATAGGATAAATATTTTATAAATAAAACAATTAGAACCAAAATTTAATAAGATAAACACCATTTATTTTTTCATTAAAATTTTATTAATTAAAAATTTATACTATTTGATAATATTATTATGCTTATTTAATTATTTATCATATCCCTTAAATACGAATCATGATTTAATTAAAAAGAGTGAAAATTTTATTGTTTTATTGACTAAAAGTGACACATTTATAAATATTTTTTAGAACAAGTGATTAAAAAAGGTATCACGTTAACACTTTTTTTTTTAATTAAAGATATTAGACTCAATAAAAGTATTTTTTAATAAATTTATTGAAAAATTATAAATTCTGAATTTAATAAAATGACACTTGTCATCATCTTTAATCATGCTTTTAAATGGGAATCTTTGTTTTTTATCCTATCACAATCAATCATGCATTTTCTACTTTTTATTGTTTTATTTTTAGTTTCAAAGTAAAAAAAAATGGTTTTTTGTTTAAGGTTGCCATGTCATCGGATTAATTAACTAATAACGAACTGTATCGATTAATAATCGATAGTATTAATTGATTTTATTAATTATTTATATCAGTTAATATATAACTTTATTTTTAATAATTTATTAATTATTAATATTTTATCTGTTAATTTCCATTAAATTATAAAAAATCATTTTTATATCGTTATGAAACATGAAGATATATAAATTAATATTTTGTTTGTTAAATCATTTCATATAATTATTAAATCTTGATATATCTATAAATATTAATTTTTTATTTATAATATTTAACATAATTTTTTGGTGTAATTAGATATATCAATTTAACTTATTAACTCAAATTGATTTTTTTTTTCAATGAGACATAAAATAATATTTTTCCTCTTCTTAATATAAAAATCTCTCTCCTTATTTCATGAATCTACAGTGATTACAGTAACATCTGTTATAGAATATATACTCTCAATCATTAGATATTGATCGTTCAATCACTGTACTGATAGTATTGGTGCTTGAACCCGTAACCTTTAAAAACAACAATCGTTCCTTTAACTGATAAGGTTAAATGATTCGTGCAACCCTTTGCATTTATTAACACGCGAAAAGGGTAGGTTTAGAAAGCAACGCATCCCAGTCCAACAGGCACAAGGAAATGAAATTCGATGGAAAGTAGCTTCGGGAGAAGGAAAAGGACAAAAACAAAGAGTTCATTCCTTCTATGATCAAGTCGCTAGAAAATATTCTCAGAAGATTGAAATATATTTAATTTTACGTCTGTTTAAATATTATGTTAATTAAATTTGGAAAAAAATATTTTTTGTTAATAATCTATCACCAAACTTTTATTTTTTGTTAAATTAAATTAATGAAACAAAAATAATAATTGATTTGTTAAGTTAATGTTAAATTATTATACCTTTCTTTAAGCATAAATACTGCCTATAATGTATTTTCTGTAATTGTATATTATAATGAGATCTACGATAGTACAACTTAGATATAGTATATGGTAGATTATAGTCTACGCATTATTACATCAATAGGTATGTATCATTTAGTATATTATTAGGGGTATAGAATTAGGAATACCTAAAACATAGGATCAATGCTAACAAAAAGCCTCGGTAGAAAAAAAATATTAAACCCACATTAAAAAATATACTTAATTGAACTTTTATAATTATTTTTTTTTTATAATACTGAAACTAAAAAGCACTAATTAAGGTCTTGCAAGTCCTTAAGCATGGCCTGTAGCAGATTCTCCAGGAGGGTCTTCAAATAGGATCTCGCCAACCGATGTTCCTCGACTAAGATGGGCCGAGCTATCCGCCACTCCATTCGCCTAGTGCCGAACATTCCGGCACATCGAGGTGGACACGAACCACCATCAGCTGTTATAGCCGAACTTTGATCACTGGCAGCCTCAAACTCCTCCGCAGGCCGAAGACAATAAGATGTCCGTTCCACATAATTTTCACCTCATGATTAACTGACAACTGTTTTGTTTATCGAAAAACATTTTTTATAATAACTTATATTTTTAAAATTATTTCTAACAATAACTACATTAAAATTAAGTTAACAAATTATAATTAGAATATAAATTTATAAATTTAATGATTAAAATAAAAATATTTTAAAACTTCATTGCTTATTCTTGTCCTATAAAGAGACCCAGCGTCTTGTATTAAATAAACAAATACAAAGAACCCCGCCAACCGAACAATAATTGATGTAGAAAGAAAACTGTACGACCTTCACCGCTGATCCTAATTCCTACATGCGCATCTAAAGCGAGGTTGCCAAATCTTGTCACCTAATAGCTTCAACTCTAGTATTCAAATTTATAATTTATAAATGACAAATCAACTCATGGAATGATTCCTAGTCCTACAGGCTATATAATCAACTCACTTTGTTAATTAGACTAATATAATACATGAAGCATTTAAACTCGACCACACCACAACAACAAAAATAAATTAGCCGATTACATAGGAGTAGTTCAATTATTAATAAGATTGTTACGGACCCTAATTGTATAAAGATATTTGTGAAGATGTGACAAGTGGGCGGTAGGGTTGATGGCAAATCGAATCGGCACAACCTACCTTGAAACCGTGTGGGGGCAACCATCCTGTTGATTTCTGTTTCAGCTTCCTCGTGACTAATCGTGAGATAGATTTGAACCCAATGCGGAAACTTGAGTCTCTGCCGACAATCATTGTACTGTAATATTAATGTTTAAACTCACGACCTTTAAAAATAACAATTATTTTTTTTATTATTAAAGTAAGATGATTTGGGTTATGGTTAGATTTTACGACAAATAGGAAGTGCTGTTCCAGAAATGGCAATTGGTCCATTCAAAACCCTATTGCAACCGGGCCTGGCCGAAAGGGATACACGGAGATAGTCCAACCAACCCATTTACATACTGATCTCTTTCCCAAATCCCCTTTGTATTGCTTTCATTTTTTTTCTCTAAAATTTTAAATTTCTACATTAAAATCATTTATATTAAATTTTAAATTAAAGAATAAAATTAATAAATATAAATTTTAATTATTAAATAATAGTACTAATTAAGACAGGCAGGTAACAGTATTTTTATGTTTACTGTATATTCTCTCTGCAGTTCTGTGTAGTGATCAGAAGCAACACGTGAATCTTCATCGTCCACTTCATCAAACCAAATCTGGTGATTAAAATATTCAATAAAAGAATCTTGGCGTTCTGTCCTAAAATGAAATTTCAGAACTGAGAGTTCCCAAATGAATCCTTATAAACGACAGTCTCCGTAGATCTGAAAAGAAAATATGAATTTTCATAGAAAATGAAACTAAATTTCCCCTGTAAATCTTGGTCTATGACTGAACATGGAACTCAGCTGTAAAAGACACAGACTCATCCTATGTAAAACATCATCTTTATAATTCTATTATCTATGGAGGGAAACGAACAAAAAAATATGTACTGTATTTGGTGCATAACATGGGTGATGGGTTCCACTGGGGAAAAAGGTTAAAGTTGCAGTCCACTCGGAAAGGAAAAGAAAAGAAAAGAAAGAAGAAACCTTCAATGCTATGAAGATACAATCAAGAACATATTTAATACTAATCATTTTGAATAATTAATTAGTTAGTAATGCATGAACCTTCTAATTCAAGTAAGTAACAGAACGGTAGTATAATAACACATCCGTTTAGATTTACACAGAGGAGGTGAAAAAAAAGGCGAACGCAGTTCCTAAAAAACCCGGATTTTAAGGAGCCGTTAGAGCTATCCTCGGGAAACATAAAAGGGTAAATCTGTCAATCTGCACAGTTCTCGATGTAGAAACACAGTATTCTTCTCTCCCGCTCATTCATTTATTAAAACTAAAATAGCCTTTGATGGATGATATATTAAATTTTTTAAATAAAATTAAATATTAATTTTAATAAAAAAGTTAAAATTTAAATTTAGAAAATACTAACATTTTATACTTTCAAGCTTATATTAATAACCCACTTACAAGAATATATAAATTTAATTTTCTTTCAAATAAAAAAATTGTTAAAAAGTTAATAATGAAATAATCATGAACCAGTATCAGCTTGGTTAACAAAACCCTTAATAATTTCCCCAGTGTGAATAAAGGATTAGTATTAACTGAAGTGAAAGAAGAAATAAACACACAAAACGAGGCAAGCTCCTCTCTGTATCCACTAATATTAGATTCCTCTTTCTTTTGTTTCTGTCACTTCCTTCAGCTATCATTTCCTTCTTCACAATCTCTGCAAAAGTTTTCAAGTTCAGGACTGCACAATCTATGCAAACTTCTCCAATTTGCTTCAAGTTTTTTTTTTTTTCTTCCAAAAGGTTCGAGCTTGGAGTTTCCATTGGCTTCTTCTTAGCTTTAACGTTCCTGATTTTATTACAACCCGACCACTTTTTTCTACTGCATTGTTTCTGGGGGGTTGCTTTTCTCTCTTACGTCTGTCTGTCTTTGTTGAAAGCTACCATTCCTCTGTTTTCATGGTTTTGTCGGAGTTTTTACCTCCAAAAATGGGTTTTTGTTTACTAAAATGACTTCCTTAACCTTACCCAAAGTTGGTGATTTTTTTCTTACTCTTTAGTGACTAGAAAAAAATGGATTAAGTTCATGAGTTAGATCGTTTTGTTCTTGGTGAAGGAGAAAATGGGTAGTGGGAACTCAAAAACTGATAAAAATGAAGCCTTGCGTCTATGTAAAGAGAGAAGGAGATTCATAAAGCAAGCTATTGATTCAAGGTATGCTCTGGCGGCTGCTCATGTTTCTTATATTCAATCTCTTAGAAATATTGGTATAGCTTTAAGAAGATTTGCTGAAGCTGAGATTTTGATAGAATCTTCCCTAATAACCTCGGCTACTGATCTTGAGAAAACTCCATCACAGTCCTCCTACCCTTCATCTCCTTCTCATTTAGGAGCTGATGTTTCTGATTCACCATTGGAGAATGGGAGTCCCATTTCACCGGTAACTACGAATTTGAGTTACATGAGAGCTGCGAATAATGCTGCTGTGACTGTTAAGGTGAATCCTGCTAATGGTAGTTCTTTGGAGGATGATTCATTGGCAATGGCAATGCCACCGCCTCCTCCTCCTTTTGAGTCAGGCTCTTGGGATTTCTTTGACCCCGTTGATGATTGCGAGAGTTTTAGATTTGTGGGGAATAATGGAATTGATGTGGATTTTGAGGATTTGAGAGGGTGGGGAGAGTTTAGGAGCAAAGGGATTGATCATGGTGGTTTGTATGAAAATAATGAGTTGAATGAAGGAACTTTGTGGCCTGAACTAGAGAGAAAAGCTAGTCGCTCAACTAAAAATTGTAATCGTGGTAATTCAATGGAGCATGATATGTTGATTGGATCAGGAAATGATAAGGAAGTGGGGCAGCTAGGCGCGGAACATAGTGTTAATGGTCCAGGTGAAACTTTGAGGAACAAAGGTGCTCTTGAACAACCAAGTCCACAAAGAGGAAAAGCTATGGGGGAGAAAGATTTATCTGCAGAAAGAGAAGATCCTTCTGAGTTTATAACCCATAGAGCCAAGGATTTTCTTTCAAGCATAAAGGATATTGAACATCGATTCTTTCGAGCCTCGGAAGCAGGCAGAGAAGTGTCCCGCATGCTTGAGTCTAACAAAATCAAAGTTGGATATTCTGAAACTGAAGGTAATCCTTTCTGTCCATGAGAAACATTTTACTTCTCCTTGAACTTTAAATTTTGGAGTTGAGTTGAGCTCTTTTATTGTCTATTCAATGCTAGAGCTACATATAGTCATATACTATTGATTCCTCACCTGCTAACATCTTACCATAAATCACTTGTTATAGGGGGGTCCTCAACGTTGCTGGCAGCTTTGCAACCTGTTTGCTGTCGCGGGAAGACTGCTTTGGTTTCTCATGGTAAGCTCTTGCTTCTGTATGTGTCCCCCTGTATTGCATACGACCAAAAAATGATAGTCATTTTCAACTTGTGTTTTTTAACTTGGTTTTTATTTGCACTGATTATGGCATTAGATTTCTGTAGTTATGGTAAGAATTTCTATTTCATACAGGCAATTGTAGGATGGTATTTTTCAACTTTTTTTGATCATTTATGAACTGTATCATTCTTTTCTCATCTCATAATATTGTAGAGCCAATGCAACATGTAACTAAAGTCATACATTGGAAGAGGTCAGCATCTACGAGGTCTACTTCATCTAGGAACCCACTAGCCACAGCCGATGCTGATGACAGTGAAAGTGATTTTATTGAAGAGTTCTGTATGATTGCTGGTAGTCATTCGTCCACCTTGGACAGACTGTATGCATGGGAAAGAAAACTCCATGATGAAGTGAAGGTACATATTGAAATCACTTGGCATTTTTGTTGTTGAATATGTTCTTGATACAGTAGAATAGAGAAATTACACACACATGTTCAAATATTATCATTTTTCATGATTTTTGTTTGTTATGCACATAATGAAAAGATTGATGTCGCTGCTTAATTAAACCATGTGAATATATATGTTTTATTTCCACTTGGGGCATAATTTTATAAAGTTCTCACATTTTCCCCCAGAAGCTACTGTGCATTGGATTTGCAGCAACAAAAATTAAACTGTGTGTGCTATTACATCTGAATGTTTCTTTAGTTTGATTTCTGAAATGTCGGTTCTAATCTCTAAGTTTCAGTCAGTAGGTTCATAATGTTCGTTATTTGTTTTAAATTTCAACATTTTCTTTCCTCGAGAAGATGCAAAGCATAATCAAGTTATGCATAAACCATGCTAAGAAGTTTTAGACAAGTGCAGGTGAGCAAACATATTAATCCACACCTTGATGTGACTGGTAGAGAAGTGTTTTGAGTATCACTAAAGTTCAATCAATATCTGTCATTATTAGTAGCTTTGCTTTACATCTAATGAGTTGTGTTCCCCTTCAATACTCTTGACTTGTTTGCTTCTTTGCACCTGTTAGGCTAGCGAATCTATCAGGAAGGAGTATGATCGGAAGTGTACTCAGCTCAGACACCAGTTTGCTAAGGATCTTAGCACCCATGTGATTGATAAAACACGGGCAGTTGTAAAGGATCTACACTCCCGAATTAGAGTAGCACTTCATTCTGTTAATAATATATCGAAACGAATTGAAAAAATGAGAGATGAAGAGTTGCAGCCACAACTTGTAGAGTTAACTCAAGGGTATGCTACTTTAAATCATAATTTTTTGAATGACTGAAACTTAACTCCCATATGCACTGGAAAATCTCCAGTTTTCTGAAACCATGTTTCGGCTAAACTCGTGCTTATCTTTGCAGATTGCTCAGAATGTGGAAGGCAATGCTTGAATGCCATCATTCACAATATATCACTATCTCACTGGCATATCATTCGAGGAACTCAACGGATGCACCACAGGGAGATGCATGGAGGCAGATTATGGCTCAGCTTCGGCAAGAAATTGAATGCTTTGGTGTAAGCTTTACTGACTGGGTCAATAGTCATGCATCTTATTTGGAAGCTGTGAATGGTTGGTTGCAAAACTGCATCATAGAACCACAGGAACGTTCAAAACATCGGTATCCATTCTCACCTCATCGATATCTAGGATTCGGGCCACTAATATTTGTTCTATGTCGAGAATGGTCAGCCGGGTTAAAAGCCTTGCCAGCTGAGGAACTTAGCCTTGCCATCAAGGCCTTCTTGTCTGATATTTGTCATTTAATGGACCAACAAGTAGACCAACTACAAAAGAAAGACAAATCAGTTGATGCAAACAATGGAGAATCGGAGAGCAAAGACTGTCTTTATGCATTAACAGATGGCGATACAACAGAAGATGTATCTTCAAACTTGAGCTGCATACAGGCAAGCTTGACTAGGGTTCTTGATAGACTAAACAAATTCTCCGAGGCCTCGGTAAAGATGTACGAGGATGTTAAACAAAAAACTGATACTGCTCAAATTGCATACCTCAAGTTGCAGGGCAACGAGATTCTGTAGAGCTATGTGATGATTAAATAAAAGCAACACTAAGATTTGGGTCTTGGAAATTGATGATTGTAAACTAAGCAGTTGCAAGTAGACATGCAAGATTTGATAATCTGCATTATGCTGATTGTAGTTATAGACATTAGCCGTTTTGCTTGAAAGGTAACAATTTTTACTTCTTACATTGGATTTGTCATTTGCAGATTTGTGGATAACAATGTATATTCTATCATGTTAAGGTTGTTTTATACTGATAATCAGTTGAAATATTAAAATTTTAAATAAAATTATTTTTTTTTATTACTCTTCCTGTTTTTAAGGCTTTAACCTGACTAATCCGGACCGACCGGGTCGCACACCTAACTCTGGTAGGTGAGTCTCCCAGCAAGGATTTTCTGCGTACATAACATCTAAAACCTTATCAAATTTAATTAATCAAAATTTTAACGCTTAAAATTGGGACTAGTCAATGGTGAACAAATTGTAGAAGCAATGACTAATTTAAAACCTTATCAAGTCTAAGTGCTCTGTTGCTTCATCATTATGACCATCTCACCCATTATTTTTATTTTTTAAGACAGTTGACAAATTTGTAGGTCAACTGTTTTTTTATAAAATAAAAAACAATTTCACAATAGTCAACTATTTAAACAATTTGATCATCAAACGCATTTCTGAATCAGTGGTTTGATACTTTTTATAAAAGATTTGGTTAACAATATTTTTAAAATTAATAAATATACTATTTATATATTTATCTTAGTTATTTAATTTCGATCTATTAGTGTTTGGTTGCCAAGAAAATCAATGTGATTTTTTTTTATGAACACTTGTTTTGGATTACTGCACAAATACTCTAAGCAACAAAAGTCAATTGCGGGGATCCATTTGTATTTTATTTTTAGTTATGATTGATTCTGACATGACACAAATGGTTTTATTAGCGTCACTAAAATTATCCATCTCCCTTATTAAATAGAATTTAATAGTAAATAGTAGGGTGGAAAAAAAATTGATTACCCCGTTTTGATCTCAAATTCGATAAGATTCGACAGATTTTTATCTGGTATTGATTTCTGTGGGACTGAGACTAAATTCAAAATTTAAGTTCCGATCATAACCGAGACCGAGATTGGATCTTGATTTTTTGGATTTGGTACCCGATGGGTACCCAATATGACTGAGACCAATACCAAATATCCACTATTGATTTTCTTTTGTTTATTTTTCTTAACAAACTTTCTGTTTATGTATGAATATTATGAGTATGATTAGTTTTAAAACTTTAATTTTCAAGCTTAAAATGTTTTAATTTTATTATTTAATATTATTATTGGTAGTTGAAAGTTTTTTTCTTCAATTACTCAATTTTTTTAAGAATAAACTAATTGACCAAGTACTCAATATTGGAATCGGTTCTCACCAATAACAGAACTGGTTCTTAAAATTTAGGATCTGGTGTGACCGAGACCGAGATTGATTCCAATTTTTATGAACTGATGGTTACCAAAACTGAAACCAATTCTATTCAAATTAACCGGATACCCGGTATTGTCCACCCCTAATAAATAGTTTAATAAATATAATTTAAATAAATATTGAGTTATTTCTTTTGTTAAAAGTGACGCTAATATTTAATTAATTTTGTTTAAAATAAAAAAATTATTAAATATATCATTCATTATTTACACATATTATTAATATGTAAATAATAATGATTAAATTAATTAAATGAATAAATATAATAAATTAAATATATTGTTATACAAATTTTCTTACAAGTCAAGTCATCACTTAACAATAATTAATATTTTTATGACCTTTTATAATAAAAATCAAAATTTAATAATTATTTTATAAATTAAATGTTAAGTTAGATGATTAAAAACTAATATTTTACTATAATTTAATGATCATCGGTGAATTTTACCTTATTTTTACTGTTATTTTCTGTCAAATAAAATTAAGATTAACTCGAACGGGATTCATTCAATATAAACAAAAAGATCCATTAAAGTCCCAAATGCGTTTACTTCACAAATCTAATATTATCCTTTGAAATATGATTTTACGAATGTAAAAATATCTAAAATACTATTAAGAATGTTATATTATTTTATTGTTTAATTTATTTATTGAAAATATAATATTATAATGTTTGATTAGAATCGATTATGTTAAATCTAAAAATCTCTTAATATGATAAAATATTTGCATTGTGATATTATATTAATATTGGGTTTTATTTTATTCAGAAGAAAACAACAAGCTTATTGGAGGCGAAGGAAATTAATTTGTCCTTTAAAAAATTAAATTTTATATATTTTTTATTTAAATTATTTTTGATGCTATTAAACTTTTATAAGTTTGAGTTTTTTTTAATATAAAATTCTTCCCTTCATATCTGAGAATTTACAGCCTGATTCGCAAGGTTTTAATGTACATGATTGAAGCGTTTTATCGTTTTCTTTCCCTCCCAATGACGTAAGATGATAGTGATGTCCACGTAGGATCTGAAATGGAAGACTTGAATGGGAAAGGCAACATTGAATGCAGGTTTGAAAAGGAAGGTACTTTGCGTGGATTGAAAGTGATGTCCACGTAGGAAACGACGTGGACGCACGTCAAAGTAGGTCCCATCACACTCCTTACATACGCACGTCCACACTAGAACAGTGACTTCCTATGTAATTTACCCAAATAATAATTAAGTTACATAATTTATAATTTAATGGGTTCGGAATTGGAATGTTGGGGGAATTTCAGATCTTTCTCGCTTCCTTGCTACGCAATCTTTGATTTCAACCCGCTATCCCTTTTCTCATTGCTTTGACTTGATTTTCCATTTAATCGAAAAATTATATCATCAATTATTTACGTAATATTATTTAATTATTTTTTATAAAATAAATCTTTATTTAATAATTGAACAAATTATAAGATAATTTAGAGTCTTGAATAAATCTATTGATTTTAACCGCTTTAGATCTGTTATATTTAAAACATAATAATGAGAAAAAAATATAAAACCCCGTGCTGCTCTCGGCGTTATCTCATTAGCTCATTGTTTTTGTCGTCTATGGTCACATGATTCACTCTAATCATCACTCTAATTATGACATGAAACTTGCTTGTTTGTTTTATTAAATTAAATCATAATCAAAACCTTCAACTTTTCTCATTTTTATTTAAAATGAAATTATAATTTAAGAACGTTTGTTTTAATTAATTCTTAATGTTCATATAAATTGTAATATATTAATAATTAAAATTAATAAATTATAATACTACTTGCTTATTGTTGTGTTCATATTATATGAAACTACTAATTAATTTTATACAAGTTCTCTTTATAAATTGATCGTGCTGGCAACGTGGCAGGGAGCTATGCCAGGTCAACAAACTGTGCAACCAATAAAAGCTTCACGCGTGTACAGACTCCTTTCGGAATCGACACCTGTCGGTTGTCCTTTCAGGGAAATGGCAAATTTCATTGGGGGTAACCTCCTGTGGGCTGTGGTCATCCCCTCGAATGAAAGGCATCTTTGAAGGTAATTAATTAAATTATCTTATAATTAAGTCATAATTAATTAAAGAAAACCGAAGTGATTTGAGGGTTATATAAGTAGGGATAAGCTTACCCAGAAAACGCAAGAGAGTAAACACTAAGGTGAGGCCACCTAAAACAAAATAGAGAGAATTTCCAGATTTTGCATCATTTCTTCTTTAATTCCATTTCTGTCATCGTCTGTTTCCAAAACAAAATTTTAGAGCCAGGTGATCCAAGTTTCTTCTTTTTCTTTTACAAAGTTTTAATCTTTATTTTCATCAGCTAAGAGGGTTTGTTTTTGGTCCCTCAAGGTTGTTCTTTTATCAAAATAGTACCTGTTGTTTCGTTTTGGTTAAGAAACAGGTTGGTGTTTAGATTTTGATATGGCAGCCGCTATAGATATGTATAATAGCAGCAGAAGCTCTGTTTTCTCTGATCCTTTAAGAGAAGAGCTAATGAAAGCACTTGAACCTTTTATGAAAAGTGCTTCTTCTTCTCAGATGATTTCCCCATCACAGCCCAACTTACATACTGAATTTTGCTCCCCATTGAGAAGTACCCGATTGTTTTCTGATTATGGGTTCTATAATTATTATGACAACATGATGGGTTTTGAGCAAACAGGTTCACTCGGGCTTAACCAACTCAACCCTTCTCAAATCCTCCAAATTCAAGCTCAAATCCTACGGCAACAACAGCAACAGGAAGTGGAGCTTGCTTCCATGGTTGCTGCATCAACAACATCCCTTGAAAAACAAAGGCTTAACTTTCTTTCCCCAAAGCCTGTCCCCATGAAACATGCCTCCACCACTCCTCAAAAGCCTTCCAAACTCTACCGTGGTGTGAGACAGAGGCACTGGGGGAAATGGGTGGCTGAAATCAGACTCCCTAAGAACCGAACCCGTCTTTGGCTAGGCACTTTCGACACGGCTGAAGAAGCAGCTCTGGCTTATGACAAGGCCGCTTACAAGCTTAGAGGAGAGTTCGCCAGGCTTAACTTCCCCCACCTCAGGCACCAAGGAGCTCATGTTTTTGGAGAATTTGGTGACTACAAGCCTCTCCATGCTTCGGTTGATGCTAAGCTTCAAGCCATTTGCCAGAGCATGCAGATTCAAGGCAATTCAGGGAAGATCAGTTCAGTTCCGGATTCAAAGCCTGTTGTGAAGACGGAGGAGTTTGATCATAAACAGGAGAATTTATCATCATCATCAACAACAATAACAACAGCTGATGAGTTCTTGGCAGGATCTTCTTCACCGGAATCCGATATCACTTTCTTCGATTTCTCTGATTCCAAGTGGGAAGACAATGAACACATCTGTTTAGAAAAGTACCCATCGGTTGAAATTGATTGGGAAGCCATATGAGGGTCCTAAAAGGCTACCCCCCCCCCCCCCCCCCGAGTATCATGTACTTTTCTTGTATTGTTCTTAGGTTTAAGTATCTTTTTGTTGATGTAGGGTTTCTTTAGTGGCCTTTACAAAGGAATTTTTGACATTTGTAGAGGATCCATGGAGGTTTATGAGTTTAGTTCTGTATCATGTTAAAATTATGTGCAAGGCAGTGGTATCTCCTTTCTAACACAGCTCTTGCTGGAAACTGCCGTTGGAGTGCTTCAACTTTATGTTTATGAATGGTTATTATTAAGGGTAAATTACATTATAAATTCCTTAGTTATAGATTTAATGATAAATATATATCTTTTCTTCTAAAAGTAATAATTGAGTCACCCATTTATAGATTTTAAAACGAACATGTCACATTTTCTTCTAAAAATAATAATTTAATCACTTAATTATAAATTTAGAAACAAACAGGTCATTCAAATAAGATTTTGTAACAAATAAATTATTATATTATTAAAAAAATCACCTTTTATATTGATATTTATTCACAAATCAATTAGGACGTTGGAGGATGGTTTGAGGAGAGGTTCATATCTCTACTTTGTTTACTAACTTAATTTCTAAATAAAATTTATAATAGTCTTTTTATAAGTTAATTGATTGTAAAATGTTCATGTAAATTTGAGCTTTTTAGATAATAAAAGTATTATTTATCTAAAAAAATTAATTCATAAATTTATGCATTCTATTAATTTTGTTTTAATTTAATTTTTTTTAATAAATTTAATTATTAATTGGTCCTCGAGTAATGTTAAACCAATTGATAGATTCTAATTGAGTATTGGACAATTTCATTTTTCCTTTATTAACTTTCCATGATTAAATTACATTCCCCAATGTTATTTTCAAATGTCTAATTCGATTGAAAAAACTACAAAATAATTAGAATCTTAATCATGGATTGTCACTTCATATAAAAGATTTTTCATTTAAATTTATAATCAAAATGTTGATGGCATAGCTAAATTATATCGCTTAATTAAAATTTAATATTAAATTTTATTATTTTTTAATTATTTATCTATGTCATTAAAATTAAAAACGAAGACAAGTTTTAATAGTTTACATATTATTGTTTCGATTTTTTAAAATTTATCCTGACTAATCTGGATCAATTTGTATCGTACTTCTACTTCTAGTAACAAGTCTTCCAATAAAGATTTTCTACGAAACAAACCGTTTATCTTTTGGAACAAAATCTTTAACCCTATTCTTCTTGATCTTTGTGTGTTTGCACGTATTTAAGGCATAATATGACATATGATATATTCTTTCCTTTTGAATACTTCCTGTCTAAAGCATCCTATATGGAGGAAAGGACTGTGGAAGGAAATAGGACTGGATCCTCATAAACTGATTCAACAATTCCTTAAAGATTAGTGACTCACAGATGATAACAAGGGTATAAAGGGGACTTGGCATCTTAGAATTTTAAATTTCCATGAGTTCTTTATTTAAAAAAAATAATTTAACCCTTTAAATTTTTTAAAATTTATATTGAACAGAATATATTAGATCTTTAATTTAACACTAATAAAGATACACTAAAAAGACAAATAATTTATACCAACTTTTAATTTAAATATTTAATAAATCTATTAAATTTTAATAACTGTTAATATTCGATTTTTACTCCGTCTTTGCTTAAAATCCAATTATAGTCTAAAGTTTAATTATTTCATTTTCTTTCTTCCGCTTTAAGGTTGTTTGATTCATACAGCATAAAATTATAAGTGAGAAACGTTATATTCTATAATCACACAATCTTATGATTTTCAGCAGTATTATCTTGCATATTTTTGGGTCTTAAGCAAAAACTTTAAAAATTCTTATACAATAAAAGTATATATCATTATTTTAAATAATTTATTTGATATTTTATTAATAAATCATATAAATCTGATTAAATTTTCTAAAAATCAATTTTTATTGTTTATTAAAAAAATATCTTAAATACAACTAAAAAATTTAAAAAAAATAAAAAATAAAACAACCATGCATTATGATGAAAAGCTAATTTAAACATTGCAATCTCTTTTATATGCTGGTTTGTTATGGTATTAAAAGATCACGTTTATAATTATGCATTAAAAATCATACAGAAGGTTAGAGAACCAATCCAACTAAAAAAATAATTTCAGTTCGATTAATTATATATATATATTTTAATTTTGATTTGATTAACTATCAAAAATAACAAAATGTTAATTAATTTGATTAATGAGATATGCCATTTGACACACTTGCATTAATTATGTGAAATCCGAAAATCCAAATCCATTTTTTTTAAGTAACAACTCAAATAAATATCTTTAAATTAAAAAATAATTTTTAACAAATAAATATATTTAAATTAATAGAAGACAATTAAATATCAACAAATATTACAATCAACTATAAGTAAAAATTCAAACTTTAATAATAAAAAAAAACTCAACAACAAATAAATTATCTTTACTTAAATTATTATTGTCTTACTAGTCTACTAACATAACTAATTTCCAAATCATAATTATAAAATGTCTAATAAATATTACAATCCAATGAAATAAATTTAAAATATAATCAAAATGTCTAATAAACATTTGACATAGATAAAATGTTTTTAATCATCAAGTTTTAATTTATTGTTTCATTAAAGCTCAACAAAAGCTATAAAATAAGAGAAAAACATAAATAGAATTGTAGAAGATATTAATCATCTAAAATATTAATCATATATAAACTTAATTTATTTAAATCTAAGAATTTTAAATATATAGATCAGATTGAATTCTGATCGGATCATGACAATATCTTTATCCGATCCATCCCCTATTAGGACTCAAAACCTTTTTTTGAACTTAGATTTGAATCTTTTTTACCAGATTTTGATCGAATTTTTTCTTTATATCGAATCAGATTCAGATCGGATTCAAAATATATTGTCATCTTTACTTTCAATAAAGATTTTTTGCATGCACAACGTCTTAAACCCTAAACCTATTTAAATAAAACTAAAATATTTATGGTTTGGACTCACTCTCATCGGTGATTTGAATCAACTTTAAGCACGCGGATTTGACGTGGGAATTGCTGATTTTAGGCTAAGTTAGCTTAACCACTCAACGTGCACAAAATTGATTTCTTTGTAGATTTTATGTTAGATGTTGTTTAATTAAGATTCGTCTTTCTCACATCTTTCGACTTTCTGCCAAATATATATGTATAATTAAAATATAAAATATTTTGTTATTCTGATTTAACTCTTAAAATGTCTCCATTATCGGCACAACATATATGAAAAACCAGCTCATGGTGCATTCAATCTTTTGTTATTTGTCATCCATTGGTTCAAACCTGAAGACCAAACATGAATTTTAACACCAACCATTGGGTTAGTACATATTTAAAGTAAACAAGGAATCCAATCCTATTCCTATTTCCTAGGTTAAGAAGACTGGACTGGATGATGCATGAGCATCAACCCTTGGAGTTGATAGTAGGAATAGGAATAGGAATAGGAATAGGAATAGGAATAGGAATAGAAAGTATTGCTCCTTCAAACAATTGGTAAAGAGATTTGATGTACACAAAATGATACTCCATGTTCTAAGGAAGTATAATTTCGTCGGTCAAATTTGTAGGGTTGATCAAAATTTATTCATCATTTATAAATTTTATTTTTTTTCCCGGAAAAATAGTAACCTCCCAGAAGAGAAATAAGAAAAACAATTGTTCTTGCGGTTGTTATCTTCGGAGAGCAGGTGAAATTGGTGCAGCCATGCCCATGCAAGGGTTTTGTCGATGTTAACCCAAAGAATCTGCCGACCATGGCAAATGAACCAGGCATGTTGTTCGTATTACAAGTGGCGGCGGTGGGACCCTAAGCCAACAACATCAATCGACTTAAACAGGTCGTTGGGTGAGATGCCACGTGGTTGAATGGGAGGAGATTCCCGTACAATAGGCCCTCTTCCCCGAAAAAACAAAACCCTACGGAGTCTACTACGGGGATGAAAGATAAAAGTAAAGCTACTAAAGTCTAATATTACTAAAATAATATTAAAAATTTACAATTATCAAACGAGCGTCAGGATAATAAATTCGCTGCAAAAGATGATGTGTTTAAATAAAGTATTATTTTTATTTTTTTTTAATTTGTCAAAAAACATGACAAACTCAAAAATAATCTTTATATTTTAATTTAATTACCATTATACATACAATCATTTGTTGCATTAATGTTTACTAACCGTGTTGGTCAGATTTCAAGTTGTGTTTGCAATGCTTCAGCCCTTTCTGGATTTTCAAGGACAATGATTTTTAAAGCTGGGTGGTGACTTATTACGATAATTCGTTCACTTAATTAAATATTTTTAAAATTACTTATTAAAAAAAAATAAATTTCTAGAATTTTTTAACCTTGAATTGGATTCCTGAAAGGAATCTTGGAGTTGAAAAAAATTACCTAAATGCTCAAATCTCTGTTGCGGAGTCTATAAGTTATTCGTCTCTGGTTGAATTATAAGTATCTATTCCATCAATTCAGAATTTAATTTATAAGTCATATTTTAATTCGGACGTTTTCGGGATGTCCTAAAATTTTAATGGGGATTTGATGAGTCGATCTACCTATACGTTTTGCTTTTATTGCTATATCAAGAGTTATTTTACGTATTGCTTGATGAAAAAAATAGTGAATTTGTTTTTATCTTTTGTTAAATATCTTTAAGATTCCATAGATAATTTAATAAGTCAAAAAAAATCTTGATTCAAAATACCGTTAATCAACATTGGATATATTGTAACACTATTGTTGTGATATATATTAATCCAGTTGTTTTTATATAAAAAAAATCATAAACCACGTGATAAATCGATAGTATATAATGATTTCTTGATGGACAGAGTTGATACCGTTTAACTCAATTGCACGAACTCAGCTGGAAATGTATGCAAACCCTAAAGTATAAAATAAAAAGTATGAACTTAGAAGTGTTAATAGAAATTCCATATATTATTTTATAATTATGTATGCATGAATATTATTTTAACAATATATTATAAGGGTAAAAAATAATTTTATTTTTAAACTCATTTTTTTAACCCAAAATCATAAATTTTAACTTTTTGGTTTGGGTGAAAAAATTGGTTTAAAAAACAATCAAAATTAGGAAAAAACATATTTTAAAGTGTTTTTAGGTTGCTAAAAACAAGGTCTAAATCTATGAGAGTATATTACTAATTTTATTTTAAGTAAGTTTCGAGTTTGAGGTGTTATTTATGCAGAAAATTCTTATTAAAAGACTTACTAAAGTTAGATGTACGATGTGAGTCGGTCCAAATTAATCTGGGTGAAGCCCTACAAAACCGAAAGAGCAACAACAAAAATTAAAAATTTAAAATTTTTTTAATTATCATTAAAAATATTTAAATTAAAAAATCTTAACTGATTAAGTAAAATCACATGTGATATAAATATCGTTTCTATTTGTCCACACACATACATTCCCATATATTACCGTGAATTCTTACAATGTATCATGAAAGGAGAGAAACTGTCTTAATTCATTGTCCTGATTCTATTTTATTTCAACCAGAATTATAAGAAAACTAGTATATAGACGTAGATATTCTCATACTTATAAATAAATTATTAAAAATATTTAAATACGAAGTGTATTAAAACTAATTAAAATGACCAAATCTAAGTCAATATGGAATATTAAAAATTATTGTTTTTATGTGAAAATAATGTAATAGTTGGGGAGGATACTTCGCTTGACTTTCGTATTAACCAAGTTCATTTAGCACATGCTTAGAATAAATACGTAATTAGAGTCAAGCTAAATATTCTAGAAGGACTCGCAAAATCGAATTTGATTCCTTTTGCATTTATATTGAACATCGATTTGTCATATGAGAAATAGGAAGATGAAATTAGTACTTAATTAACAAATTCTTAATATTAATTGTATTAAAAAATGGGTTTAAAAGCGAACATTTAGGCAAAGAACACGGGATTCACTGTTTTCGGACATATTAAAAAAAGATTTTACTACTTTATTTCACTTTTTTGGCTTGGTTTTTCTTTTTTTTCTTTTCCTCTTCTAAATTAAAAAGTTAAAAAATAGCTAGGTCGAATCTTAATTTAACTAACACTCTATTTAATTTTAAGAAAAAATAAATGATAAAAATTTTCTTAAATATTTACAAATACGTAGCTACTTTGAAATTTAGTCATTAAATTAACATATTTTTTTTTTCTTTCAAACCTTTTTATCCTTTTTTTAAAATATAATTGCTTATTATTTAGGGATTAATTATATATTGAGAATCGTATTAAAAAAAGCATTTTGCATCTTCAAAAGTATCTTCTTTTATAATATCAATACAGTATACGTATCTGACCGAAAGTTCTCCAAAAAGAATCCCAAAAATACTTATAAAATCAGACTTCGCATGTGAAATTTTCTAAACCCGACCAAGACCATGAGAATCTTTTTATTTTCAACACAATATATACGTATTTACCATCATTTGTTCCTGGCATATTTATACGTATATGATAAGTTATTAAAAACTACGTTCTTTTCTGCCTAAATACGTCTTATTTAACACCATTTATTCCTTTATTTGCCTTTGGAAACCCACTTCGTATGACTGGTATCTATTGTTCTACGTAAACCTGACATGCAAGTCATGTTGGTTGACTATTGCCTAGGGTTTTCTGCAACTACGACACGGAACTGTCGGAATCTATTACAAAAGAATTCAAATGAAACCCGACATGTTCCACCCATGTTTTCTATTAACATCCCTGTTCAAGGCTCCTGCTGCAAACTATGGGAAACCGTGTTCAAGTTAATTATTTTAATTTCTTGTTTTTTTTTTCTTTTTCTTTTTTACTTTTTATATTTTTATGATCGTGGCTCGTGGGTTTCCAGTTGTAACATTTTGTTCTTTCCTCCTTAAAAATGATTTCTTTGTACTTTTTTCTCTTTAGTTTATGAAATTTGAAATGAATTGGGATTCACATTGACAGATAATTTTGTTATTGTTGATTCATTAGGGAACCAGATGATGTTATAAAATTTAGGTTAGAAGTTTATAAACACAAGTAAAAACAATACGAATAACATGGTCTTATGTAGGGTAATTATAATGTTTAAACATATTAATTATACGGGGTTTACGGGTTAGATGTAGGGAATAAATTAAACTAATTATTTATGTATTATAAATTTACAACATGATTAATTCAAGCTCGATCATAAATCATCATTTTTTAAATTAAACTAATTGAGTTAAAAATCTACAAGCTTAACACGATTAATATAGATTTTAAAACAAACTGATATCTTAATATATAAAACACCATTATAAAAGACGTAATCAAAGTATAATACCTTATTTCTTAATTTTTATTGTGTTTATTTAAAATATTATATTATTTGTGTAACGATAGTGAAGTCTTTTAACATATAATTTCCTGACCATGATTTCCCTTACCTCGGATCAGAAATTATTATGTTCTCTGTACTTGAATATTAAAAACAACAAATTGTTATTACTTAACTGTCTTAAACCCAACACTTTTTTATTAAAAAACTCAAACGGAACATATGCAGTATTTGATATTGATGCAGTGGACATAAACATTTATTTATAATCACAAAGAAATCGCAAATTAAAAGGAAATAAAAGAATTACAAAATAATAGAATAAATAATCAATAAGTCATCAATAAAGATGGTTAGGATTAGAGGTGACACTAAAAATGAAGGTTAGGATTAGAGGTGTTTAAAATAATAAGTGTCCAATCAATATCCGATCGATCTAGTAAAATGAGAAGTTAAATTCTTTAAATATGATAAAATATTTAATTTTAAATAAAGAAAAATAAGTTGAGAGAATCGTATCTTTGTTAAACCTTTATAAAATCCGAGTGACTAAATAAAAAATAATACCAAGTGCCTGTATAATTTTTCTAATATATATATTTAAATGAATAAATTCCATGTAAATTTTAAAACTAGCAAATTGGCGTTCATCCGTAGACAAATCTTATTCTTTTGTTGTTCGCTGCTGGTTTTTCTGAACCGGGTTGGTTTTGTCGTTAGTTTTGCAATGGTCACCAATGGGTATTTAAAGAGCTAGGGCCCTTCGGCTTTTCCCTAAGTATACTGGCGTTATTACTCATAATAATAGTTATTTAATTATATGTTTATAAGAAGATAAAGTTTTGCTAATATTATAATATTTTTTAAATAATATTATTGAATTTTATGTAACGAGTAATATTATTTTATGTAGTTAATTTTAAGAAGATATGCTACTGTTAAATTTAAGGATGTTAATTCTTAAAATATTCTAAATAGATTTATGAAATTTATAATATATAATATCATATAATATTTTTATTTTAACAACTAACCAATGTAAGTAAAAATACTTATTATTTTAATAAAATAATATTTAATACCATGCTATTACTTACTATTATATTATTTAATACATTTGAAAGAAATATTATTATTAAATAATAAATACCATTCGTAATATTTTATTTACAAAATTATAAAAAAAATAATACAATAATTTCTATATTAACATAAATAATATTACTAGTTATTATAATATTTTTGAATTCTTTAATACCAAGTAATATTATTTATATGTTTAATATTAAAATGATATTCTAGTATTATTTTTAGATATTAATTATTAGAATGTTAAACATATTTTATTAATTTTTTAATAATAATATATAATATTATTATTGTAATAAATAATGAATATAATTAATAATATTTATTATTAAAATAAAATGTTATTTAATAATATACTATTATTTACTATTATATGATTTTTTAATACTTTTGAAAAAAATATTATTCTTTAATAATAAAGACTATTCTTAATATTTTTATTTAAAAATATAAAAAAATAATATTTTCATAATAATAATAACATAAACAATATTAATCAATTTAATATTTCGTAAACAATTTAATATTTTATATAAAAAACAAAATTAATAGATTCCAGAAAACATTTTGAATAAAATTTGTCAAATAATAAAAATATTTTACATAAAATCATTCAAATGTTAAAAAAAATATTTGATTTTTCAAATTTATATATATTTGATTATTATTTTCAGAAAAAATTCCTTTAATTTAATTTCAACATTTTGATAAAAACAATAATTTGATTTTAACCTTTCAAGAAAAGTTGGTGCTGGGATCCACCCAAATAGGAGTGAAGTTAAGGAAATACAGCTCCCATAATCCCGTGGGTATTACATTGCTAGTTGGTACTTGGTACTACACGCGGCATAATCCTATATGACAGAGAAATTATTATACGAAACTGATTTATTATATATTCGTGATTTTAATAAATAAAATTTATTTATTTTATTTTAATTTTTAGTTAAATATACTTTTTGTAAATTGTGCGTTTTATTTATTTAAAAAAATAAAAAAAATCATGTAACAATATTAAAATTTGTGTCTCTGTGTAGTTATTCTTTCGAGAATTTTTCAAACGACGCAAAATTTCTTATTTACATATCTATGTGAATATCTCTACTACTAACCTTAATATTAACAGTATCTTGTATACATCAAAACAAATTACAGCAATCCCTACCTATAAAAATATTTTAAAAATTCAACTTTAATAAATAAATAATTTTATTAATAAATTATAAATAATATAACGAATCAAGTCTTTTCAAAAAAAAAAAATTATCTGCGTGTCATTGTTGCTAGCCTTCAACAGCGAGAAAATATTATATGAACTTGTTCTACTACCTAAGATATACTCTAACAAATTAAATTGAGACACATCATATATTTTTTTTTATATTATATTCACACACAAGCATCATCCAAATCATTCATATTAATATTTTTGATTTAAAAAAAATATTATTGAAGATTTTTTATGTTATCTTCCTCGGCTGAGTTCTCAACTCAAAACCACCGGTTCTCCTTTTTCAGGTTTTTGGTTTTGGCTGGGGAAGTGGAACCCGCAGGACCATTTCTTTTAAAATTTTGTCCGTTTGTGTCTGGTTTCTGCTATAAAATCAGCTCCAACTCCTTCTGTCTTCCTCACATACATTCTCTTCACTCCTCTCCTTTGTTTTCGACCAACCCTGGCATTGGAAGATTCATCATCTTCTCACTCTCCAACATTTCAAGTCTTTCTATTCCATTTCACTTCCTTAATCTTTGGGTTTCAATTCGAGTTTAAAACTCCAACAAGACAAAAAGAAAAAGGAAACAGAGTACTCTGTAAAGTCCCCTGTTTCAAGCTTTCAATTCTGTTACGTACTCTTACATTAACATCCAAAAACTTGTTGAGTTTGAGGTGTTCTTCTAACCACCTTAATTTCCAAAAATGGGTATGTTCTAGTTTTTATATTCCTTTTTTATTCAAGAACAACGAAGTAAAAACTGTGTGCTTTGGATCTTATGGTATCCGAGCTTGACTAAAAATGTTTGCATGTGGGTTGTCGTTGTTTGTTTGTTGTAGTGAGTTTCCTTGAAGAAATATCAAACAGCATCGGAGCTTGTCAAAATGTGGTTTCTGATGCGAAATCAGCACAAAAACCACCCGCACCACCCGGTTTTCTCTCCATTTCACGCAAGAAATTGCTTCAGAACCTTGAAATCAATGCTGGAGCAAGGGTGAATGCATGGGTCGATTCCATGAAAGCTTCTTCCCCAACTCATATCAAGTCCACACCTTCCATTGCCGATGATGGAGGCTCCTGGAATGTAAGTTCGAAGTTGTTTCAACTTTCAAACCTCGAACAAAAATGGGTTTTCATTTTTTAAGACAAAAAAAGATTCTTACTTTATATGGTTGATGAATATGCTTAGATACACCATCCATCAGCACTGGAGATGTTCGAGCAGATTATAGATGCTTCCAAAGGGAAACAAATAGTAATGTTCCTAGATTACGATGGCACTCTCTCCCCGATTGTTGCAGATCCAGATCAAGCTTTCATGTCCAAGAAGGTTAGTCATCTGTTCATATTCACATAAAATTTCAATGTAATTTTGAGACTAATTTCCCATGCTTTGTGTACACACCAGATGAGAAAAACAGTGAGAAAGGTAGCCAAATGTTTCCCCACAGCTATAGTATCTGGTAGATGCAGGGACAAGGTACATTTTCAGGCCTTAAATTTCATCCTTTTAGTTTTAATACATGATATCACAATTGGTAAAAATCTTGTATTGTTTTGAAAATTGCAGGTATATAACTTTGTCAAGTTAGCAGAGCTGTATTACGCTGGAAGCCATGGAATGGACATCAAAGGCCCTGAGAAACATCCCAAATCAAACAAAGTGGGGATTATGCTCATGTTTTTCTTACTGTTTTTTCACTAAATGGTCTGAATTTCCCCGTTCTTATCCTTGTTTTTTTTACTATTCAGGATACTGAATTACTTTTCCAACCAGCCAGTGAATTTCTTCCAATGATTGAAGAGGTAATTTCCCCACATGATGGAAATCAAAGTAAATAGCTTCAGTTCATTGACATTTTTCCATGGTCATTTCCAGGTTTACAGACAATTGGTTGAGACAACAAAATCAACTGCAGGAGCTAAAGTGGAGAACAACAAATTCTGTCTGTCTGTGCATTTCCGTTGTGTGGATGAGAAGGTAAAAATCTCAATACCAAATTACAACTCATCAAACTTAGGAGTATCATAGCTTCAACCATCTGATTTGTTGGGTTTAAAAATGCAGAAATGGATTGAACTGGCACACCAGGTTAAATCTGTGTTAAAAGACTACCCCAAACTGCGGCTAACACAAGGCAGAAAGGTTGGTCATTGACCATTGTTTTCATATTCTAAAGGAACTCTGCTGCTGATATTCAGTATATGTTTAAAATGCTGTATTTTTTTTATTATGCAGGTTCTGGAAATCCGTCCGACAATTAAATGGGACAAGGGGAAAGCCCTTGAGTTTTTGTTAGAATCTCTGGGTAAGTTCCAACAGTCAAAATATTCTTTATTACACATGGCTTTGATCTTTAAACGTGTGATCACCAACAAGTGCTGATAATAATATTGTTACGAATGTGTTTGCTGTAGGATTCGCTAACTGTACCGATGTTTTCCCCGTTTACATCGGAGATGACCGCACCGACGAAGATGCATTCAAGGTAAAAAATTAAACCCATGTTTAGCCATTTATTATTAAACCAGTTGATCCTTGAAGCTAATACTTTTTTTGTTTTCGTTGTTATTAAGATACTGAGAGACAAAGGACAAGGTTTTGGCATTCTTGTGTCCAAGTTTCCCAAGGACACCAATGCATCATATTCATTACAGGAGCCAGATGAGGTTTGTTTCAAACTAACCTAATAACTCCACTCTAATGATCACTCTTAAGAGACGGCATTGGATTACTCATTTTTAAGTAAAAATATTTAAATATATTTAATTTTTTTTACAGGTTATGGATTTTTTACGTCGGCTGGTTGAACAGAAAGAATTATCTGTCAAATCTCAGTCGAAAATCTTATAGACGAGAAGATATATGAAGAGTTGTCGAAGCTGGGTGTGATTAAAGTAGTAAATTATTTTTTAAGATAATGGAAAAGGGAAATGATTATGGAGTATATAACTTTATCTGTTCGGTTTGAAAGCTTTGTACATCTTACGGGGTGGTCGGGAGACACAATAACTCATGCCTTAAGAATTTTTCTTTATTTTTTAATATATATTTTTTTAAAAATAGTTTTTATGATTTTGTCCCATATTTAAATATTTATATTTTAGCACGAATTATCTTACCTCACTGATTAAGAGAATTATTGTTATTTTTGGAGTTAGGGGTTCAAACACTAGTATTATAACATAGTAATTGAGCGATCAATATTATCCGAGAATATATTATAAAACAAATACTATTATAACCATTATAACTGATTCAAAAAATATATTTATATTTTATTTTTCTAATCTTTAAAATTACTCTTAAATTAGTTACCTTTAAACAAATATTATTTTAGTTTTAATTAGTAAAAGCATTCGTATTATATAATTACAATTTAAAATATACTCTAAAACTTGACATTTCATTACAAATTTTAATATTTTAATGCAATTTCATTTTTTAATGATTTTCATTTATTTATAATTTGTTGAGGGCCATCTAGAGAGAGTGAAAGGGGTTAAATTGACAAGTTATAAAGGTTGAGGATAATTCTTAATTTGTCTCATGCGTGCACACTATAAAACGTGTATATTCCCTTTATTTGTGCATGCTTTGAAAAGTTGAACTATTTTTGTTAAAAATTTTAAAGTTTTTTTTAAAAAAAAAGAGACTAAAACCCTATTTAAACATTTAACCATAATAATATGAGGTAATTAACCTTGTGCTATCCACTTACACATCTAAATGAATTTGGATAAATATAAAGCCCAAGTTTCAAATTAGGCCCAATCCATTAATACCTCCAATTAATTTCAAATGCAAAAATCCAAATCTACACCTTTCTCATGTACCGGATTATAGAGAAATTATTACATGGTCTCGATACATAACATTATTCATGGTTTCATCTGATATGATTCATCCATTTAATGATATGTAGGAAAGAGATGAAAATTCACCTTGTAAAAAAAGGAAAGAGATGAATATTCGGTTTGAAAAATATTAGGTGTAAATTTATTATTGGATGAACCATGAATAACGTGATGAGTCAAATTCATCTAATTTTTTTTAAGATCACGACCTCCTTTGTAAACAAAAAAACATAATACTAAAGCATGGTCGGAATACAAAGTTTGAAGCACAAGTCCTTTAATCACATGCATATAGGGAAAATGGATTGAAATTCTGCATGGAGCTATCACAAGAGGTCGTTGGCCGTACCTAAATGCAAAATTTTAACAAAGTCAGAAGAAGAAGAATATATATATTTATTTATTATGAATTTAAATTTTGATTTATATAATATAATGTGATGCATTAATAAACCCATCATAAGTTTGATTTACCTTGGGTAACCATCTTTAAGACATTATGCTCTTACACTTTTGGGACAGAATTTTAGTTCCTTGTGCCATGGTGCTAACCCTAAACTCACAGTTAACGTCCAAGTCTTTCTTCCAAAGCTTTAGGATCCAAACGTTAAACACCAATGGAGATTCGAGTTTCAGCTTTAAAGAGATTTGACGTTTCGTCTTTTTGTCGCTGATGCTCTTCTGAACATTAGGCGGCACTGCTCTTCCTTTCAAGCCATGGATTTTGATATTGATATTGCTGGATACGCCGGCCTCTTGTTTGAGTCCCGGGAAGTTTCCGAATCCGAGGTTTTTGGTCCAGAAAATGAGGTTGGCGCCGTCTTCATCTGATTTGTATTGGACACCCATCTTTTCATTCCGGTTCTTGGCTTTCAGCGTCACATCATACGTGGGGGGTCTGCCTTGTTTCTGCTCACATGGAGCTTTGTAACGGAGAAACTGGGGGCTACAGGGGTGTAGGTGAAGTAAACTGCAGTTAGGGTTCCGCCTACTATAACACCGACGAGGAGCAAAACAATGACGAACCATAACAAGAAGGTGGAGAAATTCGCTCCGCTTTTGTCTCTTTTGGCCTTAGCAGCCTCGCGGTGGCGTTTGACAATGCTAGCGTTCTCGGGCGGTGGGACGCGGTAGATTTGGTCTTTAGGGACTTGGACGACGTAGGTGGCTGAGTGGCCCGGAGGGGGAAGTAAATTCATGGGATGGTTGTTGTTGTCGGTAGGGGTGGCCTTAACAGCAACGACCCGCTCATCCTCCATGGGAGAGATGGAGTGCGGAAGAAATGGTTGAGTTGCCGAAGGAGAAAAAGCACAATAACGAGGAGTAATTTAGGGCTTGCATGGGAACAGGTTGTTTCTTTCAAGTGGAGTGGTTGGTTTTACGTTGAGATTCAATGTTTCTATTTGGTTAAGACAACGCATTTCGTTCTCTCCTGTTCTGTTAGAAAACAAAATTCTAGTTAGGTCGAACAACAGGATCCTATTTTCAGTACACCTTGCTTTTTTATACTGAAAAATTCTCCTTTTCATCTTAATAATTTTTAGTTTTAGAATAAAAATAAAAAACTTTGAACAAGCAATAAAACTTTGAACAAAACCATTTTTCCTGCTATTTTGGAGAATCTTCCTTTGATCGTTTCAAATAAAAGAAAGACCGGTCCCTTTCCTAAGGATACTCTACATCACATATACGTATTTAGAAAATTTTACGACGGACGTGGAACACATAAAGTAAGAGCTCTTTCACTACTCTTAAATTGCAGCAATTAATATATAAATAAGTATTATATTTCATATGAACACATAAAGTAAGAGCTTCCAAAAGTTTAAAGTTGAAACCCAATGGCGATCACAAACCAGCTTATATTGCCTTTCTTCATCCTCTTCCTCTCCTTCTCCTCCACTGCTCGATCCGTAAGTAACCCTCATCGCCACCCTAATTATCTCCACCGGCGCCGCATCTCCATGTCTAACCTCTCTTTTTCAATGCATACAGGACGATGAAGATTGCGTTTACACAATCTACATAAGAACCGGAACCATTATCAAAGGCGGAACCGACTCAGTCATTGGCGTGACTCTCTATGATGCCATTGGCCAGTACGTGAATATTAGCAACCTGGAAGCATGGGGAGGGTTAATGGGGGCAGGATACAACTATTTCGAACGTGGAAACTTGGATATTTTCTCCGGCAGGGGACGGTGCTTGACTGCGCCTGTATGTGCCATGAACTTAACATCTGACGGTTCGGGTCCGTTCCATGGATGGTATTGTAACTACGTAGAAGTGACGGTGACGGGCGTCCATACCCCTTGTACACAGCAGCTGTTCACGGTAGAGCAATGGTTGGCGCTGGATACTGCCCCCTTCGACCTCAGTGTTATTAGGAACTATTGTCCCGATGCTGAGGCTAAAGCTGATAATCAGCGTTCTGAAATGTAGATGGAGAGGGATGTGATTAACCAAATCAATAAAATTAACAGGTAAAGAAAGAAGATGATTAGTGGGGATTACAGTTTTAATTATGTATCGATAGGTGTAGTTTCGTTTTTGAAGTTTTTTTTTTTAAAAAGTTGGAATCATAATCTGATATGTATTCTTCTTCTTTTAACATTTATTAATTATTATTAAATACTTATTTTTTTTAATTCACTTCCAACCTCCAAAATCTCATGACTAGGATGCCTCCCCATACAAACCTTCAGCATTTTTTCGGTTCTCAAAATTTTATAAACGTACTCATTTGATCAACGTTGATGGTTAAATCTAATAAATTTTATAGATCAATCGGTACATCACGTCATGTTATAATATTATTGTGTCAAATAATCTTTTCGTCAATATTTAACGGCACTTAACGTTAGAGTGACTAAAATTTTACATCCCGAAAACGATAGTGATCTTACTAGTCGTTTTTCAAAATCGGTGACTAAAAGTGTACTGGAGATAAACAAAAGTGACTAACGCAGTAGTTTATCTTTTATTTAAAAAATTTTAAAAAACATAAAAAAATAAAAATAGTTTTCTAAAAATTTATAAATATCACTATGATACAACTGTAGTGCTTATGTGATAATAATTTTTAAATTATCATTAAAAATTGATAATGAAAATCAATTAAATTATTTAATAAATTTAATTTATTATTTCATGGCTTAATTGGGTGCAATTTTTATTATATTAATTTGTGGGAGCAAACTAAATTTTTTTTCCATCACTTGTCTTAAAAACTTCAAAAATTTAAAAGGGCTAATGCCGAATTTCCCCGTTTAGTGGATCCTGCATGTTCCTTGCCACCCCCTCCCTTGTCCCCTTGCAAAAAAGAACAATTATTGTCGGATGTCGGTGATTTATATAAGCCCTACTCTTTGACGGTTGTCTAGTACTTTGTTCCATGAGTTCATGGTTGGTTGACCCGGCGCATCTGTATGTTTTTAACTTCGAGATGAGATCTAATGTGAAATCTCTCTGCTTTATAGATTAAATTAAGATTATAAATAATCAAACATTCAGTAAATTATTCATGAATTATTTAACGGAAAGTTCATTTATGTTCGTTTATTTACGAATATAAATAATTTTTTTATTTGTTTAATTAAATGAACGAACACAACAAAAAATTTGACCGTTTATTTATTAAATTTTTTGTTAGTTATGTTCATTTAAACTTATTTATATATGTCTAGGGATGTTTATTGTCCGGTTGAATCGAACTAATCAACCGAACCAAAACAAAATTGATTAATCTATTTAATAATTTAAGTTTTGGTTTAAGATTAAAAAAATTTCAAAATTTAATCATCGGTTAGTTCAATTTAAAAAAGATTAATTGATTAAATTAATTAAACTAATTTAAAATATTAAATATTTTACATGTTCGTTTTTGTTCATTTATTTTTATTAATATTCGTTTGTCTGTTTATCATTTTAACGAACAAATATGAACAATTATATTTTTTAATGAACGGATATAAAATTTTATATTAATGTAATATTCATTTATTTACTAGATTAAATAATGACATTAAATATAATCCATCAGTTTTAGTTAACATTAAGCAACTGCTAAGCAATTTTCTTATTAAGGACTGTTTAGATTATTTTAAAGTCATTATCAATGTCAAGAAAAATAAATAATCCATCAATTTTAGTTAACATGTGGTTTAAACGTTAAATAATCAGTAAATATAATAAATTATTGTTTTATAAAAAAATTTATTTTTATGGTAATTTTTTTTATTTTATTTTTTTTCTTTGTAACCGTAACGTATTTCATTTTCTTTTTTGTTCGCTTTATCGTTTTTTAAGGTTATATTTAATGATATCATGATTCATGATTAATTAAAATGACGTCTATTTTATAATTCTGTTAATATGTTTTTTTTTTTGGACACCAGATTAAAAGATACATGTTTGTGTTTGTGGATAATTTCTTATAATGGTCAGTATAATTATTAAAAAATATATCTAAATTATATATATTTTTATTACGTTTTTAAAGTCTTGTTTTAACTAATCCAGACCGATTTACGTCGCACACCTAATTTTTATGGGTGAATTTCCTGGCATGAATTTTCTGCATAAACAATATCTCAAACCTGAGACTTGTTTTAACAGAACCAAACTACTTAACACTTGAACCAACTTTGTTGGCATTTAAATTATATATTTATATAATGGTAATTATAAATTAACTGGTTGAATTTAAATATATATAATAAAGAATGTATTAATTATCGATCCTTACAATCAATGAAATACAGCAAATGTTAGTTTTCTCATGAAAATAATTAATGTAAAGGCATATATTAATCAAAATAGTCCAAGTGAAAACTACTTATACATTAAATCTTTCAAATTATGTTTGTCTTTAGTTCCTGCATTAATTATTACATCTGATTTATTAACCCACTTCAATTAATAATGTTTGCATAACCTTTTAATATATGAAAACGAATACTTAATAAAAGGAATGAAGCTTAGATCCATGGTGTAATGGTGACAAGTACATTGGACCGTCATCAAAAAACAATTTTAAAATATGTATATTTATCTGTATAACATTATTTGAGCACATACTTTGTAAAATTATTTTTTTATTAATGTATTATTTTTTAAGCACATATTTTTCGTGGTACACCGTCATAAAAAATAATTTTATAAAATTATTTCTTATTAATGTATTATTTTTAAAAGTTTATACATTTATATGTATGACATTATTTGTTATTATATATTCTGATATAGATTTATCATGTTATTTCAGATAATTTAATATTAGTTCTTTCGCATATAAATTATTTTAAGTAAAATTAAAACGTTAAAGTACTTCAAAAAAATTAAAATTAAAATAATTATTCAATCAAATATTTTATATTATTATATGTTTTAAAAAATTCGACATTTTTTTAGAAAGTACAATAAGAAAATATTTTTGAAATATGATATAAAAGTATTTTTAGATTGTTTGATATAAATACAAGTGTTTGATATTATTATAACAAATATTTTTATATAGATAAAATATATTTATTACGCTCTTTTTGAAAATATAAAAAAAAAGAGTAATGATATAAACCATGATAAATAAATCACCTGCAACTCTTATACATTTGAATTTTGTGTTTTAAGATCCATAAAATTTCTAGTGGTTAACAGCTTGGTAGGTGAAGTGACTGTTAACCATCTAATGTTTATATGATTGATTCGTTATCAACAAATCTAAATTCCAAAAATACCACTTTGGTTCATAAAAAGACAGACAACTGAGGAATAGGAAATAGGAAATAGGAATGGATCCCTTTGGTTCATCAATGGAATCTCTTTCTCCTTTTAGAACATCAGAATCTGGTAAAAGCTTAAGGTTTTCTTAAGATAAATTTGTTCAGTTAAATTTCAATTATAATCCTAATTATAATATTTAAAATTATTATAATACGATCGTTACCTTACATTACGGTTGAAAATTAATGTTATGGTCCCGATGCATCCTTTTCTTTCAAATGCAAGTAAAACTATTAGTCATAGACGCATGGTCAGTATTCAGTAAACAGTTTTACAAGGGAGAGAAGACCATACCCAACTTCATGATAGATCCGCCGGTCAACACGGTTTTTCCCTTTCACCCAAATCTTTTGGACCCACCCACCCTATTTTTCCTCTTTTATGGGACCCGCTTCACGGCCTAGGATCCTCCCAATCTTTGGTCCCACTGGCCTTGTCTGAAACCTAGCTACAACTTGTTTCATTTTCCAAGATGAAAAACCGGAACAAGGAGATTCTTTATACGCAACTGCAGGTGAGGGCTGGGCAGCTAAGTCAACCATTTCAACTACGTGTCCCCACTGCTTAATAGCTAGTAAGAAAAGAAGAAGAAAACAACCCTTCAAAATATTCCAAGCTCACCTTGGTCAAACTCATAGTCAATAAACTGATGCAAATGCTAGATCTGGAAGAACATGCATTCTCAAAATTATTAGTCGGTCGTGTTTTTTTTTTCTTTCTTCTTTGTACAATTTTATGGGATGTTTAGTTATGATTTTATAGTGACGGTAGCTTCGTTGACCGTACACACAAATGTATATATGTTGAACAAGTCGGAGGATTCTTCCCGGATCAAAAAATATATTTAAAAGTAAACATATATAATTTTAAAAATTAAGAACGAATACAAATTATAAATATTATAAAAATTTAAAAATTAATTCATAAAAATTTAAAAATAAATACGTAAATTTTTTAAAGTTTAAAATGAATTCGACCAACTACTTCCTACTTATAGATTCGTCATTGCTTGCAAGTTGTATAGAAGGGTGAGACTTTTTTTTCTTTGAGATCATTTATTATTGGATATTCGATTTTTGAATACTGAAAAAAACAATATAATATATTCTTAAATAATTTAATTTTATAAATAAAACTCGTAACTAATAAAAGTTTGAATTATATAATCTTAACGTGAAGTTTAAAATATGAATTATCAAACCCAAACAATTTTAAAGATACAAATTCTATAATCCCAAAAAGAAAACTTAAAAATTTAAACAAATTTCAATCAAAATATATTTAATTAATAATATATATAATCAAGTCAGATAATTACAAAAATGGGCTTAGATCCGATTTAATTATCTAAAAAAAATCTCAGATCAATTATCTAATCCGATTAAATGATTTTTAATAAAATATTTATTTTTCCTTTTAAATTATCTAATAATTAAACCGATCAATCAGACTAAATAATTTTAAGTACCCGAATAGGTAGGGAAAAAGAAGTTCTGAGTGACTTTAGTTAAATATCTGCGACTGTCCTCTTCTGTCCCTTTCAAAACATTAATCCAATTTAGAAAAAGGTTGTTGTTTGTTTGGCTGAATCTGGAGAAAATACTTATTTTTTCTTATCAATCTAATATTAATTTATTTATATTTATTTAGATATGTATCTATTATTTTTTATAATTATATCTCAAGCATATATCTTCAAGAGTAAAGATTTCTACAATATTTTAACTGGTGTTGGTGTCCGAAGAAAATATTAAAACTTCGACCTGCATTAAAATTTTTGCCCCTAAACATTAACAATAAAATTGATAACATTTGGAAGAAAATTAAGAACATCAATCCTGAAGTTCATTGACATAAACTGGTTTAGGATGTGAGTTCCAAAACATTTTATCGTCACTTGGATGGCTATTCTCGATCGTTTGCCTACTCTTAATAGATTGTAGTACATGTAAATTAATCTAGTGAATTGTTACTTCCTTTGTGGCAATGAACATGAGTTACGAAATCACATTTTTACTGGTTGTTCTTATTCTAGACAGGTATGAGAGACTGTTCTTACTCATTGTGACATAACCAAATGTATGCTAGGTTGGGATGAAAAACTAGATTGGGTATGCACCAACCTGAAGGGGAGATCGATGATTGTTTTCATTCTTCTGCTTGCTTGGAATTTCTTTGTGTATTTCATTTAGGAAGAACATAACCAAAGGAAATATAAGTCTATTAGCTTGTTTCGATGTATACGAGATACTGTTAGTATCAAGGTTAACAGTAGAGATATTCATATGGATACTGTAAATAAAACACTTTGTATCACTTGGAAAATTCTCTAAGAGATAATTGTACAGGAATACGTTATTTTTATATTGTTCCACGATTTTTATAGTTTTTTGGATAAATAAAATACACAACATATCAAAAAAATTAATAAAATTTAATTTTATTATTTTAATTTTAATTCTAGATTATAAAATAAATTTTAGTTAAGAAAATATAGCAAAACATAAAAAATAAAAATAAAAAAACATTATCTTTTTGCTTTCTTATTTTACTTCGATTCCCCCTGTAATCTCTATTTTTTATCTCTTTTTTATTAAAAAAATACTATCCTTTTTTCTTAGAGAGTGAGGTAATGCAGCAGTATGCACCGAGGGGACAGTGAGGAAACCGCGTTGATATTAATTGAAAAATAACACCCTTTGCTTTTGTTTGAGTCTTCTAGCTCCATGTGACGGACCTCATCTGCTGCCCACTTCTCAATTACGCTTTTCATGTAAATCTACGACTATATAAACGCAGCGTCTTCTCTTCTATCTCTTCCTCCAGATCCAATCCAAGACTGAAATCATTGGAGCATTCAAGGCCGAGAGTTTCAAACATGGATCAACTTCGGTGCTTGAGTGTCCGTAAACTGTTGTTGCTTTACATGGCTGTCTTCCTACTGATTTCTATGCTCTGTTCTGCCTCGTCCTCCATTGGTGATAGACACCAGAGTCAAACCACACGGTTTGGGGGTGCTACGAGGAGATTGTTAGAGCTTGAAGAAGAAGACGAACAGCTTTTGTTGAAGAAGAAATCATCCGATTTGTCCACCAACAAGAACCAAACCAAGCTCATCAAATCCGCGGATATATCCTCAAAAAACAAAACCAAACTTCTGAAACCAGCAAATTTGTCGCCCAAGAACCAAACCAAGCTTTCCAAACCTACCGATTCAACAAAAGCATCAAAAACAATTTCTATTTCTATTTCCAAGTCTGAACTTACCGATAAGCAGCTGAAGAAGCTCAATTCCACGACGTTAAAACCAACCAAGACCATAAAACCCTCGGATCTACTCAAACTAAACCCTCCGAAGAACAAAACTACCATAAAAACACTGGCAGACAAGAAAGTGACCGATGGTACTAGTGCTCAATCTTCAAAAACGGAAAAGAACTCAATCCAAGGGAAAAAATCAACAACCCAGATTCAGAAACAACAGAAGAAGCAACCCAGTTGGATCGACGAGGAAGATGATTCCGATTTAGTATCCGAGTTCCGAGATCTGCCGACCAAGTTCCAGGAAAGCCTTATCCCAGACCTTGAGAGAATCTCGAAAACCTCAAAAGGTTACATCAACAAATACAACAAAGAGTTCACGAAACAGTTCAAACCATATGTCGGCAACAAACATGCCCCTACCATTGCCACTGTAATATCCTGCGCTTTCCTTTTAATCCCTCTACTGTTGGTTTCCCTCCTTTTTAACCGCATCAAAGCCTACTTTTCACTCCAAAAGTTGCTCGTTTTTATCCAAATTTACCTCTCGATTTACTTCTCGATCCTCTGCCTCACTTCCCTCGTCACTGGTCTGGAGCCATTGAAGTTTTTCTACGCCACTTCTCCGTCCACCTACGTGTGTTTACAGGTTCTTCAAACACTCGGATACGTTCTTTACTTGCTGCTGCTTTTGATGTATCTGATCCTTGTTTTCTCAACTGAGTCGGGTCTCGGATCCAAGATGTTGGGTTTGGGTCAAAGTTTGGTGGGACTCGCAGTCGGGTTGCATTACTACGTGGCTGTGTTTCATAGGGTTGTTTTGCATCAACCACCCAAGACGAATTGGAAGGTCCATGGGATGTACGCCACGTGTTTCCTTGCCATTTGTCTGTTTGCTAGAGCCGATTGGAGAAAGAAGGCATACTTGGAAGAAGGTGGGGAAGAAGGAAAGAAGAATTAATTATTTTTTTGAAGTACATTATTATTATTATTATTATTATTATTATTAGTCAGTCCAAAAATATCATAATCTCAACCATTTACAATTTGTATCAATAATAAATAAAATTGCTATCAGAAAAAGTTCTGAAAGATATTTATCTATTTATGGTAATGTATTTGTTAATTGGTTTTGAATAGAGACCAGATTTTGTTTATCTAAACACTACAGACAAGTTAATCATATAAAAACAGTTAAAAATTCACCTGCAAATTAAGTCTTTACCGACAGATTATTCATCCGTCCTTATATCTCGACCTTATGCAGTTATTTTTATGGGAAAAGTAGCTTTGCATGTAATAGTCATTGCCACTGACTATAGTTTACACTTTGTAGGTGACACGTGTTTAGCATTTTAGGGGTGACGAGATATTGGTCATGTTGGTATTTGTGCTATGTGTGTCGGTGGGTGCAAGACTTTTGTACCACCGACAGTAAGGTGTTTAGCTAACGTGTCTTGCTTAACCGTGATGGTGTTATTTAACGATGCGTTAGATGTAAGTAGTTTTCCAGTGAGCTAAAACCATGGATCCCACATGATTATGAGACACTCCAGAAGGCACGAGGCAGATTGTTCTACAGCTGCACACTTTGTAATGCATCCATGTGATTAGATGGAGTGGATTCTATATGCATACAAATGTAGGGATCAAAGAAAACTACGATTGTTGATGGTGCAGGGCCCTATGAACTGCCTCAGTTGTTGAAGAAACTATCTCAACGTATAAAGCATTTGGATGTTCTGCATTAAACAGGGCTTATATCTCAAATAAAGTACAACTAGTTGCAGGTTTAAGTCATAAACAAGGAGAAGAAAAGGTTATAACTGAGAAAACACTCCAATGAACATTTTAGCGTCTGGTTTCCAGCCTGCCTGCTTAAACTGATAAAACAGGTTAAGGACATCTTCCCCTAGACCAGTCCTAGCAAGCCATGTTATCATAGTATCCCAAGACGTCAGATTGCGCCTCGGCATCTTGTCAAACACAGAATGCATAAGCAGTTGAACCACATTCCATGTACATCTCTAAAATCTTATTATAGATGCTTATTTTGAAAGGAGAAAATGATCCTAAGAGTCTCACGATTGCTTGATTTTCTGGTATTGAAATTGCTGTGTTGTTGATTTGTTGATGGCTGTGTATTTTCTGTTTTTTTTTTTTACCTTCAATAACTTTCATTATCGTTGATAAAAAATGGAGCTTTTCGTTTCTAGATTGATCTGCTTTGTTTTTTTATTTGTTTGTGTTATAAATGAATATGAACAAATCTTAAAATTCAAATTGTTTTTTAGATCTGAAAATGCTTATATTTGTGAAACTTAACCCAAAATCTTGCTCGAGAAAAGTGAAAAAAAAGGGTTAGGATCAATTCAGGTTAGTCAATATTTTGTTCAGGGTTGAGTTAGATTCAGAGTATATTGAGTCGGATCAAGGTTAATAAAATTTCGCCGTCCCGCTGCCATCTTTACTTCGGCATCAAGAGTTTAATGATAGAAACATAAAGTGGATTTAGAGATTTAAAATTTTATTATTGTCCCTTCTTATTTGAGGAACAAACTGAACTAAGAACAAATCAAGAATACTTTAGGATTTGACATATCTTATAAGTTTACAAGCAAAACAATGCAAGGGTGGAAGGTTATTGAAGACTGAAATGATGAACTTGATTTGGAGTTTAGCGTGATTGTTGATCAAATTTCTATGAATCAAGTGATGTGTTGCCTTGTTGAGAAATCCAAATTTCTGAATCAATACAATTCTTTTAGTTCTTCATTCCATAACTTGATACAGTGATACTTTAAGATAAGGTATTGTATGATGATAACATTCCCTCTAAACCCTGTGTAATAACCTAGTCAAAGATGGAAGAATGATGCACATTATGCTGTTGAAAAGGCTATTGCTTCGGTCTGTCTGCTTGACCATTGGCATTATATGATGCTTACTGCGAAAGAATTCAGGACACTGATTGCCAACGTCTAAAGCTGAGTCTAAATGCCGCTTTATTTTGCCTTTGCTGTCCATCTACATTGTCATCACTTTCTGCCATTATATGGAAAGAGTTCTTAATCTTCCTCAAATTCAAAACCCAACCCGATGCATTCTTGTGCTTGCTTGTTATCTTTTCATACTCTTGTTGAAGGTCGGAGTAGTCATTTTGTAGTTCTGTCATCTTTGTCTTCACATTCTCAAGTTCTGATCTGAGGTTCTTTATCTCTGTGTTTGTGGATGGACGGGGTTCATCTTGTTCAGAATTATCACCGACTGTCATTGGTTCCTTACCCTGCATTGCCATCCTCATCTTTGCTTGCTCCGAAAATAAAACCTGCATGTATTAAGTTGATGGACCATGTTAGCTCTTGAAGATGAGTTTTATGTCTATTATTAGAGAGTCAATAGCTTTCCTTGATGTACCTTCACTTCATTCTGATTACATTTTATTTCACTATTATGTTACCAGATTCCAGTAATCAAGAGATTCTCCAGTGAATGATACACACAGCCATATATGTGTATGTATCTGATGCTACTAAAGATCTTTGAATATGAAATTCTGAATCAAGTTACCTGGACAACAATTCTTAGGGGCAGCCGATCATTTTGTGCAGCATGCATGCATGCATCAAATGACAGTTTCTCACAGTTCATTATTTTGCACAATCTTCTGCGGTCATGCTCAGATAATGAAGGATGAGTCTGACAAGGATATCCAAAATCAGATATTAAGATCAAAGTCAATAAATCATAGTGTAAGGAATAAAAGGCTTAATGAGTAACCTTGAGATAGATATCAATGGCTCTACAGAGACCATCATCACATGATCGAGCATTTTCTGGCAAGCATTCAGCAAGAGCTTGAAATTTTGTGATGGAAAGATTCGGATCCCTTGCTATTTCGGCCAAGTAGTTGTCTAATAGCTTACTAACACCTGTTTTCCCTATCGTTCGTTGCTGTTGTTGCTCATGCATCAGGAAATAGTCCACAATCCTTTGCACCACGTCAATGTTGTGCATTGTTCGCTGCTCAAGTGAACTACTGAAGAAGGTATATATAAGATGGAGCATAAAGCAGTTTAATTTCATGGTTATGAAAGGGATTCTCCTCTAGAAAGTTTCTTTCTGGATTAGCTTGCTAAATTGTAGAAACTATTAATGAGGTAGAATGTTAGAATACTCACTTTAGCATTATTCCTTGATCTTCATCCTTATAATTAGGAATCAGTAGATCATGTACATTGGCATCTTCCAGCATCAATCCAATTCTCTTTTCAAGATCTGATATCAGAGCCGGAGATGCAGAGTACACCATGGCTGTTTTCAACATCTGCAACAAGAACTTACACGAAACTGCTCCATTTTGATGAGGAAGCATGCTTACTAGGCTTTCAATAATCGTTCTTTGTTCCTTGTTTTGCCCTTCACTCTCTTCTTCCTTCCTTCTTAAAATACTAAATTGCAACTTACTCTTTCCAAATCCATATCCTCTCAGTCCTTCTAGCACTTCATCCATATCTGGCAGCCACTTATCTGCATAATTCATTATGTATTTACCAATGATCTCTGCTTTTGTTCCTTTTGCTCTAATTGCTGTCATAATCCTCATGAAATGATCGATGCGAAGGGTAGCCACATCGTCAAGCCACCAACTTTCTTCACTAACTATTTCTCCAGTTGATGAGCTCTCTCTGGAAGCCTTATAAGCTATTGAGTCACAACATCTTCTGACAATCTGAAGGTTTTCTGCCATTGGAGATAGAGTTTCACAAGATTTGAGGACGGTAATAGTGTCTTTCCAGGAAGCCAGGACAACAAACGTTAGAAAAGATTCTGTCTTGCTTATTAGATTTCTGTCTTCAAATTCTTCTGTCATCTCTAGATATTCAGATGCACATCTTAGCGCAGCTATATTATTGGGGTTCAAGTCTACCGGGAGGCCATAACAAAATTTTAGAATAATCTCGAATGTATCTGGTCCACCAGGAAACTTCTCAAGCTGGAGATCATGCCCAAATTTTGAGATTGAAGGCTGAAGTACCAGCTGTCCAATGTAGCCACATTTTGATACCAAGGGATACTGTTAATTATTACAATGCATATTGAAAGATTTTTAGTCAGCTTGAATCCTAATTTGTTATTCGTATTGTTAGGATTATTTTTAATTTTATCTCGTTTGTTTAAAACATTAAAATATAAAAAAATTATTTAATTATTTTATAGTGATTCAGTTTACGTAATTTTTTTATTAAAACTCAAATGCCTTCCTTCTATATTAAAAATTTCCATCCCATTTCCATTTCCATCGAAATAACAAATTTTTTGTTCAATGATTCGGATTTTACTGGCAAAAAATAGTGAGAAGACATTGTAAAAATGCCGACGGTGTCCCCTCTGGCGAAATACAAGTTGGTGTTCTTAGGCGATCAATCCGTCGGCAAAACCAGCATCATCACTCGCTTCATGTACGATAAATTCGACACAACTTACCAGGTAACTTTATATTCTACAATTCCACGCCACTCGTCATTCATCGTTTCTTAATTCTCTTTGTTTCCTGCGTTGTTTAAGTTTCCGCATACGATTCAGTTCTCTGTTTTCTACGTAGTTCTCGACTCAATTGAAAAAGCCTTGATCTGTAACGTAAAAGGAATTATGATCCGTTGGCGGTAATACGCTTACACAAGATTTTATGTAGAAACTTTCTAAATCATATAGTAATTTTTTTAAGTTTTCAGAGGCGAAGGCAACAGCTGTCCCGGTCCATCCCTGTCTATGATAACTTCTGTTATTTCATTGAATTTGAATTTTACTTCAACCGGAATGTAGAATTGTGGATTGAAGGTCTATCTGTGCATTTTCCTTTCTATTTTAAGCATTGATTTTGCTCATGATTTGTTGATATAAATCAATTTGCAGGCCACCATTGGAATTGATTTTTTGTCAAAAACAATGTATCTAGAAGATCGAACAGTTCGTCTGCAGCTTTGGTAATACAATTCATTACTTTCCTATCCCTCTCTTTAACAATGTAGATCTTGGAAAACCATGTTGAACGTTTCAGCTCTAGAACCGTTGCTCTTATATGTTGAACGAAACAAGCAATTAATCATATTTCTTTTAATTTGATCTTATAATTTCAAAGGGATACTGCAGGGCAGGAAAGATTTAGGAGTCTAATTCCTAGTTACATCAGAGATTCTTCTGTTGCAGTAATCGTCTATGATGTAGCCAGTGAGTATAATAAGTTTACTCTTAACCCAAATATTCCTCATCTTTTCATGTTCATTAAATTACTTACATTCCTCACTTGGCTATATACTTGCAGATAGGCAATCATTTTTGAATACTTCTAAGTGGATGGAGGAGGTACGCACCGAACGAGGAAGTGATGTTATTATTGTACTTGTTGGGAACAAAACTGATCTGGTTGACAAAAGGTTAGTGATGAGTCATTTTCCATATGACCAGAACTAGAAGAGCTTCTTTGCTTGGGTTTATTCAATTTTTTGCAGTAAAAATCTGAAACTTCTGAGGAACATCTTTTAGCAGCCATAGCTATAGCATAGGATAGTTCTGTATGTTGTTTTAATTTATACTTTGTGATAATAATTAAACAGGCAGGTTTCCATAGAGGAAGGAGATAACAAGGCTCGTGAATCCGGGATCATGTTTATAGAAACCAGTGCAAAAGCAGGATTCAACATCAAGGTGAAAGAGCAACACTATCTGTTAGTTATAACAAAGCATTTCCAAGTCTTCCATGGACCATGCATCTCTCTTTTTTAATGTTATAGTTACTGCAATATTTATTCCACGGTAAAGTATTGCCAATGTTGATCTGCATTCATAGCATCCTGAGATTAGACATGAAAGTCTGTGTATTTATGTCATGCTCATGTTATTTTTCCGATTTTGTTGAACCTTTTATAAATAGATTATGAAGTATTAGTACATACTATATAAATTTCAACAAGTTCATGTATTTTTTTCTTTTGTATTTCATGATGTAATCATGCTAGATCTACTTTAGCTTGATACATGATGCTTTTGTGTAGAAGCAAATTGGTATTTGTCATACACATCTTGGTTAACTTGTATTGTGACTGTAACCTTGCAGCCTCTATTCCGCAAGATAGCTGCGGCCTTACCAGGGATGGAAAGTCTTTCTTCAACAAAACAGGACGACATGGTGGATGTGAACTTGAAGTCGACCTCCAATTCATCTCAAACAGAGCAACAAGGAGGGGGCTGTCCATGTTGAAGAGAAATGTACCATTTACTAGAAGCTCAAGGGAGAAAAAAAATGAAGCATTCAATCATCAAATACACAAAGCCAATTTTGCAGAATACGATAAAGAAATGTTCCATAACAAAATCTTTTTTTTTCTTCAAAGTTCAATCTCTACTTGCATGCATTATAGCAAGTTCCCAAAGTTTTTGTCTCAGAAAAAAAAAAACAGCCTCTTTCTGTTTTTGTTTTTTATTAGACACAAGTATCGGATTCACTAATTTTGGTGTAATCCAATTCCATTATATACGATCATTATCAACAATGTTAAATGATAAATGACGAGATTGAGATGACTGATGGTTGAAAGCTAAGTTTTATTTTATAATTTTTTATTTTAAATTATTTTATATTTAATAATACTAAAAAATATCATATCATATAAAAGTAAAAATAAGATATTTCAGAGTAATAAAAAATATATTTGATATACAAAGTTTAATTATTAAATTAAAAAAAATTAAAAATTGAGTAAAATGAGAAAATAATTGAGTGATGAAAAATATATTTTACCCACGATAAAAAAATAATTAAATTGAGTAAAGGATTTAGCTAACAGCCTAACACGAATTGCTTTGGTATTATACTAATAATGACAGTTATTTCGGTACGATATGTATATATATATATAATTTAAAAAATCGTTGAAGAAATATTTTTTATATATTCTGTATTAATCGTGTCGGTTATATGAAAACAAATAGATTAATTTTTTTACGGAATTATTATATAAAAAAAATAGTTTTCAAAATAAACGCAGTCTAACATTATTTCTGAGAGTATGTTATTTCAATGATAAACTCGATTCTAAGGGGAGTTGAGAAAGTCGAGTTCTTTAAGGTATCTGTCAGTTTAGATTTATGAGCTGGATCTTGGGAGGAAATACAAAGAAAAACGAAGAGATAAAAGGATAAAATCTTTTTTCTAACGAAAGGTAATTCTTGAAAATTATTCGATCAATATCGAAATAAGAAATCACTTATCGAGTAAAATTATTAGATAAATTTTATTTATTAAAAAATTATATTATAGGTTATTTTCGTCACATCATCTATAAATTAATTAATCAAACGTATTTATTTAATTATTTTTATATCATTACTTTTACTAAATGAATATTCACTTGGTAAAATTATTTTTAAACTTGTTTTACAATAAATATTAATGAATATTCATTTAGTAAAAATGATGATGTTGAAAAAATAATTAAATGAATGGTTTTGATTGATTAGTCTCATGAATGACAAATGACTTATAATATAATTTCTCATGTTTATCATGTCGTATATGATCCTAACTAATCTGATTTGTCTATCTCATCATTTTTTAAGGTAAATCATCATCTCTTTTCTATATATAATTAGAGAGTGAGTAGCTACTACGTAGTTATTATATCCGTTTGGCCTGGGGTAGTCTCAATTATTATTTATAGATAAAACACAATTGCCGAATTCATAACAAAAAGAATCGATAAGTTTTAAAAATTTTCTGGTTGATAAAGAGTGATATTAGATTTAAGCTAGTTGATTGTTATTTTAAAATTTTTGATAGGTCTTTGATTATAAGATAGAGATTATGTGAGTAGCTTGTATAGATTTTTTTTTCTTTTTATTTAGAGTTTTCTTTGTACAAATAGTTTTTTTTTGTTAGTTTCTTATTTAGAGTTTTCTTTGTACAAATAGTTTTTTTTTTAATTTCTTGGATGAATGAATTATGGTTCAATTTATTTAAAAAAAATTAGATTAGTTAGATCGCAAATGACGATATCTAATAATTTCTCCTTATCGAGAGATCAAGAGGTTCTATAAAAATAAATAAGTTAAAAATGAAAGAAAATAAACAAAAGAAAAACAAAACCTAAAACTTGTTTAGTGTTTCGATCAAGTATATGGAAATGGAATGTTTTGTCGGGTAGAAACACAACCGAAGTGGGTTGTTTGAAATCAAACATTGAACAAGTTATAATTATATGTTATTAGTATGTTGATTAGGATTAACATAAATCTAATCTTCCAATTCCAATATCTCTTTCTTGTTTCTCAGTTTTTTCACTTTCTAATTAAATAAAACATGCAAATGCTATGTAGTGGCCAGTGGGTTGTCCCAAAGCACACAGCCAAGCCAATGAATTAAGTCAAAAACTCGATGAAACCAAAGTACCAACCTCGGTTATGGAAGTCCCACTCGGAGAATCATCGTCAGTGTCAACATTTCTCTCCTTAGTACCATTATTCAATCCCATTCACTCTTCTTCTTCTTCTTCACGTCTTTCCTTTTTTAAACTCACTTCTTTGATTTGATTTCTTCCTGCTCGTTTTTTTTGCTGCAATGTACAGTCCAGATCGCTGTTTGTTCATCGAATCGATCTGGGTTTCGCAGCAGTTGAATCTTGATCGTCCGTTTCTGCAGGGTGGCTTGTTCCTCAACGACAAAACAGTTCCTCCCTCGTTTGTTTCATCCATTTCACTCAAGACCCAGAAATGTTTTGTTGATAAAAATGACAATGTGTGTTCGGTTTCGTGTGATTTGGGTGGTCGGAAGATTGGTCAAACTCTTTGTCCTGTTAAGTCGAGGAGAGGCGGCGGTGGCAAAGGGAAGTGGTTTTTATCGGTGAGTTTGTCCAGGGAGGAAGGGTATGTCGGGGAATCAGGAGAAGATTGGGGGCAAACTGGGCATAAGAATTTGGAAGCACTGGAAATAGTTGAAGAGGAGAAGGAGAAACAGAAAGAGAAGAAGGGATCAGGTGCTTTGAATACCACCAAACATCTCTGGGCTGGTGCTGTGGCTGCTATGGTGTCAAGGTTTCGGCTTTCCCACCCCTTTTTTCCTATTTATATTTGAGTTTTTATTTTGTAAAAAGAAAATATATGGGTATGAAGAAAACGATGGATTATTTGTTTGTGTCTTCAGATGGAACATTAAATGACAAAACTTTGATGGAAAATCTTCACTGTCTTAGACTTTTTCTGTTTTGTTGTGTTATTTTGCACACTGTGAAATACTATGACCTGATTAGTCTGAAATCAGAACCCTGAATTATAAGTACTGGAATTATACAACAGATTGACAAGTATGAGGTCTGGAATTGGAAAGGAAATGTTTGGAACAATCTGATATTGTTTCAAAGATCATATTCATTCTACATAATGAATTACCTGTCACCTGATAGTTTCAATTTTAATGTTGACTCCAAAGCATTACCAAGCAGATCTATTACATGATGTTGCAGGAATGGATTGATGGTTTTACCTTTATGTTGTACTTTTGCATCTCCTATGTTTCAACTGCTTGCTATGTGGTTCAGATTTTTGAATTATTATGGATGGAGACACAGTTTGTAGCTCAAAAAGTTGCTTGCTTTTGTAACAGGACTTTCATTGCTCCCTTGGAAAGATTGAAGTTGGAATACATAGTTCGTGGTGAAAAGAAAAATCTTTTCGAACTAATTAAATGGATTGCAGCAACTGAAGGGTTGAAAGGTTTTTGGAAAGGGAATTTCCTCAATATTCTTCGCACCGCCCCTTTTAAGGCTATCAATTTCTATGCTTACGATACTTACAGAAGCCAACTATTGAAATTATCTAGAAATGAGGAAGCCACAAATTCGGAGAGGTTTCTTGCCGGTGCTGCAGCTGGGATTACTGCAACTTTGCTCTGCTTACCTATGGATACTGTATGTGACAATTTCAGATTTCATTATTTTCTTACATGTTATCATCCCATATTTTGTAGTGTCTGTGGTTTGGTTCCGAAAGGTTCCTTACATGTTATCCTCCCATTCTTAGTATATGTTTTAGATTTGGATGCATGATCTGATGAGAAGCAAGGATGTGACTGAAAGTAGCATACTTCAGTGAGTTTACTTGCCCTTATATGTAGCGTATGTACAGGGGATGGTCCTCCTCTTGATAGGTCCCGACGCTTCATCATGGCTTAATTGCCGTTGCATTTTACTTGTGATATCCTTTTCTGATCCATCCATCTATTAATCAAAACTAGGATAATAATGCAATAATTCAGGGGTGAAACTAAAAAGAAAACACAGTTTTGTTGGAAGAATGTTACACTTAAGGTTATCTTATTTTGGTTGGGGTATGAGAATGTTTTGAAGTCTAATGAAAATTACGGGACAAGATGTTTCTTTCATGCATATGCGCACTTTCAAAGAAGTTCACATACTTTGTTTTGCATAGTAACTCTCGCTTGTTTTAGGCACATATTCAGAACAAAGTAATAGTAGAAACTTTGCTGACTTTAATTTTACTGCCAACTTCTACACAAAAGCTCCAGTAGATGCAAATCGGCGGCAGGTTTAGTTTTGTGAAAACTGTCTGTGTATAACACATCAAATGATATTATTAGCACCATGTCCCATTTCTTCAACCAATTTCAGTTTCTGTATTAAATTCTTTCCACTTCGACATAATATGCCTTCTTGAGATTTTCTTTCTTCTACTATCCCACATGTTTCGGAAAAATAGAGCTTCTATGTGTACCCTCTGTTACGATTAAATGCTATTCAATCAGTGACTCAGCTGGAGTAATTTTCATTTGTCAATCTAGGTTGTGCTGTTAAAATTATTATTTTTCTTGATTATGATATGTGGAATTGCTGTCCTGTTAAAAGTAATTGCTAAGTGACTCTGAATGTGCTAATTACAGATAAGAACAGTAATGATAGCTCCAGGTGGGGAAGCTTTGGGTGGGTTGATCGGTGCTTTTCGGCATATGATTAAGACTGAAGGGTTCTTTTCTCTTTACAAGGGACTGATCCCCTCGATTATAAGCATGGCACCTTCAGGTGCAGTCTTCTATGGGGTCTACGATATATTGAAGTCAAGCTATCTTAGCTCACCTGAAGGGAGAAAAAGAATTCAAGACATGAAACAAGGTGATCAAGAACTGAATGCATTCGAACAATTAGAATTGGGTCCGGTTCGAACACTATTGTACGGGGCAATTGCTGGTGCATGTTCCGAAGCTGCTACATATCCATTTGAAGTTGTGAGGAGGCATCTTCAAATGCAAGTCCGTGCGGCTAAGTTAAGTGCATTGGCAACTTGTGTCAAGATAGTTCAGGAAGGTGGAGTTTCTGCTCTTTATGCGGGATTAATCCCCAGCTTACTGCAGGTACTAAAATAATCTGTCCAGTAAATGGACTATTCCTTTATTTCATGAATTTTATCTATTTGATTAATTACTTTGCATACATTCTATGTGTATATATTAAATCACCCTGATTGCACCAATTTGTCTCAGGTATTACCATCAGCTGCCATAAGTTACCTGGTTTACGAGTTCATGAAGATAGTTCTAAAGGTGGAGCCAGCGTAGACGTTTTATCTGCTCGACCTTTTCCGGATTGGGCGACTTTGTTATCGATTAAAGCTGCGGATGTTTTCTTTTCAAATCGCTTAAGGCAAGTTCAGATTTACCTATACCATTTTACAAAAACAACAGATGGACGATAACCAATCTTGTTTCTGAAATTCAATGAGCACCATGTTCAAACTTACTATTTCTTCAGATATATATTCTGAATGTGGAAATGCAAGCCTACAATTTTACATTACAAGGTCTCTGAAAGAGCATTCTGCTTTTCTACCATAATTAAATATGTTAGAATCCCTTGTACTTTTTTTAACCAATGAATGTACCAACAAAAAACTAAAGCTATTGAAGTAAAACTCTGCTAACACCTACATTGTCATTACAGGACATACAAAGCTGCAAAACACAGCTTATGTTTCCCCTCGTTTGCAAAATAGCCTTCTTATTTCACATTTACTGATTCTACCATATCTGCAAGGTGTACATAGGTTTTATCAAGTGCTAAAAACTGCACGGTTAATGCTATTAGGGGTAGTCAAACTTTACTCAACTTGAAAAAATAGAGTTATTCGACTCGATACGAAAATATTTGACTCGTAATTTCATAAATTTGACTTAAAAAAGTTTTAAATAAAGTTTGAGTTATAAAATGAAAATTGAATAACTCAAAAATTTTAGTAATTAGTATCGTAACATTATTAATACTTACGATTAAATTTGAAAAAAAAATTTAAACAACTCGACTCGAATTTCATAAATTTAACTCGACTTGAAAAAAAAATCAAATAAAATTTGAGTTTTGGAATATGATTTATCAACTCAATTAACTTATTTTTTTTTACTCAACTCTATCGAATGTGCAACCCTATTTCCCAAACTACCTCTTGTACAGCCCTCCACCAACTTTCCAAGTCCAAAATTTGTGAGGAAAGAGACCACTACTTGCTGGTGTAAACACTACAACTATGGATGAACAGCGTAGTTTAAGCCTTGTTTATTATATCTTTTCCCAAAACATAAAACATAAGATTTGCCTTAATTGCAAGACATCATGGGTGATTACAGGGATTAACCCGCATGATTGGTTTCTCCAACCTCTGGCTAATGTCTATGTTCCTTTCACATGTTATAACTTATAAGTATCCTTCTGAGTGTCATTTGTCTTTGTAAAGAAGTGTTCTTGATATATTAATCGCATACTAACTAGTAACTATTGAACTAGAAACTAGAAAGAGAGATTGAAGATGACATCATCAAGATTCAAGAGGCAGCTGAGAAATTTGATCATTACAAGCGATGTAATAAGTTTATTCCCATTTATAAATTGTAAGCAAATTCTCTCTTTATTAACTTGGATGTTCAACAACTCTATACTTCAAGGGGCATGCCAGTTGCTAAAATTTGGCCCCTATCCTTAAATGTTTCAGAGAGGAAGTCCTTTTAACAGCAAAACATATCCTTTGTTAAGAAACTGAGTTTGAAATCAAAATATCCTATTGATAGATGCAGCTAATGACCCTTTTGTCTCATGTGTTTGGTTTAAGGTAGATAAATGGAAATGGCACTTAAATTTCGACTGGGACATTGGCATTTTGCCCACCAACCATTTGTCTATTGTTCCCTTTGAGATCTATTCTAAAGATTTGGGCACTTTTTGCTCTGTCCCCTGGATCAATACTCTCTTCTACTTGTTTCTTGTTGCTCACTTGTTGATTCTTCAGGCACCATGTGATTTCATACAACCAAAAGATTATTGATACTTCTCTCTTTATGGTCGGTTCACGATATTAAAGATAAAAGGGTGTATTTCACCGGCAGGATTGGTCCAATAAACAACTTAATATCTTTAAACAAGTTTCGAAATTGAGGCATTGTGTATGCAAAAAATCGTTGTTGGGACACATGCGTTTTCATAGATGCTAATATATTCAAGTTTGGGTGTGAAACCCTGTTTTTTGTCAAATGTTACAGTTATGTTTTGTTTGATCATTGTCCAGCTCGGTTGGCAACTGACACTTATTGTATGCAACTAGAGTTTCAAACTCTAAAAAGTAGTATCCCCTTTTGATCTGACACCTTTTTAAAAGTCTTTCGTTAAATATTATGATTGTCAGCAGGGCACTAGCACTTACCAGTTTGTTATCACTTCTTATTTTAATAGGAATAATGTTCGTTTGGCTGTCTTATGAAACCAATACTTCTGCTTTTAACTATGAAGTTCGAACTTTATCTGTATGTACAGGTCATGTTGTGGGTCTTTACAAGCTGAATTCTGGTTCCTTGATATACTTAGTTCACAGTCCAACGAAAGGTGAACTGAGCAAAGCCAGTACCTTGCTTTACCCATGTTAGTCGGATTTGAGTGGAAGTGTCCGACAAGGGTTTGGTCAGATTTTCTAAAAATTTTCGTATATTCCGATGATCTTTGAAAGTTGTGTTCTCATATTTATGTGTTAGACACGAATACTTCAATGAAACTTGAAGAGTCATATTCAATGAATAGAATAACCATAAGCTTCCTTACCAACTCCCACCATGTGATCTCCATGCAAACCCCCCCCCCCCCCCCCCCCTAGCTTTGACATGATTTACAGTACTCATCTGTTCCATACTTAAAAAAAAAAAGCATCCTTTTTATTTCCTGATCTAACCATGTGATGACCAGCTTTTCCATGCAACGTTTTATCTTAACTTTTAATTAGATTCTCTTTTACTTTATCTTAGCTACTCAGATTTCATGAACCAACTCTGAATCTTGCAGATTTCATATCTAGTTATTTATATGCCACATTTGCAGGTTTCTCATGCAATTAGTTTCATTTTCTTCCATCTCACTGCTGGTCTTATGCTTTCCCAAATTCATGGTGTTGGAGAGACAGTTTTGCAGGCTACAATTCTTTGAGGTATGTTGGGAATTTTCTTTCAGTTAGTAGCGGTTCCAAAGTATAAAGCATTGAATTGTTTTTGAAGAGTAAACTTAATGCACTACAGTATGTTGTTTTAGCTTAATTACTGCAGATTCATGATTTTTATGATGAAATAAATGTCAGCAATATCAAAGTAATTACTGCAGATTCATGATTTTTATGATGAAATAAATGTCAGCAATATCAAAGTAATTACTGCAGATTCATGATTTTTATGATGAAATAAATGTCAGCAATATCAAAGTACAAATTCTCTGTAACAAAAAAGTGGGGCACTTGGTAAAACTAGCATTAAAATGGTAGGGGTCTATATCTTTCCTTTATAGTAAATTAACAGATCATGTTGTCACCCAACTTTGACTGTATATTTATTTTAGTATTTCAATAATTGCTTTCATATATATACATATACACTTTTGTGTACGGTAGGCACCTAGGACCTGGGCCAGTGTTAATCCAATATAAATTAAACCTAGGTGTTGGTCATGACCCTCTCTAGCTAATTCAATATTGGAAAGAGTCAAGTGGGGAATGGGGATAATTAAGCTTAAAAGGTTTAATCATATCGAGCTTCTTCTATATTTATAAGAACCATGGGCCCATAATTAAATTACTTAAACCCAGAGTTCTTCCTTAAACATGAGTTCTAAGCATAGATAGAGGGAAACTTACTAAAAAGAAAGAAAGGCTTTGAAATTACCTCCAAGATAAGATCATTTCTTTTAATGGAATATTTTTTATTACTAGTTCTTTCTGAAAAGCAGGAAAGGATTACTGTGTAGGTAGTCTTTTTCATATTTCTAGGAACATAATTTCATTCTCCGAGATATTCCAGTTTTCCCATCTTATAACGCCTAGGACAATGAAATAGTAAAAGTGACTAAACATATTATCTGACTACTATTGCACATTGCAACTGCCTCTTTAGATATAGTTGCTAGAAATATTTCTACCCGTTTTGCTTGACCTTCTTTCAGAATTTGTTGAAACTTGAAAGAGCACTAAAATAAGAAACTCTCTAGGTTTCACTGTAAGATAAGGTGTAGAGGGCACTATCCAGTATCCAGTCTTCCTCCCTCCCAAATCATGCGAGACATTTTTACTAATAAATTTTTTTACTAAAACCCAAAAGACTACAGAACTAGCATAAAGCTGGCAAGGCAATGAGCCAAGCTCAACACACTAAACACCAAAACACCAGTCCTAAAAAACTCATCACATATAAACACCAACAAACTAAAGTAATGAGCTTATGTAACACCGTAAAACATACACCTTAAAAGCAATGTAAAACTCTCAGGAGCTGATATTGCACCATAAGCTTGTTTAAAGGGTTTTCCCCCATTGTCTTCTGGTTTGGTTTTGAGTTCAGGTGTCTTTTGTGATGGTGGCATCGTGCTGTTTGGTTTTGGTCTTAAGGTGTTTAATGCTGTGTAAGTTGTGGTGTTTCCCCCTGTAACACCTTTTAATTATTAATAAAAATACTTTTGCCAAGCAAAAACTTAAATTGGAAATATATATATATATACCTCATACAGAAAAATTCTGACTGGCCATGTCCCATGGAGATCCTGTGGAGTATGAAATACCTAATCAAACCTACGTGATTCCCACACGATGGTTTCTAAAACAGCCGTTCCGGGATGAGTTATATATTATTTACAAGTTCAGCACAGTCAAGGAAGATGGCAACAGTTATCCTCTGGCTGGATATGTCTGCAGTTAAGTAAACTTCAAACAATGTTCCACCCCCAGGACCACCATAATCTTGGTCATGAAGGTTACACTAATTAGTAATTACTACTACTTTTTAGTACTCCTGGACACTTAACTTCTTGAAAACCATCTCTTTGATTTATACTCGGTGTCTATATGTTATTCGAATTTGAATGTGGATTAGTGTTACCTTAAACCTAAATCCTACCTTTTCAATTAACTTGCTGAAACTTTAAATCTTTGTGTTAAGACTAATGTCCATAACAGAAAGCTAATCGTTGCTGACAATTAAGTTATTCTTCCTGGAAGTAGCAGACTTAGCTAACTTGCCTGCGCACTCATTAGCTACCCTAGGAACATAAACAACCTTCCAACAGATAAACAACTCAAAACATGCAGAAATAGATCTAACTAACATAGAACATCTCCATGACACAGAGGCGCATCAGGCTTGAACCAGTAAACAACAATTTTTTTCAATCCGATTGAATTGAAATTCAGAAACAAAGAGGTGGCTTCTTTTACAGACAGCAACTCAACAAGAACAGGATCAGATAGTTTTAGCGGGATAGAAAAACGAGCTAACATTTCACAACACCACATATTTCAATGAAGTTTTTGCCTTGGAAAAAGAAATTGTAAAAATCTGGTAGATTCTTTCAATTTTTTAATTAATTAACAGCTCTAAACCCTATATTTTCCACTAATTTGTTAGAACTTGAGCCCTATTTCTCAAGTTACATCCAGGCACAAATAATCTGGATTTAGATTGAACAAATAAAATGAAACCGTGTTGCTTGTTTTGCTATATTATGTAGTATGTATATAACCTCAATTGTTTAGATGCTTGGATATAGAGTTCTCATTGGTCTGGTAACCCTAGCACTGTAAGGTAGTTTAATTAAGCTTGTTTGAACTGCATCTTCATGCTAGCTAACGCATGCCCTAAACCCTAAATGCCAACTAGAAGTTGATTAATGGGAGGAATCATTTGAATCAGCAACAACTTTAGATTATTCTTACAAAGTTGGTATGCTTTATTGTGTTTATATAATATGAAATTTTCAGTCTCACTTTCTTTCATTGTCCTTAGCTGTTAATCTGATGTCATTGCCGATGAGAGTTGAGCCAACAAACACTACATGGCAGTTGAAAGCTAACAGTGATATAAAGACCCCTAGTGTTACAAAAACCTATCAATCATACTTTATCATAAATATTTGAGCCAACAGTGATATAGGTCACTTCACCAATTTACAAATACTTTATATTCCCCATCATTGAGCATATAAGTTGACAAAACTATGCCAAACAGTAACAATGACAGCAAGGAGCAAGTAATCAAGAAGCTTTAAAAACTTTGATTAAAAATGACAGTTTTGAACGGTCTTTGTCATCAATCAACACAAAATCCTTGTGTAGTATCAATAACTGCGAGTACATTTGGTTACAAGGCCAATAGGATACAATGCAAGAATGTCTTAGGGAAAGTGATCCCCCTCTACACGTAATTATCATTCAAATTGCAAAAGATATGATGAAATTAGCACAGATTTTCAGACCCCACTTCCCAGCTTTTTTCTGATTTCTATTAGGTATGTTGGGTGGGTTATGAATGGTTGAAAAGGGTGAAGTTGGTGAGCCATGAACACTCGCAAATACATTTCACTGTACTGTATTCTTATTAACACTTTGTTGTGACCACTCTATATTCCTATTCTTTTAATTGTTTAATAAGTACTACACTTCAGAATTAACAATGTGTAGTAAACAATATGATGCTTTCTGCCTTTTTACTTCAGACATGCAAGCTTTGACCAATAGATCCGTTCATGTTGGGAAGTTGAAGAGAAAATGCGCTGCTGATGGAAGCTGCTGGACGGACCTCCATGGAAGGTTGCAGTCCATGGAAGCTTTTTGAAATATTGGGGTGCGTTTTCTAAGTCAACCTTCATGTGTTCATACTTAATACTCAACTACATTATTTCATTTGGATGTAAATCAAGGTTAAATTAAACTAAAGTGACTTCCCTCCCAACAATGTCATCTTCAAGATTTGAGTCCTGTGTCCAGACTCTCTCTTTCGGCTATGATGTGTCTTACCATTACATCTAACCCTTGTTGATAACTATTTAATGTATTTGAAGGGGTTGTTTTTATTTCTTCAATTAGATGGAAGTTAGGACCCAGAGTGGTAAATGTGGCAAAGAAAGTGCAGAAAGTCTTGAGTTTAGATGTATTGGGTAGAAACTTATCTGGGTTAGCAAAACAGTTGTTTAGCTGGCACTTCAACCATGGTTTTTTTATGAAAGAATTAAAAAGCTGTTTAGGTGACATAAGTTAACTGTCCAAATTCCTTATTTTAAACCCTTCTGTTTTATGTGAGTGAGTAGATGGTCCACCCGACAAGGAACCCTAGTTGAAGAAGTAATCTCTGTGTTTTCTCTCTTTAAAAAAATAAAAATCTTCTGCAATCTTTCTTGATGAATCTGTTAACTATCTGTTTACCCCTTTCTGTGAACAAAATCTTTGTTTGTTTAGTTAATGGGTAAAAGTTTTGGTGACCGAAGAAATGATGTAAGTGAAGGAGAAAAGAAGGTTGGGATGGAGAAAGGTAATTGATGTGATGTTGTAATTATAGTATCAAATTATGATTGCAACGGATTATAACGGTCGTAACGTAATAGTGTTAGAGGTAGTTACGATTTTATAACGGTCGTAACGTAACAGTGATAGAGGTAGTTACGATTTTATAAATCGTAACTATATTAAAATTATAATTATTTTTTAAAAATTGTATCGCAACGATCGTAACGTTGTATCGAACCCGTGTAAGTTAATACTACGACTGTAATGCATAGATGTGTTGTTAATTCTCTTTGTTGTTAGGGTTTGACTTGGAGCCTTGGAGGCCATTGATGTGACGGTGTGTAACGAGCTTAGGTAAGAAAAATTGTTAACTTATCAAATAAGAAAGTAGTGATTTTGGACAAACAACACCCTGAATTATTGTCTGTATACACAGAGCAGCCATTGTTGTTAACAGCATCTGCAAGAGTATCTACAATTCAATGGTTTTGGTTGAAGGTCTACGTGTGTGTCTACGATGAAAATCTTGATTATTTTTTTTATTCCATTTTAAAATTATAGTTTAAGGTTTAAAACTAGAATTTATTTTATGAAATTAAAAGTAAGGTATATTTTTTAGATATAGATTTTAGGGTGTTAAATTTAAAATTAAGATTTAAAATTTATTTTTTTAGTATTTTTAGTGTTGGTCATAAAAAGAGATAAATTTAGGGGCGGAGGATTTTTGTTCTTGTGTTTATATATATATAACAAAAACCTTTCACTCTTATGAGAATAGAAATCTTATTTCCTTTTTTCTATATTACATTAAAAATTTAGGATTATGGTTTATGATTAAGGTTTATGATTAGAATTTAAGGAGTTTAGTGTATGATATATTTTTCAGAGCTTATAATTTAAAGTTTAAGATTTAAAATTTATTTTCTAGTGTTGGAACATAAAAAAGTATCGAAAAAAGCAAAAGATTTTTGTTTCTTTTTCGGTGCATCTTTTTATGAGCGAAAACCTTCTACTCATTTTCGTTCTTCATTTTTACTAAAAATTTAAATTTTGAGTTCTAATCTTAAATTTTAAACCCTAAACTTTAAACTTAAAATTTTAATATAGAGCATAAATAAGAACACCAAAAAGAGACAATAAGCTTAAATTCTAAAATATACCCTAAACCTTAAATATTAAATCTTAAATTCTAAACCTTAAAATACACATCAACATAATACCCTATACCTCACTCTAAACCTTAACTTTAAATTTTAATAGTAAACTTTATATTTAATTTTTTCGGTGTTTAAAAAATTTATATCATCATATATGTACACATAATCCTTAATATAGAATTATATTATTATTATAACGTTGGGGCCAAAATTGCATGCAACTAGGTACATTATAACTACGTATCCATACTCTAGGGTTAAGCTGAAACGTGTATATATATGCTCTAATTTTAATTATATTTTTCATTAAATTAATGGGTAATTGGAGATTCACTGATTGGTCTAGTGGTTAAGGATGTTTATCTTGCCTCATTTTATATGGGTTTGAATCCCGGTACGAGAAAAAGTTATAATCTTTTTATTTAATCAAAAAAATTAGTAGGTAATAGTGAGTTGAGTGTAACTGGAGCATTCAATCATACTTTTCGATGATAATTTTTTTAATATATTGATTATATAATAATATATATTCGTATTATTTTAATCTGTTAATAATATATATTTCGTGTATATACATAAAATAAAAGAGTGTTGCGTGCATGGGATGGATTTCGAGGATCAATGGTGAGTCGCCAGCGCAACCTCTTTGATTTTATGCAGACCAATGACTGATACACACAAAGCTGTTGTTTGATTTGAATTTTGACCAGTCTATTGAATTTATTAATTAGTCATTTAATCAAATATAGGAGTAGTTGATTACTACTTAAATAAATTTTATTGATCTATAAATGAACGCAAGATATTATATTAAAAAGGATAAATTTATAAAATTATAATAGAATAAAAATAAATTGTAATATAATATATAAAAAAGAGGTTTCATCGTAAAGCTACCTAACATAGGCTTCATAGAAGAATCCTGGTTCAACTTATGAGGATATTCCGACATATTTTTTTTTTAAATAAGATCATTATACAAATTATTGCAAATGAGGGGGAACTTCATGCCTCATATAAACAAATCACAAAAAAGGTAACATTAATATTACTATCGGTTACTAAATATTTTTTATTTTGATCATTAAATTATTATTTTTAGTAACATGATCACTGATATTGTATTTTTTTTTACTTTGATCACCCGCTAAAAAAATCACAGAAAAAAAAATAAAAAAAATTTAATAACCAAAATATAAAAGACGTAATAAATCCATCATCAAAAAATAATAACATTAATGACTAAAATAAAATAATAATAATAATAACACTAATGATGATTTTGTCCAAAATAATAATTTTGTGACCTGATAATAGTTTGTTTACATTTTTCAAAAAAGAATAGGGCACTGTCACCTTCCTCAAACAAATAGGAAACCAGTACGTACACAAACAGAATTAAACTCTATAAATATGCAGTAAGCTTGATTTCGTTGTTGGATTGGAGGGAGAGATCCTAGCCACAAGATCATATTGAAATCATGGGAAGGTCTCCTTGTTGTGATGAAACTACTGGCCTTAAGAAAGGTCCTTGGACCCCGGAAGAAGATCAAAAGCTTGTCAAATACATTCAGGAAAATGGCCATGGTAGCTGGAGAGCACTCCCCAAGCTTGCTGGTATCAACCGAGGAAAACTATTTCCCACTTTTTATTACACTCTCTTTCTCTCTGTCTTTCCCATGGTTGAGAATATTGTCTCATTGTTTGTAATAAATTTTCCAGGTCTTAATCGGTGTGGGAAAAGTTGCAGGCTAAGATGGACGAATTACTTGAGGCCTGATATTAAGAGAGGGAAGTTTTCCCATGAAGAAGAACAAACGATTATCAATCTCCATTCTGTCCTTGGAAACAAGTAATCATTTTCAACACCCTTTACTTTGATGCCATTGTTTTTTTTGCTTGTAATGATATAATTTTTTCATGTTCTTGAAGATGGTCAGCGATTGCAAGCAACCTGCCTGGGCGAACAGATAATGAAATAAAGAACTTTTGGAACACACATTTAAAGAAGAAACTCATCCAAATGGGGATCGATCCCATGACTCATAGGCCTAGAACTGATATGCTGTCGAGTTTGCCTTATCTCATAGCTTTGACCACTCTAAAAGAGCTTATGGATCAGCACCCATGGGAGGAACAGGCTTTAAGGATTAAAGCAGAAGCTGCTGATCAAATGGCTAAGCTTCAAAGCTTGCAATATCTTCTTCAACTATCCTCAGCTTCCATTTCATCCGGTTCTAATAGCATTAATCTGCACAATACTTTCAGTTCTGATGTGGACGCCATTAATCTTTTGAATTCAGTTTCTCCAATCAAGGATTCATCTCGGCTTGATATAGCAGCAGCGGCTTCTCTTCAAGGTCTCCATGATTTAACAATCCCTTTCCCTCGTTTACCAGACCTACAAGTCCCGTTCGAACATCGAACATCGACGAAAAATGATGTCGAGAAGCTTGATAATTCATCTGTAACTCCACCTTCTGTGATTCCAACTGTTGCAGAGACTTTGACACACAATTTTGGGGTTGCTAGCTGTTCTTCAAGCTATAATGGAGAAGCTGATCTTTCAGTTTGGCCTCATGATGATCAATTCATCTTTGAAGACCCTTTGTTCCTTGAGCTGTCCTAGCTCAGTAATATGTTGATTTGAAAACTCAGGTTTGCAGTTCTAATTTTTCATTGCATCTGTTTCTGCACATAGAGTGTTAATTATATATGATCAGATTGCGTTGCATGTTTTTCTTACATATATACATAGACATCCTTATGGATATGCATGTTCAGAGACATTATCTTTGTTTCTTGTCTTTCTTTTAGCTAATTTCAACTATGTAAGAAAAACAAAACAAAATTCTTACTTTCTGTTCTTCCTGTCGTCATTATCTTTCTTCTGCAAACGAAAACAATGATTGTATCGTATAGGTTCAAGCTGTACAGCAAAGTTAATTACTAAATATTAGAAGTGGACCATGATACTAATCTATATATGCTATAACAAAAACTGTCTGAGATGACTCGGCATCAGATCGGACTGTTCCGGCGATGTAATTCCGGTATCGTCTGATTGTTTTTTATCTGTACAAAGTCTCTTACCAAACGATTGTTTTGACTTCATGTGAACGAAGGGAAATTTAAATGAAAATACAACAGGAAAGCCTACAAAACGATTTACTTTTTAGGTTTAGACATGGTAAATTCGTACAGCATCCTTCTGTTCACACGAATATATATATCGTGCCTGTTTGGTTCCTTGTCCTACTTTATATTTATTAATTACTTTAAAAATATTTAAGTAATTAATTAGTATATAATTCAAGGTAATTAAATTAGATCAAGACATTGACCAGCATTATAATCCAACCACTCGAGACGAAATACTGAAAATGAAAATATTAGATTTTATATCACAACTAGAATAAGGTCTAATATTAGATTTTATGGTTTATATTTTTAGAGTTTTAGATTTAAAAATTAAGATTAAAGTTTATAATTTAATTATTTAAATTATCTAGATTTAATATCTGTGTCATCTATTATACGTGTATTACAAATGTAGGTTATTTTTTAAAAGGGTCATGTTAACTGCCCGTTAGCCAAATAATGAAGATTAACATTCTAACACGAATCATCTAGCCTCATCGGTTAAAGGAACGGTTGTTGTTCCTGGAGGTTACGGGTTCGAGCACCAGTGCTGTCAGCACAGTGATTGAGTGATCAATGTTAAAAGGTTGAGAGTATACTCTGTAATAGATACTACTAACCACTGTAGCTTAATCAAAAAAAAAAATTAAAACAGTCTAGTATCGAAACGAAAACGTTTAGAAATGTAAGCGGTAAGAATAGTCTTTCTTTTTAATTTGGGTGATTAAAATAGAATAAAACTTATATAAAAGGGACCGTGGGTGAAGATTACCCTTATAGTTATAATTTTTTATTTGTTTAATTATTAATATTAAATTCAATTAATTCAGATTAAATAATATAAGAGCGCAAGATGACTCCTCTTTCAATACGATTTATTACATTCATAATCCATTGATTACGATTGTACTTTTAATCTTGTTTAAAAAATTTAATATTTTATTTACTAGATCAATTATTGTTGGTCGTATAATTATAATTTTAATTATAACTTAAAATTCACATAAAAATACCCTATTCAAATAAAATTTGATATGAATCGATCCTTTGTGCTTTGTTTAATTTTAGAGATGGAGACAGGGTTGACTAAGACAATAAAGTCAAAGAAAATAAAGAAAGTGACACTAAAGGATTCTCAACTAAATGTCACAAGAATTTTCCCACTTGGTTTTCGTGGGAGAATAGTACTTGCTGCCAATAATTTCCACGATTCATGCAGAGCTTGTATTATGAAAAGTTAATCCATCGTTAATATTTGTCTTAAATTTATATTTGATTAAACAGTTTATTTTATATTTTAAACTTAAAATAATAATAATAATAAATTACTTTTTGACTCTTAAAATAAGAGATTTCAGTTGAAACTTATTAAAACCTATTTACTTTTAAGTTAATATAATGATTAATTTTATATTTCTGACTTTTCCAAAGTCAGAAGTCTTGTATATAAAAACTTTCTTCTAAAAACATAAAGAGATAATAAGATCGTAAACGAATTAAATATTTGATAAAATTTTGTTAAATTATTTGTATATTATACAAATATTATGATAAATAAATAGATATGTATAATAATATTATTTTTGTTTATTAAATAAATAAATTCAAATAAAAATACACTCAATTTTTTTATATTCATAAATATACGAACAAATTAATTTATAAACTCCTCGTAAAATTCGTTTTATTAGCTTATTTTCTCAAATAAAAAATACCTTCTATGTTTAATAATTGTTGAATAGATTAAAGTAACTATGTTGGGTAAATTTGCATTCAAAATTAGGTGATATCGTTGAGAAAATAGTTCGTAGTTTTCCACTAGCCTCCCTCCCTAAACACTAAGATATAAACTAATCGAAGAGCAATTAATTTTTTTTTTGCATATTTTATCCCTATAAATATTCAAACCTTTTTAATTTTTAATAATAACTTCCAATTAGAAAAAAAAAAAAACGGTTTAAATAAAAGGCTGCTCTAAAAATTTAGAAAGATGCGGATAGATATTGGGCCCAATAAACAGTGGATAGTTTGGACCAAGAAGCTTCAATTATACAGCTTTTGATCAAATTATTGAAACCAAAATAATTAAATGAATGGGGAATATCAGAGTTAATTATATCATATGTTATTAAATTATGATTTTTATTTTAAATTATTTTTTAAATATTTTAGATTTATTTTTAAATTATGAAATTTATTTTTAATTGGTCCCCAAACTTTTGACATTCATGTTTCATCCTCATTCTATAACTCTCATTCTAATTTGGTCCTCAAACTTTTTAAATATTTTAATTTCATCCATAATTTAATAGTATATTCTAGTTATATCTTAAGTTAAGAAAAACTATTATAAAAATCGTTAATTGTCATGAAACATTAATGAGTATTAGATAATAATAATATGATGTGTATAAACGATAATTTGATGATAAAAAGATCAATTCAGAATGAGTCCGTATTTTGAAGATGAAAAATAAAACATTCAAAAAATTTGAGATCAATTTAAAATGAGAGTCATATCTTAAAGATAATATTAGAATATTATTATAATCACGTTAATGAACATTATCCCTAAAATTTAACAATCTTTTGAACTCGTATACTAAAAATAAGTAAGTGAAATCCAATCAGTGTTGCTCTCTTTGAAAGGAGGTATTTGAAAAGAAAAAAATATATATATTAATATTATGATGTAAATATAGATGGGTTGGAGCTTGATATCTATAAGAGTAAAAAGATAGGTAAATCAGTAAATAAATCGGATTTAATTATAGTAAAAATCCACTCACCATCAATATTTATTATATAAAAATAAAATCTTATTTTATAAATAATAAGATCATATATTATTTTTGATTTATTCACTGTTCATAATTATTTATTTTATATAAATTTTAGAATATAATCTTCTCCATCCATTCAATAAATTCGAAAAATCATGAGATTCTAGACATCCACAAGTATCACCACATTCAAATCCAGGCGGTGAAGATGTATCTGATGTACCCTAAGGGTGATGGATAGGAGGACGACAGAAATAAGAACATTCGCAAACATATCGATCATCGCGGTATTGGCATTTTCCCCAAGTCATGGTTTTTCGATGTCTTAATTCACAGTCATGCCGACACTCTAACAGACGGTATATACCACGTGCTTGAGGAATTTCCTCCTTACAAACTGAATAACTCTCGAAACTTTCACCTGTAAAACATGTAACTCAAATTATAAAATGGTTTATTTTTCAGGAATTGTAATATTAGCAATGACGAAGATACGTGGAGTTGAGACAGAATAATCATGTTTTAACTTTAAATTTTTTTTTTTCGTCTATAAAATATTTTTAAAAAATTATTTTTTTTATAAATTTATTTATATTTTTAAATATTTATATTTTGTTTTTAATCTTAAATCTCGGTTTCGATAAATGTTTGGAAAATAATAAAAACAAACCTTGATGGAAGGAGGTGAGAGCAATGAAGAGAATGAAGAAAGCTGCGGGCATGGACTTCAATCTCATATTGAAAGAGTTTTGGGTGTCTGTCGGTAATAATAAAATGGTGGTAGATATAGGACCAAAAAATGTGGGTAATTTATCACATGGATTAAGCACGTTTCATTAAGTTTCTAACGTAAACCCGTTACCAAACACCTTTGTTAAATTAATTAATTACCGTAAGTTAAGAATGTCCCTTTGTGGTAACCTTAATTTATGACGTTAATTCAATTAAAAATTTATAAGAAGTTTCTTTTACAAAATAATGATATTTTTATCTCTTTATTTTTTATATATCTTTAAATAAAGAGGTAATTAAAAAATTTTCATTTAAAAATCAAACCATCATTCTATTTGATTAGCAAACCAATTCTTTATCATCAACAAATAATTATTAAATAAATTCTATTTTTTCAATAAAATGCTTCTTTTAAATAAATTCCAATAACTGTTTATTTTACCGAGTTTCTAAAAGGGTTCGATAATAATAAATTATTTAATTGTTATATTAGGATTATGCTAAAGAAAGTTAAGTTTTCAGACATCAATAAAATAGTATCTTTCTCATAGATTTTTCAAGTATTATTATTATTATTATTATCATTATCGTTCACTCATCTTAATAATTCATTAAATGATTTTATTAAAAAAATAAATTTATTTATTTTAAGATATTTAAATACAATTATTTTATTCGTAAAATATATATAATACTAAGTGTTAAAAAGATATCTATAAACACATTATTTTAGATCATTAAAAATATTTCAACTCATTTGGTTTAACTTTAAGTAAATTATGCTAAAATTATAAATTATCACTTAATTATCTCAATATGTTCAAAGATAATATGTTCACTTTGTTTATTAAACTCATAAGTTTTATTTAAATGATCATTAATTCATTAAATGCCAATAAAAAATTGTGGCAGTTAAGAAATTTTTTATAATTATATATTTACTTTTTTATATTTATATATTAATTAATTTAAATTTAAAATTTTAAATAAATTTAGCTTCAAATATTTACACATTCTATATTAATTTGGTCTTATTTAAATTAAAAATAATTAAACATTTTTCTTCTAACCTTTATATTTATACATTCGATCAATTTAATCATAATTTAATTTTTAATAAATTTATCTCTCATTATTTATATATTTTATTTATTTCCTCCTATTTTAAGTAAAAATAGATAAATATTTTTTCTCTAATCAAATAATGATATTAAGTCCCTATAGTTTCACTCGTACATAACTTATACGTTTTGTGATGCTACTTGATCGATTATGCACCTAAATCAGCCTTAAATAAATCTTATAAAGTTTTATTACTCACTCTAATGAATAGAATTAGATGAAGCAAATGAAAGTAAGAGACACTCTATTATTTTATAGTTGAGTTATCACTCAATCCCTTATTTTAAATAAACAAATATAAATCTTATCTAATTATCAATTAATAAAAAAATTTCTTCGGATAAGTGATATTTTGGGATACGACAAGATTCCTCCATAATCTTATTTGTGTTGTTATCACTTCCTATTTTTGAAAAGTCAATGTGATCGGACTCTCTAGTATTTTTTTAAATCATGGTCCAAGTCTGGTGATTTTGACAAGCTCGATGTTTGCATGAAACCTCTATATCGAAAACTTGCATCATTGTTTTGGATCTAAATATGTAGGTCATAACATCTTCTTCTATCAAACTTAACGAAACTCTCATCGATTGACTAAAATGATTCTGGGTTAGATCTTCTTAGATGTTACAACTCGTTGTCTTAGCTTGATATATTTTTTCATATGAATTGTTTGTCTCAATTCTTGTCGTCATTCATTCAAATATTAATAACATACACATATAATATATATTATAAGTATTAACATTTATAATAATAATAATAATAATAATAATAATAATAATAATAATAATAATAATAATAATAATAATAATGATAATGATAATGATGATGATGATATTTAATAATTATTTATTTATCAATTCAATATTGTTTTAAAGGGAAATATTAGTTATTTAATATTTCATAAATATAATATTAATAGAATCCGCCACTTCAAACGATTTGGTCTATCACAATAACTGACCAGAATGAATGAATGTCTCTGAGTTGGTCGGTCATTTTATTCGAAACTAACCATTTCAGTGAATCGCCAAAAAAGAAAAAGAAAAAAAAAAGAGTTTTATTCCACGTTTCCCATTGGAGCGAGCAAGGCAAAATTGTAAAAGGCTTCTTTAATGGACTAATTTGGATTGTATAATCCAACTTTACGAAAAAATAAATAGATATAAAAAAAATAAGAACATAATCTTTTAAGACACGGTTCATGAAAGAGTTTTAATATTTTTAAAATTTTTAAATAAAAACAACTCAACCCTTTCTTCTTCAAAATTAATACATGATTAAATTGAGTATGAGTTTTAAATTTCAATGATATATAAAACAAATTTAAAGGGAAATACTTTTTATAATAATAAAACGAATAATTTTATCATAATTTTTTAACGTCATAATTATACGTAGAAATTCAAAAACGAAGACAGGAGAAATTTTTTTATTTCATTTTTTTTTATCAAGTTGTTAGGCTGCTTGATAGTACGGTGTCATAAAATATTATTTTATTTCTCTTAATTTTAAAATTTAGATAATAACAAATTATGTTATGCCTCATAAATGAAAAAAAAAATCATTAAAAATTATAAAATAAATCAATAATAAAATTATCTCTTAAATCTTTTAAAATTCTACAATTTACTCTACCAAAAGAAATCGGGAAGCCCCTGAAAAAAATTACTTCCGCACCTCTACTAAAACAATGTCTTATAAAATATTAAATCTTTAAATAAAGTTAAAGGGTCAAATTTTAGTATTATAAATAAAGTAAATTAAATTAAGAAAGTCATTTTATATTCAACATTTATAATATTCGATCTAAATTAATCAATTAATGAGTTAAATATCAATATTAAAAAAATCACATTCTTATAATATTAAAAAGAAAACAGTTACTAAAGAAAAGAAAAATTACTTTGAAATTAGTTTTTTAACGGATAAATTGCAACATAGGTTACTTAATTATAGGTAGGATTAGATTTAGATTACTCAATTATTAAAAATTACGTTTGAGTCACTAAAATTAGGAAAATGTTACATTTGGGTCAACAAATTAATAAATATTATATTTGGATCACTCAATTATAGGTATCATTTGGGTTACCCTTCATATTTAATTTTTTTTTATCAATTCATGTATTAGATTAATTAATGATATCAAATAAAGTACTCTAATATTAATTAGAGTGTACAAGTGATTTGAAAGAAAAAATGACCAAATTGATTTACTTTTTTAAATACGAAGGGTGACTCATAATTGAGTGACCTAAATATAATATTTAATAATTGAGTGACCTAAATATAACCTTATCTATAAATAAGTGACTCAAATATAATTTTTTAATATTTATGTGACTTAAATATAACTATACCCATAATTGAATGGCCTCTGTTATAGTTTACCTTTTCTAATATACCAAATATAATAATTTCCCAGTAGGCCAGTACTATCAAAATTTGTCTTAGTTTTATGTCGAGTTTGAAAAAGACATTTCTTCCAAAGCCTAAAGTAGAGGCAGATCGTGATGGTAGTCGAAGACCTTGCCACAAAATTTTAGAAAATTTACATTAAATCCTTTAAGTTTTAAAAAAAATTAATTAGACTCATAAAATCTTTAGAAATCCACAATAAGCCCCAATGTTTTTAAATATTTTAATTAGGACTCCCATGTTTTTCTTTTAAATGATCACTAAAAAAACTTAGTTAGACCCAAACTTTTACTAAAACCTTATTTTTTTAATATTATTAATTAAATCTTTAAAAAAATTAAAATTTTAATTAAACGCAAAGAATTTTTACTTTAAATAGTAAAAGTTAGATTTACGTAAAAATATCTTGGGTAAACTATACAAATGACCATTTAATTATAAGATTGATATCGATTTAATTATTATGCTTTTAATTTTGATAAATATACCATGTTACTATTAAAATAATTTTAATGTAGCCGTGTACCTTTAAAACATAGTAAAAGAATGACATGATAATTTTAAAAAAAGTATAATACATTTAATTCTTATTGTTTAAATATTTTTTAATTCAATTTTAATTTTATTTTAATAAAATAATTTAATTATTTAATTATATGATATTATAATGTCATCACCTATCTAGATGTGACAGATAAATTTCAAGTAATTTGCTTGAAAAAGGACGTGAACCCACGCATGCCTAAAGTTTAAACAATGTGTTAGCTACTGCACCAATCACATTTTTGTGTTATATATCATTAATTTTGTTATATATACCTTATAATTTTAAAATTATAATAAAAATTCATTAATAAACTTTAAAACTTAAATATTAAATTTTAGATTTTTTATTAAAAACCATGTATTTTATGGTGGTTAAAATCGCACCATAATAATATAATTAAGAAAAGAGTTTATAACTATCGATAAATTAAGAGTAAAAATAGTGATTCAATCGTAAATAATCATATTATTTAATTATAAAAATATATTAAAATCTGAACTAAAATTCAAATGGTGTTGAATAAATTATTTTTTAATCGAATTAAATTTTACTTCCCGAATATTACCCAACAAAATTAATTGATTATTAAAACATAAAATAACACCCCTCCTCTTCAAACTAGGGGTGTAAACGAGCCAAGTCGAACTCGAGTAGTGCTAAGCTCGGCTCAGTTCGTTAAGATTTCGAGTCGAGTTCGAGCTTGAGTAATTTTAAACGAGCTCGAAAAATCTGAGCTCGGCTTGACTCGTTAAGAACTCGAGTCGAGTTCGAGCTTTTTTCAAGCCTAATCGAGTCAAGTATTGACCGATGTTTGATCGTGTTAAACTTGAGTAACTCTTATGTCTCATTTAAAGTCTAATAGAGAAAAAACTTTGATACACATGTTATGTAAACTCAAGCTTGTTAATTTTAAGCTTTAGTATATTAATTTAGGGTTTAAGACTTATGTTTAGGGTTTTAAGTTTAAAAATTTATATTTTAAATTATAAAAAATATTTTATTTATGTTTTCGAGTAATTCGTGAACTTTTCGAGTCGGGCATCGTGTAGTTCGGTTCGGTTCGTCAAGAACTCGAGTCGAGTTCGAGTTCAAGCCGAATCCAATCGAATCGAATTTTAATCGAGCTTTGACCGAATCGAACTCAAGTAACTCACGATCTATCTCATCTCATTTACGGCCCTACTTCAAACCCCGTCCAAGTTTTATGTTGGTCAAGTTTGAAAAACATTTGTTTTTGGAAAGCGCGTGGGTCCCTGCGACGCCAAAAACTGTTAAAATATAAAGAGGAATCGAGTCTTGTTGCTTCATTGGACGATTTGACTTCTCCAACCTCACTCCAGTAGTTAGTCGCAGTTCTGCTCGTCATCAATGACGTCATGGAAAATTTCTTTTATAATAATATATGAACCATTTATATTACAGAGAATATTAATTTTATAATAATATATAATCATTGAAAGCCAAAATATAGTCATAAATTTGATTTTAATAGTTTACTGATCATTGTAATAATTTAAAAGTAATTTATTATATTATAATATATCAATTATTCGTAATTGTTGTGCAGACAAACATACTTTTAGAAAAATGAATCTTTTCTATTGTTAGGATTAATCGATGATTATTTTGTTAATTAAAATTAAGATATCGGCAATGGTTATAACTTTAAAAAATTTAAAAATTCTTTTAAAAATAACTTTAATGTAAAACATCAATATTTTTTAACGAGATTAACAACACTAAAATAATGATCATAATAAATTTAAAATAAAAATTTAGTGAATACAATAAAAATAATAATTTTATTGACATAGGCAAAAACACTTTAAAAAATTAATAATTATTAAAATAGTTTATCTTCCTTTTTAATGATAGATCACGCTACCATAATATATTTATATCCGATTGGATAAATAAAATCAAAGAATAAGATTAAAAGTTGAATTTTGTAGCGGATCTTAACCCAATATTGATGCTAAACATAATGCATTTTATGTTAAAAAAACTCTAAGCAAAACGAATTTTGAATTAATATACGAAATTTGTTTTTCAGAAAAAATATTAATAATTATATTTCCCTACTTGTACATTTTTTAAATAACAGCTAAATTCACCCGGCTTGTATTTTTTAAAATAATGTAAAAAGAAAATTAATTCTACACTAGATAATATTATTTATCGAAATAAATGATTTTGTTAGAAAAGAGTAGACGACAATGGTCACTAAACATCATTAAAGTAATACACTGCTAAATATTATTTTAATAAATTTTATATAATTATTAAAAATTATAAATTTAACATATAATTAATCGTATTTTAAAATAAAATTAAAAATTATTTTATAAATTATTTTTATTGCATCATTTAAAGTTAAAATTTTGCATGAATTTCCACTCTGATTACATTGAATCCCAATAATTAAACTTTGAATTAACTTAAAAGGGACAACTGATCTAGAAATAGAACGGACCTAACATAAATAAATGTTCTTTAATAATCTCAAAGGATTCCTATATTACTAACACAAATAATCTCTTCTCAAGTGATTTTGAACGAAAATAAGATCGAATAAACTAAACATATAAGATATGAGAGAAAATGATGATCTATAGATTTTAATTATATAAAATTATAAATGATGTGACAAGAATAATTTATATAATAATTTTTAATTTTGTTTTAAATTTAATTAATTGTATATTATTTGTTTAATTTTTAATAATTATATAAAAATCATTAAAAATAATAATTTTTAACAATACACTATATCAATAATATTAATAGACATACGTCTTCCATTCTATACTCATAATTTATAATTATTGTTTGAAAACATAAGACCAACTTCAAAGACAAATTTATGTCAAATAAAAAACCTTCTAAGACAAATGCATGTATTGATCTAAAAACAGAAACAACTCCATGTCCAAGTCCAAAGACGACCCGCCGCCGCCACCCCCACTGTTAAACAGTCATGATCAATCTGAAAATCCACACGTGTAATCATAGCACAAGTATTCAGATAGCCCTTCTCTTTCTCAGAGTCGAATATAAATTACAAAAGCAGTTTCAGTTGCTCTTTCATCTTACTCTAAGTTATCCAGCTTCGCTTCCCAGAGGAAGAAAGTATGTCTAGTTTCGAGGAACCTTTTGGTATATCGCCGGAATATTCCACCGGCATCGAACACTCTCTCATGCAACAAGTTCCGATTCGTTATGCCGATTCATCACGTCTCCCACTTTTAAACCTCTCAACGGCGAAAAGGAGAATGGATTCCCTACAGCACTTCTTAGCTCTATCGCTCAGCACCAACACTTTGATCTCCAAAGATGAAATGGACCTCGTGTCCTCCGAAATCGTCTCTGCCATCCACCAAGTTATAGTTAACGGCGGTGCCCTCCTCTCGTACGCTCAAAATACCCAGAACCCAGAACCGAAACCCGATTCTGACAGTTACACCGGAGGAAAGTCCGAGATAATCGAGTTAGACGCGGTGGAGTTGCTGTCGGAACATTTACATTTCTGCGAAACTTGCGGAAAAGGGTTCAAACGTGACGCCAATTTACGGATGCATATGAGGGCTCACGGGGATCAGTATAAAACTCCGGAGGCATTAGCAAGGAAAACATCAAACGTATCGGAAATGAATAATTCAGGTCGGAAAATCCGGTTTTCGTGCCCGTATGGTGGGTGTAATAGGAACAAGAAACATGAAAAGTTTAGGCCACTGAAATCTGTTATTTGTGTGAGGAACCATTTCAAGAGAAACCATTGTCCTAAAACGTACGGGTGCAATAGGTGTCATAAGAAGAGGTTTTCTGTTTTGTCTGATTTGAAGACTCATTTGAAGCATTGTGTGGGCGGCGGGGAAGAGTGTAAGAAGTGGGAGTGTAGTTGTGGGAATAGTTTTTGCAGGAAAGACAAGCTTTTTAGACACTTGTCTTTGTTCCAAGGCCATATGCCAGCAGTGACGGCAGTGGAGGAAGGGGACCGGAAGCTGCAAGTAGCGGTGGCAATGGATGAAAAGCAAGAGGAGGTGACGGAGATGGAAGTGTGTTTTGGAGATTGTTTGTTTGATGGATTTGAGTCTTTAGAGAATTGTTGTTTGCAAGATCTGTTGGGACCATCTTAAAACTCTTTGATTCTTAAAGTCTGTGCTTTTGGCTGTAATAAAAATTTAGTGGCAGGCAATGCTTCATGGATGCTGTGCCTGTGCGGATGAGTATATTATTTTAGGACGAGTCAAATATATTATTTTAGGACGAGTCAAATATCACTTAACATAATTAATATTGAACATCATTAAATATTATTAAATTAATTATTAAAAATTAAAAAATTTAAAGACTCAACGTATAATTAATAATTATTTAAAATATAATTTCAATTAAATTATTAGATGTGAGTAAACAATCAAGCTGTTGAGGAAGAAAAAGATTTGGAGTTTTTAATTTAGGGATTAACTATGATTGATATTTATTCAATTATTATAAAAATAATTAAAAATATAATATATATAATAATTTAAATAAAATTTTATTTTAAATAATTATTAATAATATATTAAGTCTTTGCTCTATGGATATTTTCTTCATTCTTTCTCTTTTTAATGAAATTAAGTTTCTTAATTGTTCAGTTTAATTATTTAATTATATCTATATCTTTGAACTATAATTAAATTAAAATACTAATATTTTGAAAAGGTTAAAAGAAACTGAATTTTTAGATTTAATTTATCAAATTTTTGTATTTTTTTCTTCAAATTTTGATATTTTGAATTTTGTAGGCATCTTTAATATGATGCAATAAAGTTTGAGCGAGTTAAATTCAAGAGTCTGATTATACAATTTAAATATTTTTTTTTATAAAAATAACAAATCGAGTAACATAAATCTAGTCAATTGTTTAGGTTTTAAAATGTATTTTAAGCATTCATATTATTAATTTTTTTGTTGTTATAAATATTTAGTTTGATTGTATTATTATTATCTTTAAAAAAATCAACATTTATTTAGATTAACTAACATAATTTTTTTATATGCACAAGTTTTGATTCAAGTATAACTGAACTTGGTTGAATGATATCATATTTCAAGTCAATCGAACTTAGATTATCGATTACAAATTAGTTTATCATTATTTAAAATTAGGTTTGCAAGGACAAAAATCACATACCTCTTTATTGTCCTTTAATTTATATACTCTAATATTAAAAATATTAAAAAAATAAATTTTAAATCTAAAATTTTAAATCATAAAAATAGAGTTTGTCCTAAATTTCCTAAATCCTAATTGTAAACCATAACTTTAAATCTTAAATTTTAAATCTTAAACTTAATTTTAGTACAAGAGACAAATAAAACATCAAAAGAGATAAAAGATTTCTATTCGTTTGCATGACTTAATTAAACCAAAATATAAGGGAAAAGGATTAAATACTGATATAAAGGAGTACAATTTTTACATAGTGTCCTTATTTATACTATATCGTTAAAAAGATTAAGTTTAGAACTTGAGATTACAATTTAAAGTTAGAATTTAAAATTAAGATTTAGAGTATTAAATGTAGACTGTATTTTTAGGCATATAATTTAAAGTTTAAGATTTAAAATTAAAATTAAGATTTAAGATTTGAATTTTTAAAATTGTGGGAAAAAATAAACAAATAATTTTTGTCTAGCTTTTAAAATGGGAAAAATATTCTACCTCTTTATAATGTCTTCATCTATGTCTCATGTTAATTTTTTTAATTAAATTTTAAACCCCAACCTTAATTTTCTATATCCTGAACCTTAAATCTTAAACCCTAAAAATACACCTTACCCCTAATTCTCTAAATCATAACCACAATCTTTAACCTTAAACCATAAACCCTAAATATTAACCATTTAATTTAAAGCAGAGACATGGATAAAAACATGAGAAAGAGGGAGACGATTTCCAATTTTTTTTTTTACAATAGCTTCATCCATGAACCTTACATCACCTGGAAATCAACCTCCGTCAGCAACGAACATTCAACGTATTTTGGTCAACCAAAAGATTCACGGGAATTTAGTGCCACTTCTCATCTCATACTCAGTATCCATTCCATCTCTCAAAATCTTCAACCTTCAAAGCTCATCGGAAACGAAAATTCCTCAGTCATTTGCATGCAGCATCCGTGAAATGAATTCAAACAAGAAAAGAATATGTTCAAACTATTGTCTGGAAAGTTATATATAGGAGTTTGAATCGACTGAAATCAGACATTCAAACATTTCCAATCATGACATTATCACTTGAAGCTTTAGCAATGTCAGGGGCTGATTACAACGAATGGGGTTTGGATACTGAAAAGTGGGAAGATGATGATGCTTCGCATTACCCTCCCCCACATTTACTTCTCGAAGCGAACGAAGATGAGCAGCCGGTTAGGGTTGCGAAACAGGACACGCAAATTGTCAGCCCCCGGCTCGCCGACCCGTCGATCGGTCAATCGAGAGGTTTGCCAAAGAAGATGATACAATCATGGAGGTCAATGAAGCGGATGATCAAATACATGTCAATCATGGTGTTAATGGTGGCACTGATCGTTGGGAAGAAGAGATTTCTAAAGCCGTATTGAATTTTGATGATTCTGGGAAAATAAAAAAACATTCATTTATTTGTTGGATTTTTCTTAAACATAATGTAATCCTTTCTCCTTTATATTTAAAATAAATTAAATCGTTGTAGTAATTAATTTTAAAACAAATAATGACTAAGCTAGCAAGTTTCTTGTTGACATCATATAACTTGTATATTCTAGGAAAATATAGTTTCTTAATTTTTTTATGAGATTATTATTTATTATTTGAACAAAATATGAAAGAAACAAATGGATTTGAAACCAGTGAATTCATCACGAGAACAATGATTTTAGAATGCATGTTTTTCTCTCAACTCGCAAGCTCTTCTGTCATGTTTGAATGTTGAAAAATAAAACCTTTAGGCTTTAAGCTTTGTTTAAATGTCTTTTTCCATCATTGTCCGTAGACAATACTCCATATTTATCATGTTTTGGTCTGAAAATTAAAATATTTTCCCACCAACTTGAGTTTAGTTTAAAATTTGTTGTCTATAAATACAAGATTATCTGAAGAGTCGGAATGTGACTATGAGCTACCTCCATCTTATTTATTGACATTATTACGACGATATCAATAAAATAATTTTGATGGAGTTGTAATAATAATAACAATAACAATAATCTATACGATAATACTAGCGGCGAAAGAGTAAGTAGTTATAAACTTAAACATTCAAATTTAGTTGAATGGAGAAGAAGAATAAAGAAAATGCGACTTCATTTTATTTTAATGGTGTGAACCGTGATAAAATTCTTGACAATTTTGCAATCAAAAACAAAATTTAATAATAAGTTATCTTGATTATTTTATACCCTCAAGATCTCCTACTTATTTATTTATTAATTCTTCTCCTTTGCTAGAATTGGTTCATTGCTAAATGTATTTACAACGTTTTCTAGAATAAATTATCTAAATAATATTATGTTAATGTTAATAGAATAGTATCATGTTCTAATTCTTATTGGTTTTATTTTATAAATTTTAATACATTACATTTTAATTATATATTTAAATTAATAATTGTATTCTAATATTTAATTTTTTCATCCTCACTTTTTCAACCAACCAAGCAAAGCCTAGTATCTGTCGTCATGGCTTCAATCATCTGTACTATCACGGGTCTGTTGCTTTTACTGTATCTGCTATAATTGCATTTTCATTTGTATGAAAACCAATCAAGTTTTGACAAGTCTGAGTCTCTATAGAAACTAGACAAAACTTCAATTCTCAAACAATTGTTGGAAAAGTTTAATAATATCAAAACTTTGAGGTATGTCTGCGATGAATTAAGTCAAATCATAAAATTATTTTTTATATTTTATTATATATAATTTTTACAGCGATATTTTATACGTCTAAAATGATTGAGTGACGAATAAAAATTGAATATTCAAAATATATAAATTTTAAAGATTGCATGCGGTAAAATAAGAATTCTACCAGCAAACTCAAAAGTTTAGTGAGATTTATATTTTTGATGGACCGACAGTAAGTGTGAAGTAAGAAATTCGTGTTATAAATTTTTATGTTAATTAAAAGGATTTAAAATTGAATTATTATTTTTCAAGTGATAAAAAATGTATTTTTTTTATTTAACCAAAGTGTTAAAAGAACTTAATTGAACCATTGATTTTAAGATTACATTTTTTTAAGTGTTGAATTTATATTATAACATTAGTTGGTCTATTAATAAAAGTTAAGTATGTTGATATAATCAGGTTTAATGATAGTAAGAGGTTGGATAAAATAGACTCGAAAAAAAATTAAATTATATGATTCGATTTAAGAAGAAAAGAGTTAATTATAAGGTTAAATCCCGTAGACTGTGACTCAAAATCTCCATCGTACTCTTGCGTAATTCTCGGATGTTTTTAATAACCGTTGTTGGGTGGTTTATTCCTTCTTCAAGTATACCCTCAACGTCTCTTGCTGCTGCCTCAGTTACATCCTTGACAGCCTCGTCCCCGAATTTTTTATTTAAACTTTGATTTTAGTTTCTTTGAGCTTATATCATGCCCACAAGTAAGGCTGCTCATATCTGTACACTTCACATAGAACTACGTACATTAATCGATTTGAAAGTGGTCTGATTCGACGAAGCAATGGCTCCTACCGGTTCAACCATAGTAGCTTTCCCCGATAGTTCAGTAACGAAAAACTTGTTGCTGCTGCTGCCGCCAATCATCTTTTTCTCGACTTCATGGTTGGAGTTCGAGTCTGCTAATAAATACGTTGGTGTTTTCTCCTGTTGTTCATGCTCCCAGGCTTCGAATTCGATACCGCATACCGTGTAATCCACCCCTGCCATTGCCAAAGCTTCAATGGACATAGTATTTAGACTGCAGTTTGCTTTGTAACGAAGACAGTGTGTTACTGTTCATGTCGAGTGGCACTGCCATTGGTTTATATAAGAGAGAGAGAGTTTCTTTTTTGGGTGTATAGTGACTGCACGTAGCTCACTCTTTTCTCCGTGAGTGAGTGGGTTCCGATCCGTGAGTCGTAACCCGACCATGGTTTTGGATGGCGGAAAGGAATACAATGAATTGTTTTGGCCGACTGATCATTGGATCGAAGAGACTTGTAACAAGACCGGTTAAGGTAGAGGTTGCTTGATAATAGGGTCAATTTAGATTAAGTCATGATTTTAAAATATTAGAATAATTTTAGGATTATTTAAAATCTCTGAATTAATATGGTTTTAAAGTGATTGGTGTTCAAATTATGTTGAGTTTGATTAATAAGTGATTAAATTAGTTTTGAATTCAATTAGATTTAAATTTAAATAAATTTAAAATTTATTGATTTTTATGATAAAATCAAGTTAAATTTTTGAGTTAAATTAAAATCGACACAAATATTTGTACCTTATGTAAATATGAGGAAATGTTTTATAAAAAGTTACTCAACATGAGCAATCGTGTGGAGAAATTATATTATGGGTAAGTCCCACTACGTGTCCATAAAATCAATCACTAAAAATCACTCATCTCATCAATTTTTTCATGTCATATATTTTTCTCAAGTGAATCTTCATTTGAAAAAATTGTTTTTAAAATAAATTAACAGTAAATATGAGTGAAGATTCACTTAGGAAAATGACATGGAAAAGAATGATGAGATGGGTGATTTTTAGTGGTTAGTCCCATGGATGACGTGGTAGGACTTACCCATGATATAATTTCTCAATAGGTAGGACAATCTACTTACAATTTAAGATACATAAAATAGGGTGTAAATCATCTACCTTTTAGTCGTATTTTTATTGTAGTTAAATACATTAATAAAGGGATCTAAGATGTATTTATCCATTTAATAGTCCTGAACTATCAAACGTATTTCTATGTATTTAATAGTTTTTTAGATTGTTAGGTGAGTAAAATAAATGATTGAGAATAAATAATAAAATATGTGAATATTATCACTCAGAAAAAAAAAAGTAAGAAATTCATCTGAGTCATACATGTTTTCCAACGATCCAAAAAAATATATAAAATTTAAATATTCACTAAAAATGAAAAGAATTTATTTCATCCATCCACTTCACTCATTCAATGACCCAATAAAATGTAAAACTATATACTTTAATATTAAAATTCTATCAATAACCTTTAAATTTAAAGTTACTATATTTAAACCTATAAACCATAAATCCTAAAATTGCTAACGTTTATACATGAAATAATTACCGTCCATAGATTACAGGTTTGCACAAGGTAGAAGCATCTAAACTGCGAGTGGACAACAGAAATACTATGTGCAGTAACCAAAAACTACGAATGGTATTACTTTCCACCATCCAAACACTTTCTTTCACGGCTACGATTCACGGATTAAATGGCACTCAGTCACGGATTAAATAGCCATTTACATGCAATCAACATCCCCCTCAAAAATGGTGGAACTGCTTCTATATAAATCAATGCTTCAATGCAATACGAGTCGACATAAACAGTTAATGCAAAGTGAAGCTTAAATTGGGAGAGAAACAATGTCAATTGAAGCTTTGGCAATGGCAGGGGTGGATTACGAAGTTTGTGGTATAGAATTTGAAGTCTGGGATCATGAAGAGCTGGAGCAACCACCACCATATTTATTAGCAGAGACAAACTCCGGCCACAAAGTCGAGGAAAAGACGGTCAGCAGCAGTGGATGCAACAAGTTTTCTGTTAATGAATTAGTGGCGAAAGCTGAAATGGTTGAGTTGGTTCAAAGCATCTCTTCAATGAATCAGATCGCTCTTACAAATTACTACTGTATTTAGTTAAGAAAGTGCAAAGTTTTGAGATACAAGGGACTTGGATATTTTACAATAGGTGACGAAAATGTTTTTTTTTTTTTGCTGAAATGGATCCTAAAGTTTTATTTTTGGTTTGTTTTAAAGACAACTAAGACACCTACTACGAAATTACATGCTTTTAACAAGCAAGGGATTCTTTACCTCATCTTCCACCGGATAACTCAATAGCGACCTGGTTATGGACTGTATCGTCTCCCCAGTCAAATCTCTGTTGCAGTCTTTCGTACTCCCGCCTGCGTGTAACTTCAACGTGTTGCCATTCTTCCCACCTCTCCGCCAGACCCTCTCCTTCCAGCATCCTCACCACCTCTGACATTGGCGGACGGTCCTCTGGTGAGGCTTGGGTGCAAAGCAATGCAACTTGGATCATGACCTCAACCTCCTTGATGTTGTAATTTTTATCAAGATTACAATCTACAATATCATGCAGCTTTTTCTCCCTTTCTAGCTTCTTAACCTTCGCAGACAAACAAGTTACCCAGAAGGTGAGCAAAATTAGTGATTATAATTGCACCACATAAACACGAGGAAAGGAGAAAGACAAACATGCAAAAGTCGATATAGAAAGAGATAACGAGCTATCTTACATAATCAAGAAGCAAAACATCATCTTCATCTTCCAAGCGTGAAAAATCAATAGCGCGTTGTCCTGTTACGAGCTCTAGCAGCATAACCCCGTAACCAAAGACATCCGTCCTCTCTGATGACTTCCCAGTGGACAAATACTCGGGTGCTATGTGTCCCATTGTCCCGCGAACTTGAGTTGTTACATTTGTCTGCCTCACGTCGACTAACTTAGCAAGGCCAAAGTCACCGACAACTGCTTCAAAGTCTTCATCCAATAATACGTTAGCGGCCTTCACATCCCGATGAATGATCTTAGGATTGCAATGTTCATGGAGGTATTCCAACCCTCGTGCTGCACCCAGAGCTATTGTTTTTCTTTTAGGCCAATCCAAAACAGGTTCACCAGGTTTGAGTTCTGCAGCAGTTAAAGATGGTAAATACTCTAGGTCTCTGGAAGAACAGAAAGGTTTAAAGTAATAATAAAAGTAGAGCAATAGATTGTATAAATTTCCAAGAGAAAACTTATAGTAGCTAATAGATCAAGAAAATATTTCGAGTCGGACCCAACTATGCTCAACATAGATGAGCTTATCTTTGCAACTATTGCATGTGAGTATATGCTGTGCTTTGTGAATCCATGCTGAATAAAATACTCAGGTACCTCGAAGACGATAGGCAACACTTAAATTCGACATGAAGGGATAGACCAGAAGGCGTTCTGTTGGTGTTGTGCAAAACCCAATCAGCCGTAAGAGATTCCTGTGAACAGCCACACTTATCATCTCAACTTCGCGTTGAAAAGCTGCATCTCCTCCAGGACTTTCAAAATTGATTAATCTCTTAACTGCAACTTTCGTGTTATCAGAAAGCACACCTTTATAAACCTTTCCGAAACCTCCCTGTCCAAGGACATTATTTTCACTAAAGCTATCTGTAGCCAACTGTAGTTCCCTCCATGCAAACCTTGTCAATTGACCGAAAGCAATTCTTTGGTCAACTTCACCTGACCAAACAAAGTTAAGGAGTTTCAAAAGAAATATATGAACAGATTATGCTCCAGTCATCGTTTAATTACAAAGAAATCTGATTCATACTCAAAAAAGCGTTATATTTGAAATTGTTTTTAAAATCCGTTAGTGACTTCCTCAAAATAGCATGCCTGGTTCAGATTAAGTTTCATAGAAGCTACATGGTAATATTACTAGTTTTAATGACAAGAAGCTTTCAAATGAAGTACAAAACTCTGCCAACTACATAGCAAAGTGTTATAGGTTATCTTGGAAGCCAATGTTATTATTCGAGTTAATTATCTTATTATTACTAGTTTATCAATTTATTAATAATTTATTAGAAGAATTAGGATAGCTTATTTATGAGTATCTTAAACTGTTAGAGGTCTTCCCATAGTTGGACTCGTTTTCAATTACTTGCTTAGTAAGTCTTTCAGTTGAACCATATAACATCTTTCTATAAGAGACGAATTGAGAACTGAATAAAACAAGTCAAAATTTAAAAAGAAAAAAATTACTAGATTTAAGATTCCCTCTAACAAGTCTAAGGTCCGGAATTCCGAGTTGGTACGGACGTAACACTAAGAATTTCATATAATTTAGTGGCCTTAAACCAGGCATAGAGGCAAAATAAGTAAACCTAGATCAGTAGTACAAGTCACCAATATAAGAAAAACTATTTGATCCCCAGCAAGAAGAGACTAAAATAAAGCAAACATGCAAAAAACTTTAAGTTAGACAAGAAATCATCAGTAATTGCTTGTCATTCAGAAATAAATGTGATTAAAAGGTAGTAATAACCTGCAACATCTTCAAAGACTTCACCCTTATTGCCCTCCCGTCTACGTTTGCACAGGAAAAACAGCAAGACACCAAAAAGAAGAAGAATTATAAATCCCCCAACAATTCCAACAATAATACCAACTATTGACTTATGTGATGATCCTGCAAGAAAAGAGAAACCTCAGAGATGGTCAAATTATGGTGCAAATTTAACAGTCGTATCTTTGAAACCTTTGAACCAGCGTTGTCAATGGAAAAAAGAGCACACTAGGTCCTAGAACCATCAAACTACCTGAAGTGCTAAGTGCAAGAGGGAAAAAAAGGAAACTCACCTTAACGAAGTAATGCAATATGTACATGCATGTGCTTATGTGTATTTCTGATAAACTTAGGATATATGATAATATAACTCTTAAAAGTAGTCCATTTTATCTACAAAATATGCTAAGTTCTCATTTCAGTTTTACTTTTGTTGCCCAATATGTATGCTTTCTTTATGGTTCCATGTATGCTGTTGGGTACTCGAACATTAAGAAGCAGAATTTAATAATATCACCTTTCTTACTAGTAAAAGTACAATCAGAGAAAGCTAGGGGCAAGCAAAGACCTCGGCCCCTTAGTCAAATGGTATAATTACTTTTTTAGCGACTCTTAAAATATAATAATTCAATTTAATTCTTTTTAGCTCCTTGGTTAGATGGAAAATTTGTTTTTTAACCCCTTCAAAAAAATTAATAATTCAATTTAAACCATTTTAACACAAAAAATTTAGCTTTGGCCTCCAAAGTTTTTTAATTTTGTCTTGGTCCCCAATACAAACTTCCCAGGCAAAAGATAAAATAAATTAAAAAGTACTTCAACTGAGCAGGCAATTTTTGTACATAATCACACCTATGCACATAAGTGTATGCTTGGTCTAATGCGCCTCATCCAGAAGTATTTGAGGCACAAGGCCTAGGTGCCCCCTGGACAACACAGCTTTGAATGTTGTAAAACAATGTTATTGAGTCAAAAATAAGTTCATGGAAGTACCAGAATCATTTCCATTTGACACACATGGCTGAGGAAAATTTACACCACAATTTAAATTGTTTCCTGTAAAACTGAATAAACAAAGTTAATCGGTTAAGTTCAGGCTGATATATACATCTACAGTGTATGCATGCACATTGCTGGAGAGAGATAGGAGGTAATTACACATATACAAAAATAAATAAATAAATTGTGAAAGAGTTCTATTTATATATATTGAAATAGGCAATAAAATAAATTAATAAAAAATACCCGTACTTGTAAGTTGGAAGGTTGAACAAAAGATCAGGAACTTGACCGCTCAGATCATTCGAATCAAGTGAACTGCAAAAAAGATCAACCATTTCATCAGCAATTTAAAAAAGTACAAAAAAGACATAATTAATCGTGCATTCAAGTTCAAAACTTTACAAACTAGGAAATCATGGACCAACTTCTTAAAAATCGATGTTTAATCAAATAACTGTTGTTTATCAAGAACCTTCAGATACCATTCTGGATTGTTTACTTACAGAGAGATCAACTGTGGAAGACCTGAAATAGACTGGGGAATGGTCCCATTAAGATTGTTCTTACTAAGTGTCCTGCTTGAATGAAAGAAAGAAGGTTGTCCTATGAATGAGTTATGAGATAATGCAAAATACATGAAAACAAGTAAAATCTCAATATATAAAGGATAGTACTTACAAGAATTTCAGATTTTTAAGATTACCAAGGGAAGAAGGTATTTCTCCAGTTAAATGATTATTTTCCAAATCCAAGCTTGTCAAGCTTGACAAATTTCCAAACTCTTTTGGTATCTCACCAGTTATACCATTTCCTTTCAATGTACTGCATGCAGAACACAAAAAATACATAAATATATAAGCACAAAAGATCCGTCCCAAGGCTATAACGACCATTTCCAGAAATAACCAGTTAAATAAAGCTATTCAAAGAGCAGAAACTTGCAATTTTAGCCTATGCTTTAAATTAGTGGTAATAGTTTATCTAACATTTTATTACCATACCGATTCTCCTATAGTACAGAGTTACAACTTACAAGTTTGCTATTCAATTTTTTCACCAAAGATACAGAACTTATGAAGTTAATAATAAAACCAACAAATTCAGCAATAGTCTCACTCTTACAGTAAATCCTTCCATGATCCTCCAGAATCAACAATCCTAGGTAACGACTTCTCTGTCACTTGAAACCAACGTTCATTAGTAAGCTACTTAATTTTCTCAGAATTTTCAGGTGCCTCCAACATATCTTTATCTTTATCATTTCAAAGAGATTTTTCTGGCCTATCATACAAGAACATTGGCCTTATAATGTTGTCCGACATAAATCAATAGGTTTGTGCACTGCTAGATAGTGAAGAGAATTTTTGCCAACACAAGCATTGTGTATGAACAGTGACTAAATTACTAAGGGAATGACAGGAGCCCTGCCTCCGCGAAAAAATTGTCTAAAGGCAATTAGGGTCCCTGCTAGTTTGAAAAGTTGTCTAATGAATCCTTGCCCACACCCCGCGCCTAAATTTTGTGATTAAATACTTTGAAGTTATCCAACTTGCCCCCTCACAAGCTCACACTATCTAATCCCGGTTCCATCCCTTGGTATAAAAGGCTTTCAATGTTAACTTCAGCTGAGTACTTCAGCAGCCTTGGATTTAATGTGAAGTTCAGCAGAAAAATTCTAAGATTTTTTTTATATTCTAATAAACCAATAATAGTTACAATAAGCTTCTTGAAGGTTTACAATCTTGAAGATTTCACATCACAATAATTAAGATCATTATTTGGAATTCAAGAAAAGTGCTCTCAGCAAAATTCAATAAATCAAGAATGAAAAACAAACCATTAATAGCTAAAATAGATGTTCTATACGTACAGTGATGTAAGAGTCTGCAGAACTCCTATTTTAGGGGACAATGTGCCTGAAAAGTTCATGGAAGACAAACTCCTGAAAGCAAATTGACGATATTAAGATAAACATGTCTTTTGGTACGGAAAAGTAATGAAACAAAATAGTATTTCATGAACAATGAAATCATGCACACATACATTTGCAACTATGCATCATATTCGAGGAGAAATAAAAAGTATACAAATTACTTACACAGATATGACATATTTATTACTAGGATCACACTTAACATTTGTCCAAGTGCAAGGGCTAACAAGATATTGATTCCAATCATTCAACTGATCGGCTGAAGCATGGAGTGAGTTCTTTAATGCAATCAAAGCATCTCCTGGAACAGATGATAGATATTCATAATACAATTAAGCAAACAAATAAACCCTCTGGCCAACCGAGGACTAAGGAATCAACTTCTAAATCAACCAAGGGGATAAATGGACATGAAATTATAATAGAAGATCATCTCACTATACCACATACACATGAACTCGTGCATGCAACTCTATGTGGCTCTCCACAGAAGTGAGTTATTATAACTTATCTCACTATTATTAAGAATATCAGGCACGAATCAGCCAAACTATATCAAAAACTCAACTCCAAATATTTAAGTAGAGGAAATAAAGTGCCATACAGTTCAACAAAAAATAACTAAGCAAGTAAGCAACCAACTTTAGAGGCTTCAGAAATTCATATGATTCATAACCATTAAGAGTCACTAGAGAGGTAAATCTTATTGACCAAGAAGAAAAACTTCAGGCATCTTTTCGTGAATCCATTTGAGCTTATTGGCTACGTAACAGCATCCCTTTACCTCTAAGCACTTTAGCACAGTCCAGAGGCTATTACATTGAGGAAATTAAACAAGGTAAATTTAACTCTAAAAAACAAAGGACAAGCTCACACATGCCTACTACGAATGATGTCTATCGTCAAATTTACCAGTAAAGTTAAATCTCGAGAAAAATTGTTCCACAACAGCATTTATACATGTTTGCAAATAAAAGTCAAACAAGAATAACCTTGAAAATCAGCAAATACAAATGAGAGCAAACAAGCCGACAGAAGTGCACCAAGAAATAGTTCCATCTTCAGCAAAGTGGAGCCCAATGATAAATGCCTTGAAATACAAAATCTCTTACATATATACAAGTGACCTCCATCACTGCAAAAATTATGCATCAATCATAAATATGAAGGCATATTACACATGATAACCAGAAAAAACTAGGCGGCTATATATCTCCGACCCTTTCCTTTTTTAGTCATTACCAAAGGAACACAGCCCTACACATTTAAAAAAAAACTCAAATCTGAATCCGAGCAATGTTTGCAGTAACATCAATACAAAACAAAAACAGAGAGCTCATATACACAACTTTCTATTAGAACAACATCGAACAATGAAAAAAACTAGCAACCAAGTGCCACCCCTTCTGTTCATGGCTTACACCAGGAATTTTACAGCATTTATTAGTGCTTTCATAAAATTTGGGGGTTGGGGGAAACGGCAGGCAGTTCAGTTCATTTTATTACAAATTTCAAATCAGTGACATTTTCTATAAAATTTGACAATCATCATTTCCAGAAAGTTTTTGGTTGGTGATTGGTAACTATATAATGAAAATATATATCCCATTACTTCACTTTGTCTCACAGAACATTTCATCTTTGTAAAATCATTCTTTCCTTCTTATCTTTTTTTCCATAACTGAGGACTCACACACACAATAAAAAAAAAACATGAACATGAAAGTTGAAAGTGTGGCTTCAGTTATAACATGAAGTTACTAGAATTAATAAGTGTAATAAGTCTATAAAAAGATAACAAATATTACTTTTCCAGTAGAGAAAGAATGTCAAACAAAATTACAATAAGCTCTCAAAAGGGACTTTTCCAGATTGCAGTTTTTAACATTCTGTACCAATCAAATTAATGCAAAACCAAACAAGGGTCGTTACAATTTAACCAATAATGTTTGGATTAAAAAGAAAGAAACAAAAACGTAAATTTAGTTTTTAGTACTGAAACAACTCTCGAACCAACAACTAAATGGAGTAGCTTTAAAAAAAAGGTCAAATATTTTTTTTCTCCAAAGATTTTCCTTGAATTTTAACCAGCCTAGAAATAATGAATTTAACCAAACCCAGAGAATAAAATAGAACCCCCAAAGCTTAGAATCTCAAGAAAAACACAGAAACAGGAAATTACAACTTCGTTTAGGAAGAAAGTTCTTACCTTTGAGAAAGGAATCAGTTGGAGAAGAAAACGTAAAGGATGGGGAGCTTTTAATTCAGATGGATCGTCAGACATGAGATTGTAACATGTAAGAATCACATAATAACTCCCTTCAGTGAAGGAAAGACAGGATTTTTGTCAGAATTTTTTAACAGCTCAAAGTCTATTGAGAATCTTAGGAATCAGTCGTCTCTTTTATTTTTCTTCTTTATTAATTTTGGATGGAACCATTAATCCATATAAATACTAAAAACAAAAATATGACTGTACTTTTTTTCAAAATTGATGAAAAAATAAATTATGGCTTTATTTTTTAAAATTGTCAATATCAAGATTTTTCTTATTAGTTTAGATTCTCATCCACTGTCCATATTTTCAAGCAATATTATTTTTAATCTTAAATTCTTAATCAAGGTTAGTGGACTAGATAACACTCCACAAAGATTATTTTCCTAAGACATCACAATATACCTTCAATGTACATCTTTTAAAAATTATAATAATAATTATATTAGTCGAATAAATACTCAATTAATATTTGTTTTAAAGTGATTTGGTCCATGATAGGAAAAAAAATGTTAGCATTGCGCCCACTTTACATTAATTAACGGTGGGACACTAATATACTTAAACTTTGTGGTGTGTAGATATTTCTTAAAATTAGGAGAAGCCAGCCAATATGGACTTTTGTTGCAGGTGCTTCCACGGAACAATGAGTTATGTTCATACTTAAAAGGGTTTGAATAAAAATAAAATCTTTCCTTGAATACGATATTCGATTTTTTTACTGTTATTAAAATTTTAATATCTTTATTCAACTAGATGTTATATAATATTGTATGAGAGTCGATAAACATAATTGTAAACGCAGCCTAAGTAGTTTATTTTTAAATATTAAAAAGAAGCTCCCTTTTCTTCTACAAAAGGAAGAGAAATGGTTTTTTCATTAGCTAACAGGAATTTCCCGACAAGAATTGTGTTTCATAAACGGTTGGTGGTTGAAATCCTTAAAGAAAGGAAGATGATACTTCAATGAAAACTAACTTTTGAAGTCATGAATTCTGAAAGAAATGAATTCTATTTATTCCTTATACTATACTGTTTTTTACTTCATTTATGTCCATTTTTTTTGCTAATCTAATTTCTTATTTATGATTTTTCAACTAAATGAAGTTATGTTTACCCTGGATAAAGATTTAAGGGCTTCTGTATGGAAAGTTTTAAAACACTGATGTACAAAATTTCATTTTAAGAGAGGCAGGTGTTTATAACATGAATCAAAGAGAATTTAAAGAGGGTGGATTTATGTGATGGTGAGGTTAAGACAAAGTGGAGGTACACACAATGAGTAGTGGGGTGAGCAAAACTAGACTCGACTCGAAAAAATCGATTTTTTTTCAATTTTAAGTTATTTGAGTCGAGTTATTTGAGTTATTCGAGTTGAATCGAATAACGTTGTGATAAATTTTCCTTAATTGATTTGTTTCAAAATTGCTCCTCTTTTGAGAGGGACCAATTTGCCCAATTTTGGAATTGAGAGGGACCTAAGAGGTCTTTTACCTGTTCACTTTTATGGTCTCCGCTAATGAAAAGGAAGTCTCTTTTAGGTGTTTCAACCATTTGAAGGAAAATTTATGGCTGCCCTGCTTTGATTGGAGGTTCAATTTTTTTTCCCATGTGGATACTTCCTGCTTTTGTCTTCCATATTATATAATCTTACTGTTTTTAAATCTGTTGTTTTTTCAGCTTATCGTAAGCTTGCATGACACTTAAGGCAGGTTATAATTCCTGAGAGATCATATCCATGAGATGTGTGGACATCCACTTAATGTCATTATAATATTCTCATCTCAGGATGTAGGAATCGGCTGTGATGATTTCAAGAATGGGATTAAAATTAAAACTTTATCCAGAATGAGATCTTATAATGTTTACAATGAGAATGGAATTTTTATGTATCTCATATATTCGTAGAAGCAACTACTGAAATGAAGATTAATTAGAGCAGTGTTTTGAAGAACTTTGACTCTCAATGAATTTTTCTTCGAAGTTTATTGTTTTCAGTTTGTATTGGTAGTTAAATGTCTTCTTTAACTTATATATGCTTGAACAGTAATTCTTTCCCCCTTTCTGATCATCATATATTATTCTGCAGAGATCTGGGGGCAGAGACAAAGTTCAAGGAAATTAGCAATGCATATGAGGTAAGAGTACTATGTTGTGCTTACAATGGTTTCTTTTAGATGTCTAAAATGCAACAGTCCTTAATTGCTATGGTCATATCTGATCTTTGAGGTGCATTATATTGCTTAGGTATTGTCGGATGATGAGAAGCGATCTCTATATGATAAATATGGGGAATCTGGACTTAAAGGTGCTGGTATGGGAATGGAGGTAAGTTAATCCTACTGCTGCAGAATAAGATCATTCATTTCAAAATTATATCCCTATATTTTCTCAACATTTCATTCAGGCATTGATGGTATGTTTGCTCTGACAGGATTTCAGCAATCCTTTTGATCTGTTTGAGTCACTATTTGAAGGCATGGGTGGACGAAGTTCAAGGAATGGAGCTGTTTATAGCCAGGATGAATATTACAGTCTTGTATTGAATTTTAAGGAAGCAATGTTTGGAGTTGAGAAAGAAATTGAGATAACCCGACTAGAATGCTGTGGAACTTGCAATTGTTCTGGTGCAAAACCTCGAACAACACCATCCAAATGTACCACATGTGGTGCGCAAAGGCAGGTTATCTCATCTGCAAGGACTCCACTGGGGGTCTTCCAGCAGGTAATGACATGCTCTTCATGTGACGGGATGGGGGAAATTTCTACTCCATGCAGTACGTGTTCTGGTGATGGGCGGGTAAGAAGAACGAAAAGCATTAGTTTGAAAGTGCCAGCTGGTGTGGACTCTGGTAGCCGTTTAAGGGTCCGGTCTGAAAGGAAATGCTGGGAGAGGTGGATCTCCTGGCGATCTCTTTGTAGTCATTGAAGTCATCCCAGACCCTGTCCTAAAACGTGATGATACCAACATATTGTACACCTGAACAACAATCAAGGTTCCAACTGTGGATGGTATGGTTGATTTGAAGATACCATCCGGAACCCAGCCAAACACCACCCTCGTAATGGCCAAGACAGGTGTTCCTGTTCTAAATAAAACCAACATAAGGGGTGATCAGTTGGTCCGTGTCCAAGTTCAAATTCCAAAAGATTGGGCAGTGAAGAGAGGAAAGTTATTGAAGAGCTTGCCGACTTAAGCAAGGGTAAGACAGCAAGTAGTAGCAGATAGTTTCGGGTGTCTTTTTGGTGTATTCAACACCGATAATAGGCGGAAATCATACTCACTGTCTCTCTGTATTATTAGTATTACGCAAGAACATTTAGTTGCTGGGGAGTAATAAAAGAGAGAAGAGAAGCATGCCGGTGGAGAGATACAGAGCTTGGCTGGGGGACTGGGGAGTGAGACGCCATGATGTAAGAACATTTATTATAAAACAAATAACATATAAAACTACTTTTATAGATATAATCATCGTACATAGTATATATTTTTTAAGATTTATATAAATAATTATTTTTAATTAAACTTTATATTTTATAATTTGAAATACTAGATTGATACCAAAAATAATACTCAAAACATAAAACTAGAAATTTGCATACTTAAGATTAATTATAATTATCAAGTTTGATATAATTTATGTTACTAAAGATATCGTAGTAGAAATGATGATGAACCGTGAAGAAATCTATTAGAAAACAAAATAAAACTTTATTGAATGATGACCAATTATAATTTTACTAACAATTGAATGACCTACAATGTAATTAACCCAAATCCAGTAGAAGACCAAGCAAAACTATCCAAAAAGAATAGTATAATAAAACACTCACGAAAACTGTTTACCAGATGCAACTTCTGTACAGAATGATTATAAGACACGATAATGTTATTAAAAATTTAATGTTTTACGATATGATAATTAATATGAATTGATATAATTATATAATTAATTTTTAAATTTTAATTTGATCCTAATTCTAAAAAATTGTCCATATAATTTCAATTTAGTAAATTCTCTTTTCTATTTCTTCTCTCCTGTAATTTTTCAATTCAAATTTAAATAAGTATAAAACTTAAGTTTAATTATATCATTATAGTAATTTATATTAACTGTCATGTCATCAATCATTAAAATTTTAATAATATTAAATTAATTTATTATTTTTTAAATTAAAATATTAATTTATAATTTTAATAGTTAAGAGATGAAAAAAAAACATAATTAGACGATTATTTATGAATCTATGTACCCTAATTAATGCATTAATTTATGTACTGAAACTACTATTAATACGACATTAAACAACAACATATCGTTCATTCATTACAACCAGTCTCATACGTACAAGATTGAAAATTTCCAGATCATCATACCAAAGAAAAGAAGTTGATAGCATGGCTTTCGAATGCTTAATTATTATTTTTTATTTATTTACTTGCGTTTATTGCAAGAAAATTCTGATGTCACGTGCATCCATTTCAAATCCATTTTAAGACAAGGATTTGAGATTAATGCGGCGCACGTGACATGATAATTTCTGTTAGCCTAATTATTAAAATAACACATCAACCTTAAATCCTTGTCGTTTAATAAAACTCTTGGTTTATTTGGACAGCCACGGGTTGCTTCGAGTGTTGGCGATAAGGTCATTTAATTGTTGGAGAAAAACTTAAAAAATATGGAATTTAATATATTTTATATTTAAAATTTTAAATCTTTAATATTTTTTTCACGATTTATGGGTTATTTAATTGAATAAAATCATATATAATATAATAAATTAAATTCATTTAATATTTTTTAAAAAGACTTTAATATTTATCTTACTGCGAACGTTTAGGGTGTATTTAGATAAGAATGAATTTTAAAAATTTTAAAATTAATCATTGCTATCTTCGGAAAAAATATTAATATTTGTGACTGTTTTATTTATATAAAATCTTTAATTTTAGAATATTTAAAGGTGAAATTATCCTCAACGAAAAATTAAAATTTAATTAAGATTTTATAAAAAAATCACTTGATTAAACTCTCATAATTTAAATTTAAATTATAATCAATGAATCCATTAAAATTCAAATTATAATTAATTTAACCCTTCCATAACATTGAATGTTAACTCATAAATAATCATTAAGATAGTGACATATGACACACTTTGGAAGTATCACATCATAAAAACTATAAAAATTAAAATTATAAAAATATATTTAAAATTCAAATATATATAAATCCGGAAAATATTTAAAATTAAAAAATAAAATTTTATAAAATTCAGAAAATCTAAAAATTATTTATATTTACAAAAAAATTATAAAAAAATATTTGTACTTAAATTATATATAATAATTATTTAAAAATATATAAAAATAATAATTATTATAATAACTATTTAAAAATTATAAAACCCAATTTTTAAAAAAAAATAAAATGTCAAAAGTTTTAAATCCTTGACCTTAGATCATAAATCCCAAAACAGTTTAATCGGCAATGAGACAATTTAATCGTTTTGTTTATTTGCGAATTTGATGTTCACAGAAATAATATTTTATGTTTAAATTCTTATTAAATTCGTAATAAACAATTATTTTATAACAATTAAATAATTTAATAATATTTTATAATAAATAATAAATTTATCATTTTATAATAATTAAATACTTTAATGATCATAATGTAACATTTATAAGGGATATAATTAAAAATATTCACAAATTTTTGAATTATAATAACATTTTTAAATTTTTTAAAAGAGCTAAACTAAAATTATTAAAATTTTCAAGGGATTAAAAGTTATTTTATCAAATTTTAGGGGGTCAAGGCCCTCTGTCAAATAATATTTCTTTTGGATAAATTTTGCTTTGTATTATCTAAGCAGCAGTATAAAAAACAGCTACCGTTCATCAATTGCAAAGAAAAGCAAACTCGTCTATGTTTTTATTTGTGTTTCTATTTTAAATTAGAGGTTTAAGGTATAGAATTTCGGGTTTAAGGTTAAGGATTATGATTAAGGTTTAGAAAATTAGGGGTAAAATGTAGGGTTTATAATTTAGGATATAAAAAATAACGATTAAAGTTTAAAATTTAATTTTTTCAAAAATTTTAACAGAAAACATAAATAAAGACATGATAAAAAGTTAAAAGATTTCTGCCTACTCAGAAATGCCCCTAAGTTGTTTCTAAGGCATATATTTACAACCTCTTGAAGACTTCCTTAGGGTCCAAAATTCCAACTTTCCTAATCTTTTCTTTAAATGAATCCATATGGCATGCTTAACTTCATTTTGATATTAACTCATTTAAAAATTCGAATCCAAAGATATTCAATTTCAATTCTTTCAATAACAGTATCAATATTAATATTGTATTTGATTCGATCATTCGAATAGGGTCTTAAAAGAACATTTGAAAAATATTTATTCAAAGCCTGTGAATAGCAATAATTTCAATGGGAATGAGAATAAAGGAGATGGTGTTTGTGGGAGCAAGTGGAAAGGAGTACAATAAGAATAACAACATTAAAAAAATTGGATCTTTAACCCATGTAACATTATTACATGTTATTCACATTAAAAAAAAGTTATTTAAGCCATATAAATGATTACATTGATGAAAGTCTAACAAAAAAATCTGGGTATCTAAACATGATTATCATGGAGATCTTGCAAATCTCTGTTTTCACTGTAAATTGTCTAAACATGAACGTGAAGATGAAGTTTGTAGGAAGACGAAAGTGACTAAACTGAAACAATATTTAAATGTTGAAGTTAAATTTGTAAAATAATTTAAGAAAAAAAAAACTAAATCGGACAAAAATATCTAATTCCTATTGTTTCCCGACAGTTCCTAGTTCAATAATTTACTTACACTTTTGGTTCACGTTTCTCTTTTTTTTTTTTTTCCTTTGTTCTTTCTGTAGTTATCTGCTGTCACTCACACCTCTAATCTCTCTTCCTTCACTGTTCTTTCAGCTTTCTTCTCTCTTTAACCTTACTTTCTGGCGGATAAACCGCGTTGTTTGCAGATCCACCAAAAAGAAAAAAACCCAACTTCTGGTAAAAACCTTTTCTTTCCTTATTCTCTCCTTTCTTGCTAACTATAAAGTGTAAAACTAGTACATATCTTCACGTTCTCTTGTCAGCTTTGCTTTATTGTTCAAAGAACAGGGTTTTTGGGGTACAGTGTTATTGCATTGACTTGTTTAGTGCTGTTAATTCCAATAAAATGATGCTACTTGCTGCTCTCTGATCTATTTTTTCTACCTATTAGTGATATTTTTGGTTTGTTGGGTAAAAGTCTTTCTTCTTTTGTTAATTTTTTTCTTTTTTGTTGCATAATTGGATTCTTTTAGCTGTTTCTTGATCTGGGTATGGTTTTTTTCTCCTAGCCGTTTGATCATTGTGATTGGAATAGAAGATTTCAAAAGGTGTTCGGATTTGGGTTTCCAGATGTTTGAAAGGACTGTGTAGGCTTGTGATGCACAGGTAAAGTATTTATTCTTCATTTTCAATCATCCTTTTTGCTTAAAGCTTGAGTCTTTTACTAGAAAACCATATTGTTTTTTTGTTATTTTTCCATTTTTTTTGTATTTGGCATTTGCTTGTGTTAATAATTTTTTTGTTCAGCATCTTTATTTCCTTTAATTTCTTCCAACTACTAGATTATAACATGGTGTAGTTTTCGGTTGTTGTTTATAGAACCTTGTCCTTTTGCCTCACTTTTTACAGATGGAAGAGGATGGTGAGTTCAGGTGCTGGGATGAATTGCTTCCGGATGCGCTTGGGTTGATTTTCAAGAATCTTCCACTGGAGGAGATACTTACTGTAATTCCAAGGGTGTGCAAATCATGGCAGAGAGCAGTTAGTGGACCTTATTGCTGGCAGGAAATCGACATCGAACAATGGAGCCAACAATGTCGACCTGGGATCCTTGACCGCATGCTTAAAATGCTGATAACAAGAAGCTCGGGTTCACTCCACAAGCTCTGCGTTACCGGTCTCCCTAATGGCCAGAGCTTTTCGTTCATTGCAGATAAGTAAGGCTCAATTGCATTTCTCTTTATATCACTACATCTGCTATTTGTTATGACGGTAAGAACATAAAACACAACACTATAGGTTTCTGTGTGAAGCATAATGCTTAACAAATTATTTCATGAGCTAAACAAATTCTGATCCTCACTTCTCACTTAGAGTTTAACAGGTTAAATGGGAAAAGGAATGCATTGGATATATATTGTTGCTAAAACTAATATTAAACTGAAAAATTAATGGATGAAGTTTCTTGTGATTTGCCGAAGTTCTGTATTCTGAATATCTACTAATAGAGTAGGAGGGAACAATTAGCAACATTATGGTAAAGATTCTGAAGTCGATCCTTTGATCGATGAATGGTTGTGTTCTGTTTTGGTTTGTGACTTCCTTGGATATTGTAAATTGGGATATAGCTTTTGTTATTTACTCTTTCTTCTCACTGCTTCTAGTGCCAAATCTCTTCGGACTTTACGGCTTCCAAGAAGTGAAATAAGTGATTCAGTAGTGGAACAGGTTGCTGCGAGGCTCTCCTCGGTGACTTTCTTGGATGTTAGTTACTGCAGGAATATTGGAGCTCCGGCCCTTGAAGCAATAGGCAAGCACTGTAAGTTACTAACGGGGTTGAGGAGAACGATGCACCCATTAGAGGTAGTAGATAAACTGTCTCAAGATGATGAAGCCCTTGCCATTGCTACTACAATGCCGAAGCTGAAGCAACTTGAGGTGGCATACTTGCTTATCAGCACAGCAGGTGTGCTCAACATACTTGAAAGCTGTCCCGACCTTGAATTATTAGACGTGCGAGGATGTTGGAATGTGAAGCTAGATGAAAGTTTTGTCAAGAAATTCTCACGGCTGAAGGTGGTCGGACCTCTTGTTGTGGACTATCTTGGGATGAAGGGATGCGACGATTGTTCAAACTATTCAGGTTCTTCTGGTTACTTGGCCTGGGACTTTGTTGCTGGGGATGTTGGTATTGATTACGATGATGAGATATCAGATGTGGACTGGGAAGATGACCAAAGTATGGAAGATGTAGAAATGAGGTTCTATGACGGTTTTGACTCTGAAAATGCTGCATTCGATTGGCCCCTCTCCCCCTAAAGGATCGTTATCCGTTGCTTTTCGAAATTAGGTTGACAGCTCCACACGCACACCGTGTGCAGTTCTTTGCTGCCACTTTGCTATGTACAAACGTTGTGTTTCTAATGTAATGCATAAACAAGTTTTCCTAGGAGTATTTGTAATAAAAGAACTTGTAATCTGTAGCAGAAGAATGTGTGTCCCTTGTAATTGAGAATGAGAGAGATATCTCATGGCATTTCCATGCTTCAGTACTGTCCCTACAATAATTATACTATTAGAAGTGGGATATGTAAAGATGGTCCAGACATGAGTGTATGGTAACTTCCATGGAATATCAAAGAAATTGATCTGATTGCGACAGAAAGGAGATTTGCCCTTTATCTTTGTTGACTTTGTGTTGCTTCTTACGTATATAAACAATCAAGTATTTCAAAAAGGTCAGATTTTGAGGATTGGAAGAAAAGTACCACGCCTTGTCTTTAAAGCTTTATTTTTTTTCTAGTGCTTCATCATTAAGCCAAAGCCTTTGTCTCCATTGTTGTCGAGTTAAAGAAGTAGTTCCCTCATGATTGCATTATAACCCATCATTTTGAAGCATCTGATTCGATGGCCGCTGCAATTTTCAACCACCATGAACAATTTCAACCGAATCGTTTGACTGGTGATAGAGGAATTCCGCGGACGGGTGAGCATTTGATGAGTTGAAGGGAAAAAAATGTAAGTCGAGTTTTCGAGTTTTATTTTATTAGTTAAGCTTTATTTGAATTTTATTAGTCGAGTTAAGTTTCGAGTTTCTGTGCAATTTAATTGTAATTATCTATATAATGTTGTAGTACGTATTGATTCTAATCGGTTTTCTGTATTCATATACAATATAAATATATATATTTTTCATATTTTTCACATGTAATATCCATATAATAGAAAGAGTTAAAAGGATTTACTCAAACTTAAAAAATAATCTACTATTTATTAAAAATTTTGAATTAATTCGAGCTATCATTATACAACTCAAACATTATTTAAATTTTTAAGTTATTCAAACTACCAACACTGAAACATGGCCCTGGAGCAAGATGCTTACGACAATATCCATGTTAGAGTCGGCCAGATGAAGCTTCAGATACAAGAAACCAGTACAATATTAAAACTTGCGGGGCAGGTGAGTGGTGAATATTGAAAGGGCTGCCATCAAGGTGCAGTAAAACAGAATAATTCGAGTATCTTATTATAACATTATGGAAAATACAACAATAACCCAAGAAAAGTTTTTGAATGATTATCAGGGGTATCATGCAAAAGAAGAATTACAGATACAAACTAAACACAGAAAAGCCATTTCTTTCATCTTGGCATGTTTCTACGCTCAACTGAATACAAGCAAGTGTACCATTTTATTATGTTATCATACATTTCTAGCTCTTCATCCATCTTCAATTGCAGCAGGGTTGCAAGGATTGGTCAAACCGTCAACAGGCAAGCAGAATTTCAGAAAACAAAAAATGTTTATGCCCAAACAGCTAATATGAATTCTATGGCAGTCCACGAACCTTGTACGCTTAAGGATCGGACAAACTGACATTACATTCTTGCATCTACACCGATTACATCAGCTGCTTTGATTTCTTACGATTTGTTGTTGCTAGATCCCCTGGCTGTACCTAAAGGTCGACTCTTACGGACTTCCATTTGTTTTGCCTCCTCAGTTGACTTACATGCTTCAACTGTATCTTTCCCTCGACTACGTTCCCGTTTGTCTTCAAACAAATTCCCCGACTTTGCAATTGCAAGGATTAACTCAAGTTGTTTTTGCTGTTGCTCCTATAGAATACATCACCAATCACATGTTGAATTAATAATTAATCCACATGTTCCAAATCCAACATCCACAAGCTGTATCGTTCTTACAATAGCTAGTTCCTCTAAAAAGACAAGTTCCCCAATGGTGCAATGACCAAGGAACAACATGGATGCAATTTAGTTTTCTTGTCTTTGAATCACCGCTCATTTACATTTTATTGGTTTTTAATGAGGGGCTTGATAAATCCAAGCCACAGTGCCTGACAATTTTTTAAGCATTCAAAACCACAATAATTGACAGAAAAAAGCTTGACATATTTACTCTTTTAAAACCCTCATGCAACTAATATCATAAGCATATTTAACTTACTTGAAGTGCCATTATGGAACTCCTATACCAATTACCAACCAAGCATGTCACCAACAAATTCAGAAAATTATAAAATAAATAATAAAAAAAATGGTAAAATGTTACCTGCATTGCCAGCAAAACTTTCTGAATTTCCTTAAGCTCCTTTTCCAGGATGTCTTCTTGAGCTGCTAATGCTCTAGTAGCCTCAGAATTCTTTTGAGCCAAGGCTGCAGTCTTCAGACAGCAGAGGAAGTTATAAATATAAGAATAAATCGCAAGATACAATTTGTTATCAACAGATTGCCTTCCCAATTTACTCATGGTATGGTAGGCATCAAGGGTGATAAGATCATCATTGGTATCACATTGGATCCACAGCTAACATTAGTTTATTCATTTATATCAAATCAGGGTGTTAGACGCTAGGTTAAATAGGCTAAAGATGGCACAATCAAATAGAACTTGTGTAATTGAAGCAGCTATGTTCATCTATATCCTAAATTCCAGACTTCCAGTTAATATGCATTTTTGAATATTCTAAAAGAAGTCACCTTAACTTTGTTTAATAGCAAACTTATGTTAGCATGAGATATGCTGCATTTCATATAAGCAGAACTGAGAGCACTCTAGGCATATTTTAACACTAGAAAAATAATTCATAGTCTGTTTCCATAACTTCGTCTTTCTTCTTTCTTCCTCTTCGCATCTATGTTTCTTGGAGGTATGTTTCAGATATTATTATGCTCAAATTTTCTAAAATTTCCCTTATATATGGAGGATCATACTCCCATAACCAAGTCCTAATATGTGCATGAAAAAGGTGAGTTATGGGTACTGTTGAGAAAATGAGGAGTCCAATTACACCTAAATTCATGAGATAGTAAGCAGGCTATTTAGATTGAATACTAAACATCATATTTCTGAAAAACAAGTGAATAGATATTAGATAGCTTTCTATGGTAACTTGAAATGTATAGTTTTAAAGAACATTTAATTTAGCTTTTTGGATGAGTTGTTATTTTCCGTCAAATGTCTGAAGTCTGGGATAGTAAGTTCTATTTTCTAGCACATAACTGTAGACTAACTGCTAAGAAACACACTTTCCAGTTGACTGATTCGAAGTTCCTCCATCATGCTAGCATGGACAGAGAAATCAGTCAGCTCAGAATCAAAATGCTCGAACTTTTTAATTATTTTTTGCTATTTTTTATTCGACTCCATTTATTCTCTAACTAAAAGCTTAAACTTTAAGCAACAAGAATTGCCCAACTCCTTTAATTCTCTAACTAAAAATTTAACATCAAGCAACGAAAATTACGACATTGTTACCTCTTCAATAGGCTGTTTCAAAGCTTTCCTTGTTACCCGGAATCGAACCCCCAACTTCTCAAGTTGCCTAGACAAAACACCAAGAATCGAAACGGAACTTTTTAAATCCTCCTCCAACTTCTCAATCCTCTCGACCAAATTCACTCCTTTGCCACCAGCCTTGGCCGTTTCCACACAAATCATCCGCCACTGCCGTCTTCTAATCCATACCCCAATGGCAATCCCGCCCACCAATCCTAAAACTCTCCACGCCATGACGCTTCTCCAAATCCCATACAGAACGACACCTTTCCAGTCCGAAACGACATAAATAACGGAAACAACAGCCGAAGAAAAAATGCAAAAAAGTTCAGCGGCAGACAGAAACGAATCTAAATTGATAGCGTTAAAAGTGGATTTTTGTTCTGGTGAGGTGGCAATTGAAGAGTCTATATCGTAGGCTTTGGGAAATGAATTGAGAGATGGACGTCGGGAGTCGAAATTGATGAAATTTCGGGTCCGGGAATGTAAAGCACCGGAATCTGAGACGGGGAAGGTGAGATGGCGGGAAGGGATTGAAGGGAATGAATTAGGGTATTTGAGATAAGGGTTTGAACGATAAGGTGAAGGGGTTAAGAGGTTTTGGAACAGGATGGACATTGTTCGTTCGTTCGTTCTTGGTTTCTGTTAGGGTTTCGGACAGGTTTGAATTGACATTGTTAGGGTTTTTCCCTTTTTTCTGTTTTTTTATGTTGGGATGAGTGTATTATATGCGTCGAACATTGCTGATTTTGTTTTTTTTGAGAAGGCGATGAATTCATTGAGTAGGCTTATCTGCGCATGTTAGCTTAGGGAAGTTCAAATGCGCCGGAACGAATTTACTATTACTCCTTACCGTGTGAAATTAGGAAATTTTGAGATAAACCGATTAAAATGAATTTAAAACAAGGTGAAATTGAAATTATTAAAAAAATATAAAATTTTGATATATACTAAAATTTTAAAATTTTTAAAAGTACTTCAACACGTACTAAATTTTTGTAAGAAATTTACCTCATTTTAATTGGTTTTATGTTCGAAAAAACACGTGATGTTTGCCTTTGAGCATGCCTCGTTTTTAGGGATGGAAAAGTTATCAGACTTGAAATATATACAAGTTTAAACCGTTTATGATTTGAGGTGAAGATGATTCAAAATTGATTCACTGGTGTTGGTTTAAATCCAAATTAAACCTGGTTATTTTTAAATTGAATTTGACTTGTATTTTCTCCGAGAACGACCTGAACTTACATTGTACATGATAATGTGATAACTATACCTGACATGATATAAAACTGAACTAGAAATTATCCTAATAAATAATTGATATGACTCGACTTAAAATGATCGAAAAGGTTTGCTTAAATAATTGCTTGGATTTCTTAAACTCTTCTGATTGAGCAACAAACAAATCATATGTCTTCTCAGATTCTTTCCTTTCCTCGACTTCTTCCTCCAATTCATGGAGTCTCTCTCTACTTACCTTGAGACAACAAATCTATTGCTTCGGACTTAAAGGATTTCAACTTAACTCCTTTTTCTATCTACGAAACGAAGTTTCTTTTTCCAGCCAATTTCTCCTACAATTCCGTAGCTTGTCTGAGTTCGGTTTTCAAGGAATCTATGTACATCTCCTTGTTCTTCAGTTCTGTGTGAAGGTCTGCATCACACCATTGCAGTACAGCACTCATCAACCTCTTCATTGACAAAGGATGACCCCTCCAATTCTTGTTCTGATCATTAAAAACAACAAATAGTTTCAGACAGATGATCACTGAACAATAAAAACAAAATTTACTAACATAAAACTAACGTACCTTTGATTGAGATGGCAATGTTCTGGGGGATAAATATACTTGGGGAATGATTATGTTAGAGGAAAAGAAGTTCTTTTTTTCAGGGGGATAAAACCAAGAAAGGGGTTATTGTTTCTGAGGAAGCTCCATTGGCAAACAATGCTAAAGATTTGGTGATTCATATGATACCGACTCCATTCTCCTTATTACAGATACCAGTAAAACAATAAAAGCTTCGGAACAAGCAATGTTTAAAAATTGCTAAATTATTCTACAAGAGTAATATGCTATTGGAGAAAACTATGGGGACCAAATCTAAATCATAATGATGGGAGGGAAATGGTTAAAAGAATGGTCGAAATTTAGTAGGGAAATATTATAAAAATAAGAAATCTACAAGGAAAAAATGGTTGGTTTTGTGGGAAAATCTACAAGATTATCCCCCGGCTGAGATGGGTCTCCAAACATTAACTGAACTAAATCTCCGACCACCATCATTCCTCTTCAACATGATATAATTGAAACCATGATCTCATTTTCTTCTTAACTTTGTACTATCTGCATACACAGAAGGTGAAAGAATCAAACAAAACTATGACAATGGTAGGAACAGAACATTAATTTTTATAGACGTCCTCAAACAAATGAAGCGGATCCCGGTTTTCTGTTCCCGGTTGCATTTAGTCCCATCTCTTCCGACGTCTCAAGTAATTGCTTAAATGGTCACTGGCCATACATTCAGCACAGGTAGGTATGCAGGAGATGCTTACTATTCCTTACTAAAACATCCATCCCTCCGAACAGTCACTCACAGATACCAGAAATGACTTGAGTAGAACTCTCTCGCAGTAACTTTTAGCATGAATTATACCACAACTTTCATTCCCTAGCAGTAATAATATACAGGGTGGGACAATGCCAACATACCATTCACACGTGCGGAAGCGTGAAGATCAATTTCTTCTTTCACCAAATTTGTGGCAAGTGCTGAAATAATCAGTAATTGTCTGCACAGAAATTGGGGCAAAAGGGTCGACGATGAATTGATCAACACTTAAGGTCACAAAGAGAGCACCCCAAGGAATTGATAGCATATAAATAGAACAATTATGTTAAAAGATTGTGTTCACAAGTTCCTACTGAAGCTTGAGGCTTCCCCTTTTCTCCTGAAATTCTATCAGGGGTCACAATTCCTATTGAGTTATATATCAACTGAAACCACTCCACAACAGATCAATTTCTGCAATATTAACCAGTGATTTCATTTGTAAACTGATACTCTTAATCTCCAAATAAATGTTATCGGTGTCAGGATGTGAGAGATCCCCTCCAAGGAAGTGATGCACCTTATTGCCAATCTCCATCCAACTATATGCACATTGCTTTTTCACTCCTTGTTCTTTCATCTGTAGCCTCACTCTTGTGACTTCATCCCACATACCAGCCGCAGCATAAATATTGGACAAAACAACGTACGCACCTGAATGACATGGATTCCATTCCATAATTTTCTTAGCTGCTAATTCCCCTAATTCTACATTCAAATAAACACTGCAGGCAGCTAGAATAGCACCCCAGACCCCACCATCAGCTTCGAAAGGCATCTCTCGTATGATTTTGGATGCCTTTTCCAGCTGACCTGCTCGACACAGTATATCAACCAAGCAAGAATAGTGTTCAGGTCTGGGATGAATCCCATATTTTCTTACCATTAAATCAAAAAAGTCCATACTTTCATTTACTTTCCCTGCATGACCACAAGCAGATAGTAAACTAAGAAAAGTTACCCCATCTGGTTCAACACCAACCATTTCCATCCAGTTGAAGAAATCAACAGCTTTTTCATAGAGACCATGCTGTGCAAACGCAGAAATGATTGTATTCCATGAAATAAGGCATGCTACATTCATTTGTCTAAAAGCTTGCTCAGCATCAAGAATGCTACCACATTTACTATACATTGTAATCAACGAATGACACAAAGAAAGATCCAACTCAAACCCATGTTTTATAACAAGCACGTGCATTTGCCTTCCTTCCTTGATGGATGCAAGGCCAGAACAAGCAGTGAAAACAGAGACAAGGGTGAAAATATCCGGTCGAACAGCCAGCTTAACCATTTCCAAATACAACTTCAGTGCCTCCTCTCCAATCCCGTTTTGTGCATAACCTGCACCATGTGAAAGGCATAGTATAATCATCTTAGGTTTTAAACATTCAGGGGAAAAAAAGCATTTCTTCGTAAGCCATTTTAATCTATATCTTCAGATTCAAATCAAAGTACGACTAGTGCAAGTTTATTCCAATTTTTTCACTAAGCAATATCCAACATACAAACATAGACACTCTATGGTAGATAAAAAAGGAAGTAGCCTTACCTGTTAACATTGCATTCCAGCAGGCTAGGTCTTTGCACCGAATTCCATCAAACAAGGTCCTCGCATCCTCCACCTTCCCTTCATTAAGATACCCCGTTATCATAGCCGTCGTAGCAACAACATTCTTATTAGGCATCTGCCGAAACAACTCCCTGGCTTCATCAAACCTGCCATGATCAACATACCCACTAATCATCACGGACCAAGAAACAGCATTCTTAAGCGGCATCTCATCAAACAAAGTTCTCGCCTTCTCAAATTCCCCAATCTTCATATACCCATCAATCATTGCTGTATAAGATATCACATTCTTTCTAGACAATTCTTGGAAAAGCAGTCCAGCATCCTTTACCCTTCCCCATCTCACAAACCCCGATATCATAGCATTGTAAGACTCCGTATTTCTCTGAGGCATTGCTTTAAAATACTGGAAAGCTTCATCTAAGCATCCATTTTCGACACAACCTGCTATCATGGAGTTCCAGGAGAGTATATTTCTGTCAGGCATTGAATAAAAGAGTTTCTTTGCTTCTTGGAGATACCCATTCTGCCAGTATGCGGTAATGATAGAGTTCCATGAGACAACATCGCGATATGGCATATTATCGAACAGTTGGCGGGCAGCTTTAATGTCACCGGCCCTTTGAAGTTCTCGGATCCTGACGTTGCAGTCGTAAACATGGCGAACAGAGAAGAACTGCTGCTTATCTGGGAATGGAAGGGAATGGTGAAAGGATTTGAAAGCGAAAGGAATTTGAAATATGAAGAGAAAAGTAGAAGAGCTGATGGATGCTGAGCGGAGGGAAAAACGAAGAGGCATGAGAGAGAATAAAAATGCCAGACAATCAAGACATAGAAATTGGAATCTTGCTGTAAGAAGTCTAATTAGAGGAGCAGATTTTTTTTTATATAGTTTTTTTGGTTATTTTCTGTATATGTTAAGGGATTAATATATATATATGTTAAATTACCATGCGACAAAAAAAATTCTAATAAAATTATAAAATTTGAAAGCACAAAAGGTAAATAATTCCAAAATATTTATATACTCTCTTTTAAAAAATATAATTGTCAATATTCTATTTTTGAGAATTTTTATTTTATTTTGAAAATTTTAAGAACCTGTATTCTTTTTACAAAGTGACGTTTTTTCGACAGTGACACGTGGTGTTTTATTTTTTGTTGTTGTGATCGGTAGTCCCCTAAACAATTGAGCTACTGGTGCTATAATTTAACTACTCCTACTTGGTTTGACAGAATAATTTAATTATGTAATTAAAAAAGTATAATTTGTCGATGTCATGTGTAATTAACCCTTTTAATTAGCTGAATTTACTTTCGGTGGTTGAAGCAATCCAACCTTGTTTTTTTCAGGTACACCTGTCTCCCCCTCATCTTCTCTCGGATCTGCAGTCTGCAGGTGGTCTAATTAGAGATCATGAGAAGACTACAAGGTCTACGAATTGAATGGTCGAATGCGTTTGAAAGACTTCAATGTCAAACTTGCAGCCGAAGCACATTCAAACTCCATTGCCCTTGTACGACCAATTTCTGGCATCATTTATAAACTTGGGATAGTGGAGTTTGTTTTGATCCTCGCTGATTTCCTCTGAGGATGATGGTACAACTAGCTTGTTCCTAGAATCACCCCAGAGGCAGAGAGCTAAGGGATTCATGTTTAGAGACCTCTATGGTCCTCCATATCTTAGACGTTAGTTCTTAATGGATGGACTTTGGCCTCTCGTAGTAAAAAAAAACCCTGCGTGACATATGTTGTACCGATGCTGCAATTAAGCAAGCGGGATAGCGAACAGATCCTTACCTACTGGTTTACGTCTTCGAAGGCGTTATGTTCTGCACCACATGTTTATCTTGTACTCTCTCAACCCATTTGTAACAATGTTGGGGCTTTATATTGATTGAGGCAATGACGATTCAAGCTTGTATTTTACAAATTATTAAAGTGTTGGACAGAAATTAACATGACATCGAGATATTCAGAACTGGTTTCATTGACGTACAGTAGTTGGCTTGAATGGTTTCAATGGAGTGATGGGTGCTGGAGTTCTACTGGTAGCGACGGGCGGGAAAAGACGAACAATAAGGTGCTTCCATGATTAATACTGGAACAACAAAATTAGGGTGTAGATTTCAAACTCATAATGACTGCCAGGATGATTACATACACAATACAATAATAATGCAGTTCACTAATTGAACGTACCTCATCAAAGTAAAAATACAGCAAAAAACAAATTGGTGAATTAACAAAACATAAACTGGAAATTGATTTGCAAATAATAGCTACATGTTCAAAGCCACTAGAATGGCAGAGCATATTATGTTCAACAACAAAATGAAACAGAATATACGAGTCACCAGAACTTGTCCATTACAAGACCTAGACATCACATTAAAACCAGCTAGCATTAACCTAATCTTTTTAATCTTGGTCTAACAACCCATGCCTACAAACAAACAAACTATAGTTTCTTCTTTCCATGTCAATTAGGCACGCTCGCCCCTGATCCTGCGAGCCAATTGGATGTCCTTGGGCATGATCGTAACACGCTTGGCGTGGATAGCACACAAGTTGGTGTCTTCGAAAAGACCCACCAGGTACGCCTCAGCAGCTTCCTGGAGAGCCAGGACAGCATGGCTCTGGAAACGCAAATCAGTCTGCAAAATAAAGTCAACAAATATGATGAATAAAATGAAAATATGAACAAACGCCAAGGAATTGACATATACGCCTGACCAACTCGAACCTTGAAGTCCTGGGCAATTTCACGAACAAGCCTCTGGAAGGGCAACTTCCTGATAAGAAGCTCTGTACTCTTCTGGTACTTACGAATTTCACTGTACAACCAAAAAAAATAGGTCAAGACTAACGAAACGTCTCATCCAAAGGAGTAACAAGATTGTGAAGAAAACACGGAAGAATACCGCAGTGCAACAGTTCCAGGGCGGTATCTGTGAGGCTTCTTCACTCCACCTGTGGTGGGGGCAGATTTTCTAGCAGCCTGAAATTCAACAGAGATAAACCATAAGTCAGTTCACAAAAGATGATGACAAACGTTGGTTTACCCTAATAGGATAGGAATGGAACAAACCTTAGTAGCAAGTTGCTTCCTAGGAGCCTTTCCTCCAGTTGACTTACGGGCAGTTTGCTTGGTACGTGCCATCTCTGCATAGATAAAGAAATATTTTCAGACGCCCAAGAAACTTCCAATCAACAAAACATACACGGGGCTACAGATCTGAGCTAATCGCCGAGTCCAATTGCAGAAGAAAAAAGTACAACACCTAATTTCTCTCAGCAAGTCAATTACCAAACCCTAAATTAATGAAATCAAAACCAAAAGTGCAAATAATCGAAGTCAAACCCCTAGGAAGTACCGGAACCCTATAAAATCACATAATAATTTCAAAAATAATCAAACTAAACCCCTAATCACCAATGAAAAAGAAACAAATAACAAACAGAAGAATCGAAAGAATACAAAAAAAATCAAAAAATTAAATAACGGAGAGGGAGAAAGAACGAACCTTGAAATCTGAGAAAATAACTTCATTGCCTAATTTTTCAAAGATTCAAAAGAAGCCAGCGGTTAATAGGTATTTATAGAAGGCTGGCGGATTTGTTAATTAAAACAGGATCGGAAGGATAAGATTTACTATCCGTGTGTTTGTTGGGTACGAAATCTGACGGTCATAACGGTCACGAGTTGTGTTTTCTGAGAGGGAAAGGACGGTTTGGATTAAATTATAATGGGGAGACACGGATCTTGCTTGTTTGAGTACTTGATTCTAATTGGTGTTTGGGGAAAACGCATTTTAGGTCTAATGTTTTTTGTTTGTAAAGTTTGATTCTTTGTATTTACCACATAAGGCCTGGCCCATTATTAACCGCCCACCCAAATTCTCAATTCAATCCCCCAATTTTTAAAATTTTAACTCCAGTCACTCAACTTTAACTTCCTTTCAATTTTGTCTGAACATAAAAATAATTCGGTAGGTTATCAAGACTATGACGAGTTTGGTTTGATTCTTATAAAAAAAATATGTCGGAAAGTATGACAATTTTTCCAATATCATCGAGAACATTTGACGACTCTGTTAGAAAGTTGTCGAAAGACTTTAGGGGAATATATATTCTCGTTAGATCTTGAATTTAAAACCTAAATGAAAGAGATGATAGCAGATAAATAGCTCTGACTAACCGACCATCAACGCTTGCTCTTTGAGTTTTAAATTTATGTTAACGTAATTCTGATTTATATTATTTTATATCAAATGATTAGTAATAAAATCTTACCTTTGTATTTATTTATTTATTTATTTATTTTGTACAACTTACCTTTTCATTTCTAGAAAATGTGAAGAAACTATTAATTTTAGGAGAAATTATATCATACGCCCGACCTATCACGTCAGCCGTGGTCTATCCAATAATAACCACCTACTTCACCACTAATTGCCAACTCATTTTTTTTCAACCAATGAATTTTCACTCATAATTTACATGTTATTTTAAAAATATAATTTCTAGAAATTATATTAATTACATGGTTGATTAGTGACGGAATGGGTAGTTTTCATTAGCTAGTGACCACGATTGACGTGGTAGGCCGGGCCTATAATATAATCTCTAATTTTAGAGGTACAGATTGTAAGAGTTTTCTAATCCGTGGTGTACCAAAAGAGAAATGATGCTAGTTTCCCCGCAGCCCATGAGCTTGTTAATTAGGTTTGGGCCTATACAGCCCATGGGCTTTACTAAACTTGAATATATTTTTGTTTAACATATGAAACTGTGATATTAGAAACACAAGGCTTGTTTCAAGTTACTCATATATTAGAAACTCTAATAGCTTTAAAATATACTAAATACATAATCATGGTATAAATATACTAAATCTGTTGAAGTTTCTTGATTATTAATAAATCATTTTTATTTCTTCCAATAATGTTTGATTCCAGGGACATCTACATTTGATCTTACAAGGATATTAGCCGATTTAAGGTTGTCGAAATTTGATCTTAAAAATAAGGTTAGAGAGTTAATATTAACCTAAATTATTTTTGAAGTAGATAAAAATAATCATCGAGAAAAAGTAAACTAGATTTAGAAGAGTTATTACTCTGTATATTAGTAGTGAAAAATATTTCAAACATGTTTATAGAGGTAAGAAAAATTCTACTTGAAAAAAAAATCGAATAACTCGATTTGGTTTAAGGCGAAAATATTTGATTTGTTTTGAGTCTATTCGAAATTTCATAAACTCGAATTAACTCAAAAAATTTTAAATAAAGCTTGAATTGTAAAATAGAAACTCGTATAACTCAATTTTTTTTAGTAATTAAATGATTTATTTTTAAGTTCAAGACAAGTCTCTTAAATTTTTATAATATATATGTATTGATGTATAAAAATATGAAAAAAAATATTGCTACAATGAAATATATATATACATATCTTATATGATTAGTGAAATTCGTTTAAATTACAATAAAATCGTACTATAATATAATAAATAATTATAATTAAATTTTTATAAGAAATCAAAACTTGACTCGACTCGAATTTCTTCAACTCGACTATACTCAACTCGAAATTTTTTGAATGAAAGTTCGAATGATAAAATTAGATTCATCAACTCGAATAACTCAAAAAAAATTACTCGACTCGATCAAACGCTCACCCCTAACTTAAAAAAAATTACTCTACTCAATCAAATGCTCACCCCTGCATATTTAATCTCATTTTAGAAATTAAAATTTAAGAGCGTATTTGACAATTAACGAATAATCAGGGACGAAGGTATGTATATAATGGGAATGACTCTTGTCTTTATTAATTTTTTGGTATAATAGCATTTGGGTTCCTATTAATTTAAATAATAATCAAATAAGGTTTTTGTCCCTCCTATTTTCATATTTTAAAGTTTAATAGATCATTGCTCTTTTCAATGTTTAATCCTAATTTTGTCCCTACAAATATTGATAACGAGTTACATTAATTAATAGTTGATAGTATTAATTGATTTGACTAAAAGATTACATTAGTTAATTGTACGAAAATATTTTATAAAATTAATTGATAATCGATAATTGTTTAATTATTCAAAAAAATTGAAGTACAAAGGTATAATTATGTTTAATACTTATTTGAATAATTTATTGATTATTAATATTTTATATATATTAATATTAATTAAATTATAAAAAATAACTTTATTAATATCATTACGGAACATATAAGAAAGATCTTTATATTAATTTTTATTTATAAAATTATTTTTAATATAATTTTAATAATTATTAAATTTAAATGTATAAAATAATGTCTTAGTTAAAAGTTATATTTTAAAATAATTTTATTAACTATTAAATTTGCATATATTTATTAGTTTATATATTAATTTCGTATTTATGAAGTTATTTTTAATTTTATTAGTTATTTAAAATTTTACAACTCTTTTATTCAAATCACTAACTCAAAAAATTCTTTTTAGTAACTTTTTCAAAATAAAAGATTTCAGCTCAATCCCATATTATAATTTTTATTTAACAAATATTCAAATTAACCGATTTGACTAAATCTTTAAACATGCTTCAAACCTTTAATTTTAGCTCTCTTTTTTCACCAAATAGAGCCTAAAATCATTAACCTTAAAATTAGGGTGTAAACGATCCGAGCTTGAACGGATAAGGGTATGTCCGTGTTCGTTTATTTATTTTTGAAGGTGTTCAAATTTTCTTCGTGTTCGTTTAAATTATTATTGGTATGTTCGAGTTTGATTCGTTTATTTTTTGTTGTGTTAGGGCTCAGTTCATTTAACGTTCATGAACGTGTTCATTTATATGTTCGATAATTTGTTCGTTTAACGTTCGTGAACATGTTCGTTAAGCGTTCGCGAACATGTTCGTTTAGCGTTTACAAACATATCAGTTTAACGTTCGTGAACATACTCGTTTATATACTTTGAATTTAGGGTTATTAAAAAACAAAAACGAAGTAATAAACAAGCCAATAAACGAACATAAACAAGCTTATAAACGAGTATATAAATGAACATAAACAAGCCTATAAACGAGTTTATAAACAAACATAAACGAGTATATAAATGAGCTTTTAAATGAACATAAACGAGCCGAACGCACTTATGTTCGTGTTTGTTCGTTTATTAATCGAACATAAAATATATGTTCATACTTGTTTATTTAACTTAATAAACGAACATAAACAAACATTATATGAATGGTTCACGAGCAGCTCGTCGAACACCCTGTTCATTTACACCCCTATTTAAAATTCAAACTAAATCATGACAACTCAACTCTAAATTTTAACCATAAATTCTATGTTCTATTTGCTGTTAGTATACCAAAGTATTTTCCCAATTTAATTTAAACTTAAAATGAACGAACCTAACAACAATCGCACCCAATCCTAATATAATACTTTTGTTATAAAAGATAATAAATATAATTGGATATATGTGAATAAATTTAAATGAATATAATAAATAAATTATCGAATGTTCACAGTTGTAAATGATCGAACAAACCCTTTGTTCATATTTTTTCATTTAATCAAATAAACAATAAATCATATACATTCGCTCGATTAATATATAAAAAAAAACATAAACAAACTTTTCGTCTGCATTTCACAAACAATTCGTTGAATATTTGATTCGTTTGTAGCTTACATAAAGCAGTAGATTTATTCAAAATTGTGAATATAGTTTGTGTATTATAATTTAGTCGAATTTAGTCATTAAAAGTTTTTTTTTTTAAAAAAATAATCCTGATAAAAAAAAAACAAAACAAATTTAGTCCCTAAACAACAACAAATTTAAAAACAAATGCTTTAATTAAGAAAAAAAACTGATATAATAATAGAAATTGAAAAGGAGCAGATGGTGTTTGGCTTGGCTTGGCTTGGTACACAGCTTGAACGGGGTAGGTGAGGTAAGGAGTGGGTAACGTTAAACACTGGAATGGATGAACCCCAAATCAGTAAGATGCTTCTAGGGATCTGTGCACCTTTTCTATTTATATATTCATATATTCGAAATGACAATAAATTAATATAATAACACGAGATATTAAATTATTTAATTAATATTAAAATTTTAAATTTTAATATTATAAATAAAAAATTAAATTATAAAATTTATATAAACTCATTTAAAATAATCGACTAACAAACAGATCTAAAAGAAAGAAATAGACAGAGTAGAGTTTCCGTATGCTGTGGTGCATCTATAATAAACAACCAAGACCAACTCATCGACATACATACATACACATGCCCAATGTGTGGGACATATTTTTTTATTTATTTTTATTTTTCATAAAAATAAATAAATTTGTATTCAAAAAAAGAAAAACAATTAAATTCAAATATTTTACAGAGGGGGGGAAACCCGAGTTTCCGAGTCCATAAGAAACCATAAAAAGAAGAAGAACAGTGTTTGGTTTAGATCCAAAGGCCATTTTCACTTATTTAATTAAATAAATAAAATATAGTGATTGTGATGTTTTATGTTTGATGTGACATAAGACTTGTGGCACATTGTGGATGGTGGGGACAAGCTTTCACCAACCATGTGACAGATTATTGTCTCATCTTTTACCACTTGAAGGTTATACAATTCAAACTATATAATATTTTAAATTCATATCCTCTAAATTAGAAGTTAATTATATTATTTTTTTTATAAATGTTATTGAATTTTTATTAAATTTATATAACAATTATAATTATATCGTAATTAAGAAATAAAATAATTGCATTAAAAAATCTAAAAAATTTTATAACTCAAAAATAAAGAAAAATAAAAATTTTATGGAAATAAGCATACCAATAAAATTCAGAAGCTTCTTGAATCTCCTTGTTTCTGTCTAAACGAGACGCATAATGAAAAAAAGAGTTGTAGGCAATCCAAACTGTCGTGCAAAAAGTACCGCCACCCAGGACTGATTTTATCAGCAAACAACCATCAACCGAGTGGGGATAAGTCTTTCCAAGTGACCACCAACAAAAACAATAAATCAAATGCAAACAACAATCGATCGTTAGGGTATGTTGCAATATACCATAAAGACAGACAAACAAAACTCAAAACAAAAATAAAAACATGTGACAAGGACAGAAAAAAGCATGTCACAAAGATAAAGAAATATAGAGATCTTTATTAAAATAAAACAAGATTATATATTTATTATTATATAAATGATCATCTTAACTCAATTAACAAAATTTTAATTTGATAAATTTTTAATATATTTTAAATACTATTTCACTTAATTAAATTTTTAAATTTAAATTGAATTAAGATGAAAAAATATCTCCATTAAATTAACAAAATTCATTCGATTTATTTGAATACGCAACCTTAAATGGGTCCATTGTGTCCGTGCTCCTTGGGGATGGGCCCACAAAACAGTGATTTTTTTATAGGCCCCACCGAAAAGACACCCTTTCTGACTAATCCATGTATTCCTGTTGTCAGCCATGGGCCTAGCCCAAGACCCCATTGCATTTACATTTATATCCCTCTCACTCTCTTAAGTTTCTTTCACCTTATTTCTACTCATTTTCAATAATTTCATATTTTTAAATATTTTGAATATATTATCATGTCTGAAAAGAGATAAGAAATATTAATCCCACATCAGAAAGAAAAATAGAGGTCTTGGGGTATATAAACGATGGTGTTGTACATCTTATTAGACATGTCTTTTAAGAAAAGGATAATGGCCTCGTGATAATATGCATATCTGTTTATAAATTTTTGTTGAGAAAGAATCTTCAGATATATTTTGAGTACAATTTTTTTCCTATACAAGATTTTTTATACATAAATTCTATTCGTAAGTCATTATTTTTAATATTAATAAATTTTATGTACACCAATAATTCATATATATAATTATTAATTAATGTAATTAATAAGTAATTTTATATATTGATGATAAAATAAAAAAGGTTTTAAATGCCTGTTAAATCTTAAATCTCTAATCATATTATCTAAACCCTAAACTATAACATATAAACCCTAAACACTAATCCATAACCCTAAAAATAAATCACTTAAAAAACTTTTTATTTTCAATGTCAGTCTATTAAATATAAACCCATCATTAATTATATATCAATCCCATGCAAAGTACTTTAGAACATGGAATGATCATGAATTTAGGACACCCAGAAGTTGTAAGTTCATGTGTTCTTATCTGATGAAGACATCATCTATCTTTTTCAATGTTTCAAACCCCTTATCCATTCCTTTAATGAGATCAAATACTAGCCATTGCTAAACTTTTCAAGTATCTTTCAACACCATACCATACCATATATATCAACATTATTTTCACATAAACTTCAACCACTTTGGGTACATACACAATGTTTTATTGTTGTATTGACATAAATGATGAGGTTTGGACATAAAATCCATTCCATATTTCTTGTTTCAGACAAATTTAAATGGTAATGAAATCACTTTATACTCATATTTCATGTGGTCTAGATGAGACATCAAACTCGCTAGAGATATATAATGATTTTGTCAAAATAGTACACAAGGTTAGAGAAAACATTATCGGAAAAAAAAAAAAAAACTTTCATCATCTTTTACTCTGCTTTTCTATCAAAAAAAATATATTAAACGTAACATTAGAGAAACTAAAATTTTCTACTTTTCCCATAACACAAATTTTTTATTAGACAGAATTTCTCATAGTATTACTGCACGGAACTGACTTTATATAAATAAATTAAATCAGTTATATATAAACCATTTAATGGTATATGAGGAATAATCCACTTTCGGTTTATATTTAGGGAAATAAGAATGTTTTTTTTAAATCTACGACAAAATGAATAGAATATAAGAAAAAACCACCTACAAGTAACGTCTTAATACTATTTTATACTTTTCGGTTCGCATATATGACAAATTAAAAAAAAAAATCATTAACATAGACATCAACCACCGTAAATTACTGTGTACAAATAGGGTGAAAATCATTTGTCTCTTTTTCATATCCCCATCAGTGCCTCTGCTTTAAATTAGAGAGTTTAAGTTTTAGGGCTTAGGGTTTAAGATTAGGGGTTGTCATTAGGGTTTAGAAAATTAGAGGTAGGATGTATTTTTTAGGGTGTAAGGTTTAGGGTTTAGGATATAAAAAATTAGAGTTAGGATTTAAATTTCAATTTTTTAAAAAAATTTCAACGAAAAACATGAATGGAGACATGATAAAGAGACAAATAATTTACCCATACAAATGACGTCTTTTGCCCAAATTATCGTGTACAAATAACGCCTTTCATTTATATTATAATAATTATTGTAATTATATGTACTAGGATTAACTTACACCATATAAAACTTGTATAGACGACGATAATAAATAATTAATATTATTTTTATTCATTTTTTAATAAAATTCTCGTTTATCCATTTTATTCCTATAATAATCATGATTAAGATAAAACTCTTTAAATTTTATATAATATAACTTGATCTCGTTTCATTTTAAAATATATCTCATTATTCCTTATATTCTAAATATTCATTTCTATTTGAATTATTCTCCTAAATTTCCTAAAGAAAAATAGGGAAAAGCTGGTGGGGTCGTGTGTGATTTCCTCGCGAGTATTTTGTCGTGAACGGCGATGTCTCGTTCGTCTTTCCGAATCTGTCGACCAATTTTACTGTCGCCATCAAAGTCTGTACCCCTTCCGGTCAAATTTGGCCGTTGATGTTTTATCTTTTCTATTATTATTTTTATTATTTTCAAAACAAGTTATTATATATAATTAATTTAATCTCACGAGGATCATTCTATTCAATACTTTAATAGATACTTCGATGCACTAGAAAGATCAAAGTCGAGAAAATATTTTTATGACGTAAGGGTTGTTCTGTTATTAAAGTTTATTTATATATTTTTAAATTTATTGTTAATGTTCTTTAATTTTAATGTATCTTTATTTTTGAGATCTTTGCTATTATTAGAGTACTTATCGAATAAATAAATTATGAATAAAATAGTATTTGATTTGTATTCGTTAAAAATCTTGTTACAACAGATAAAATCTAGTAATATCGTTGCAATAGATAAATAAACAGATTTGTCATGACTATGGATGACCATTTTAACTCATATCCAATAGGTTCTGAAACGATCTTATCTCATTGATCGAGTTTTTATAAAAAAAAATTACTATTGGATCAAGTTCAGTCTGATTTTTTGAGGATGATGTCAGGTCAGGTCGATTTTTTTTTTTGTTGGATCAAGATTTGATTTTTATCCCACTGATCGAGTCTTTTGATTATTTTTTTTAAAATTTATCTATATTTTAATATATTATTATTTTAATTTTAATTAATATTAAATTTAGATTTCAGATTCAATATGAGCAATATTTTTATATAAAAATTTAAATATATTAGTAGCAATTCATGAAACTAGACTAATAAATTGATCATATATTTTAAGAGGTTCATTCATCATATTCTATAAACATATAATATACCAATTTAGATGGTGCAATTACAAGATTGCCCCAAAGTAAAAGCTAATAGCTATACACATCTATACTCTTCTAGATCATATCTTAAAAAGAGAGATTAATTTTCCTTTTTAATAAAAAATTAAACCCCGATGACTTTACCAATTAAAAATTTAATTTAATATTGCTCATTTATAACCCATAAAATATATATGTCCATCAAACTCTATCATCATAATTTGTCTTGTAGGTAAAGCTATAAATTTATTAAATTAATTATTAAAAATATAAATTCGAATCTTAAAAATAATATTATTAAAAGAGAAAATTATAAACTTCGAATATGAACAATAAAATGAATATATATTTTACCAAATACCAAGGAAAAAAGGTTACCAAGAAATATATATGTATATAAGGTTAAAATCAACTTTAATGAAATGTAAAATGCATAGTTTTACATGTTTTTAGACGTCGAAGAGAAAAACGGTAATTAATATTAAATTTTTATTTTTTTAATTGATAATCTTCATAAATCCTATCGTTAAACTCATTCATCCGTTTCGCTCATCCAATAATCTAAATAACATATAAAACTTAAAAATTCTTGGACAATATAAATCGATCCTATCTCTGTATATACACACCAGTGTGTAAGAGAGTGTGTAAGAGAGATAGAGTAAGATTTTCTTATACTATGTGAATTTTTTAAACTTAAAAATCTTAAATTATTAGATGAATGTAGATTGAGGGCTAAAGATTAGCAGCGAAAATTTTAAAAGTATAATAAAAAATTCTTTCGCTTTCTCATCTATTCGTCTAAAAATCATAAAATTAAATAATTTTTATACGATATATATATATATATATATATATATATATAAATCATATATAAAATGGTAGGCCAAGAGTGTGACAAATATTTTGTATTTATGATGATAAATCTTGGGGTCCATTTAGTGGATATGTCATGCAATTGATGTTAAATGAATGATGTCAAGGGTACTTGATTTTTGATATGAATATAATGACTTATTTTGTTCTTAGCAATGGACTATTTTTTTGCCTAGATTTCTTTTCTTTTGCAATTTCCTTTAATATCTATTTTAAGGTTTCAATCCTTTATGGTTAAGGTATTTTTGGGTCCTCTATTACAGGAATTGTTCAAATTACTCCCTGTAATATTTTTTTTTTGCACAATCCATGGTTTACAAGCTTAAAAACCATACTTATATAAATTCGATATTTGATAATGTAATTGTTTTATATTTTTTTATTGTTTTTCTGATTTTTAGAGTCTAGTCCTGACTAATTTAGATCGACCAGTGTTACATACTTAATTTTGGTGGGTGAGTTTCCCAATTGAGATTTTCTACATATATTATGTCTCGAACCTAAGACTTACTTAAGCGAAACCAAACAGTTTACCACTTTAACCAACCCCTATTAACGATCGTTTATCGATCGATTTTTTCGTCTAAACAATCGTTTAAGATAAATAAAAATTTTAATTTCTACAAATAGACGTTTATCATTAAACCCAAAAATAAAACTTTAACGAGAAACAAAATCTTACAAAACACCAAAAACTTGTTCGCTTTGATTAATAAACCTAGTATTCTTTGCCTGAACAAAGTGGAGCATACCACCCCATGAGTTAGCCGCTTCAAAGTTCAAACTAATCCCAAACTTTTAATATATTTAAAGAATGGTCCATTTAATATTTGAATACAAAATTTAAACAAAATCAAAGGCGATCCAAAAGTATAATTAAAAAAAAAATTAGGGAAAGAGTGGAGTTAAAGGTGTGTATTAAAATAATATAACGTGAAGCACCTGAAATGGAGAAAGAAGCAACAGCAAGATTCCAGTTTAAAAAATATTTAATTTCTTTTTTATAATATTCTTGATGCTTTCGGATGTTGTCAGACATGCAAATTGCAATTGCCCTCATAGGGGGCAAAAGGGTCTTTAAAAAATTGATATTTAAAAAACAGAAGAAGAGTGATTTAAGGTTTCAAACATTAGAAAAAATATTTTAATTATTAATAATTACTTTATCATTATCTTTTAAGTCATTTTTTTCAATTAATGGATTTTCACTTATTTTTTATGCCGTTTAAAAAATATATTTTTTAAAATTCCAATTAATGCCGTGAATGATTAGTAGTGTAATAGGTGATTTTATTGGTTAGAAATTGCGGATGGTATACCGAGCCCATGATATAATTTATTGGACGATGACATTTTGTCAAGTAATTTTAGGAAATATTGAGCTTATAAAACTGTTAAAAAATGGTTCTTGTAAAATTTTTGGTATCGATTTTTTAGTATATACCAATTTTTAAAATATATAAATATATATAAAGATTTTATTATATATAAAGATTTTATTACTTATGATTTTTAAAAAAATATATATAAAACTTTTAATATATGTCCAAATTTTATAATTTTTATAAAAAAGTTGACATAACCATTTTTAATCTATCATTTATCGTAAAAAAATTATTGTTAATTTTTTATTATTATAGAAAAATAATACTTATGATTATTAGTTAATTTAAATTAAATGACTCATTTACCCTAATAGCTAATCCCCTAGATAAAGGCTGTGATCGAATCGTGCGAGTTGTGAAGATGTGGCTGGTAATCTATTTTTATATTCCCTACAGTTTGTTTTGTAAATAAATTTGTAGATTATCTGAGTTGTCACCAATCAAACGGCTGTGATGTAGAAGAGTATAAATCAGACGTTGATTTGATGTTGACATTCCTATCCCTCTCGCCTTGGCTACAAATTTTTATGTAGAGGAAAATGACTTCCACTGGGAAGGAAACATAGTGGGACCCACATCACATGCCTTCAACCAATACCTGCACATTTCATAACAAATGGGACCCAGTTGAATACAATATCAACAGGTAGGGGTCACACACTATCTCTCTCGTAGCCTCTTAGGTGGTTCGGTAAGAAAAGTATCAATAAAAAAATGATTAAAAATATGTAAATATTATTCGAACCTAAAATCAATTTATATCCGATCGAGAATGACATGAATCCGAATTAAATCTGTTATATAGATTGAAAACTTGATCTACATCCAATTAAAACGAACCCGAAACGGACCTGACATATAATCAATATTATTCGATTAAATTAACCTGAGATTTGATTTTATACGACCTATCTTAAACCCTAATTGTTATTCAACAAAATTAATATTGACCTGACTTGATATTTACTTGAAATATAATTTAGAAAGTCTATAATTTAATGATTTGATGAATTTATTATATTATAACATGATAATTAATTTTTGTATTGAAATTATTAATTTATTAAATTATATACAAGAAAATATATAATCAATTTAAAGTTTTGATAAATGTAAATATTTTTTCCCGAAACTACCAAATAAAATCATTTTAAATAAAAATCATCACAATGGTAAAGAAAATAAATAAATAAACTATATTTTTAAAAGAAAAAAATCATAAATAATATTACTGTAAAATCTTTAACTTCATCCATAGTCTTAATTAAATAAAATAATATTATTTTTATTTTATATATAATAATTTTTATAATTTAAAATTTATAAATCTTCATTTTTTTCTCTATATTAATTCTAATATATTAATAAAATCTTTAAAATAAAACATACCAAAAGTTTAACTTCGAAAAAAATAAATTTTATTAATCCATCCATGTAATTTAATATTATATAATTACTTTTGGTACGAAGCAAATTTCAATTCCAATTGTTTTTATGTTCCCCACTCGGTACACTGCCACTGCTGCAAGAATCTGTAAATACAATAACATTATTTCCATACTCCTACTCACAGCATTTATAGAACTGCAACCAATGGAAATGTCACACGTCATGAACAGAAAATTGTACAGTAGGTGCGCCCACAGTCTAGTGTAGTGCGACAATGAGGACTAGCTCTAGGCTGGCTAGCTAGCTAAAATATGAGTGTTACTATCATTTTAATTTTGCTGACTCAGCACTGCCATAACTCGCTTTTTAGATATAGCGATTTCAAGAATCTAAAATCGCTTTGTATAAAAAGCGACTTACGTTGATTTTAACGAGGTTATGAACTGTCAAAACTTTGCACATAAAATGTGTATTGTGGGAACCGAAGAAATCGTTTTGTATATAAAGCGATTTCTGTGTGCTACCTTTCTATAAATAATCGATCCTACTTCATCCCAAATCACTCCAAAATCATTTCTTATATATTTTCTTCTATATTTCTATCTTTCAGTCTTTTGTTTTTTTTATTAAAGTTATTCTATACAATGGCAGGTTTATGTAGACTCGATGAGAAACATTGTTTCGACTATTGGCGGAGAAATGAAGAGGTAATTTTTTATATTTTACATTTTTTATTTTTTTATTTTTTTATTTATATTTTAATTTTTTTGAAGGGTTATGAACGAGTTTTGAATTGTTATTGTCATCGTATTAAGGAACCGCCACATGAAGATATAGTTTCGTATTTGATTGAAGTTGGATTCAGATATGTTAGTAATATAATAGGCGGAAGTAAATTGTATCCTCAACTTATTAATGCTTTGCTCGAAAGGTGGAGACCGGAGACACACACGTTTCATCTTCCGTATGGTGAGGCTACTATCACGTTACAAGATGTTTCTTTTCAACTCGGTTTACGTATTAACGGTGCTCCTATAACGGGTACTGCGGAATGTGATTGGGTTAGTCTTTGCTATGAGTTGCTTGGAGTTGTTCCCGACCAATTTGATGGAGGAAAAATATATTTAACTTGGTTGGAACAAAATTTTTCCAATTTATCGGAGGACGCTTCTGAAGAAACTAAGAAGGTAAATAATTTTTTTTATTAATGATACCATTTTTAATTTTTTATTTGTATATTTTATAATTTAACTTTAATTTATTACAACATTTTGCTCGTGCATATATTTTACGTATTCTTGGCGGGATTTTGATGCCAGACAAATCTCGCAATAAAGTGCATTTGGTGTGGTTACGTCATCTGCGCAACTTTGAGGATTCTGGTAATTTAAGTTGGGGATCGGCCGTGTTGGCCTTTTTATTTCGGGAGTTGTGCAGAAATGTAGATCCCGAAAAATAAGTTATAGGAGGGTGTTTGTTGTTGCTTCAGTCATGGGCATGGTTTCGTATGCCTTTCTTATGTCCTACTTTACTTAAGGAAAAACCATTTGAGTTTCCACTAGTCCGGAGGTAATTTAATTTTAAATTTTTTATTATTAATTTATTTTATATTTTTAATAATAATTTTATTAATGATAGGTGGTGTCATCGATTGTCACATGTCGGATTGCCGACAACTCAACAAGATTTTCGGCTTTTGATTGATAAGACGGATCAAGTAATTTGTTTGAAATTCTAATTATTAATTTAAATTATTATATTTTAAGATTATTTTTAATTAAAATAACATTTTTTTAGTTTGTTTGGATGCCGTACCATGAAGAAGATGTTATGCAGTGTATTCCTGCAGAACTGCTAACATCTGGGCGTCTATTGTACCGTTGATCCATTATTCTACTGTTGAGTGGCATCCTGCTGATAGAGTGCTCCGATAGTTTGGATATATCCAAGGCATTCCTGATGAACCTCCCAATTTTGACACCTTACATCGATTGACCAGACAAGGCAAGACGGATGTTGATTGGTCTGATCGACATTCTAGCTGGATTGAGTTATGGGCACAAAGATTGGTGAGGCAACCCATTTGTCATCTAATTGGACAATTTAGTGTCTTATTCAATTACATTAATTGGTTCAAAGCTTATGGGAAGCCTCATATACTGACCCAAGAGGAACGAGAACGGGAATTAGCTGTTGCTCCTCGAAGACGTCCACCAACCCAACGACAAGGCCAGGGAAAAAGAAGGAAATATTTGTGGAGAGGAAGATGAACTAGACGAGAAAGAAGATGACGCTAGAAGATTGAAATGAAGAAATTCGCAGTGGGATCGTCGTCCACCACGTTATGGTACGGGTGGACATAGGTGTCATTAGGATTTTAGGAATGAATGTTTAGGGTAATGTTTTGTATTTGAATGTTTTATTTATTTAATCTTTTGAATGTTTTATATATTGAATATTTTTAATGCCTTATATATTTTTTATATGGTTAAAATTACAATTCTCGAGTTATATTTCATGTTCATTGAATTCGTGGGTCAGATCGATTAAGACATATTCTCTTTGTGTGTCCAGGATTCCTACAAATCGTGCATAATTTTAGTTGTCCAGTACTTTCTCTATGATCTACCAAATCCTCATCGCAGTATATTCGTGTTGATCTAAGATGATCTTTTTTCTCGCATCTTAGTGCAAAATTAGGCCGTATAAGAGGTTCGTCATTCACTGCATCTCCATCCCATTCATTTCCAATAGAAGAAAACTCTTTTTTCGTAAACCTTAAATATGGTTTCAAGCAAGTAAACTGGATCTACAAATGTCATATAGTTTATCCGGATGGAAGAACAAGTAACATGGCATGTGGGCACGGGTATTTGAATGTTTGGAGGAATCCACAATCGCAGTTTTTTTTCCGCATATCAACAACATAAGCATTGTGTTGTATGCCTTCTAACGGTCTTGAATATTCCGAGACACAGAATAAATGCCCTTCATGTGAGAAACATGTCGCATTCATCGAGTAGTACATGTAATATCATGCATGATATATACTAATGCACACAACATATACATGTAAACCCCCAAAACAAGAACACAAAGTAGTGAAGCCCATGTCCACACAATATCGGGACCCTACATTATGAGCAGGGCTCTTGTCCACACAGCATCAGGATTCCATAGTTTAGGATGAGGTCCGCGTCCACATAACATCAAGATCCAACATCTAGGGATTGAAGCTTACGTTTACACAACATCAAGATCCTCCAAATCTCATGCTCGGAGTGTTACATCGAGTATCTTCGAATGAGGCTCGCGTCCACATAACATTGGGATCCTCCATTCGGAATAGTCTTCAATACATCACCTGAAATGTTATATTGGATTGCCTTCTTTGTGTTGCAACACTATTTTGGGTATTTAGATTCCCATCACAAAAGGACTCAACCACACAAGATGGTCCACCTAGAATCTTCACACCAAAATATATTATGACTAACACAATAACCAAGCCCCAAGCATATTTCATCACATCGGAATCATTATCACCAAAATCAGGTTTTAATATTCGTTTTATAGATTAATTAGCCCATAAACTTGGGCAAAATTGCCTATGGGTATCGATACGCCTAAGTGGGGTATCGAAACTCCCAATATCGATACGCCTACAAAAGGGGTATCGAAATGATTTGTTACTCTAAGTCAACCATTTCAAGTAAACCAAAAGGAAGCCTACCCGTTTTGATACACCTATATGGGGTATCGAAACGATTTGTCTTTGGAAATTTCGGTGTCGAAACATCTACCAAGAGGTATCAAATCGATTTGTTACTGGAAATTTAGGTATCGAAATACGGGGATGACATTCCAAAACGCATGTATCTCAAACCTTAATTTCCTCTCTAGGGTATCGATACGTGGACTCCCAGTATCGATACACTTGTACGAAAATGCAATTATGTACCGAAAAATTTCTTAGAACAGTACCCAAAACTCAACCATTCGATCTCAACACATCTCTACTCACTATTAAATATGTTTAAGGTGTGCTACTATCATTTTTAAGCTATGAAACATTCAATCCCGATTTTTACCATTTAAGGCTCCCTAAGCTACCAAACAAGTCATACATGCATATCACAAACAATGCATCCTAAACTCATGAGATATATGATGTATAAGTGAGTTGGAGGGGTACCAACCTCTAGCAAAAGCACAACAACCACGTTCACCCTTCCTTCATGCTTTTTCCTTGCCAAGCTTCTTTGAGGGTTCTCCCAACACTCTCTCTATAAAGAAGAGTAAAATCAACCATTAAACACTTACATGAGTGATTTTGGGAGTTAAAACATCAACTAACAACAGAAAAATCCAACTACCACACCCTTTCCCAGATTTGTTTCTTCAACCTTACCAACAACTCACTTTCACCAAAACTAGCCATATTTACCCAGAAGATAAATCTCCACAATCCCTACAACTTCCTTTCAGCACTATAATGTGATTCTTAACCAAACTCTAAAAGATTGCTCCTTTACTTGATGATTAGAGGGGTGAAAAGATGAAGAACAAAAGGGAAGAATTACTTAACTTCACCCTCTAATTTTTTGTAGAAAACTTAACTCTTTTCCCCCCTTTTGTCCTCAACAAAGGAAAAAACCAAAAGGCCCATCAAAACCCACTTTGGGCCAAAGATAACCTAAAAACAAGGCTCACTATCAGCTCAACACTCACACCTGAGGCTCAACGAGACCCAAACATTGGAGGCCAACGTTTTGGGTTGACCCGACACTCAAATTCTGAAATTTGGGTCGTTACAATATCTTTTGCCTCCATCAAATGACCGAAGTCACTTATCCATTGAGATTTCAACAAGATAGTTATAGCCCTCTAAATTGCGATGTTGTAATTCCTCCAACAGCTCTTCAACTTCATATACTAAATACATGTTGCCTATTCAATAGAAAATAATAAACTTATAAAGATAATAAATTCAAAGATAACTTAATAATGAATAATAATAAAAGACTAACACATTCAAAGCACCATTATACGTTGATCTGCACTCTTAAACTTGGCTAAGTAATTCGCCGCAATGTGTCTTAAATAGTACCGATGATAAATATTAGGCGATTGCCAAGATCGACCCATACGTTACATTGTGTATTTGATCCCTTTGCCTCTGTAAAAAATAATGTATATTCGATCATCTCTATCATGTAAAACAAGTGATAGAACATATCTTCACAAGTTCTTTAGGAAGAACTCCCAAGAAAGGATATCCTCTTTATTGTACTATTACGAAGGCAACTGGAATTGTCTTTTTATTATCATCTTGTGCAACTGCCAACAATAATATTTGTATGTATTGACCGTATAACCAAGTACCATCGATCTGAATCATCGGTTTGCAATGACGGAATGCATTAAAACATTATGGAAATGTCCAGAATAAACGTTCAAATTGGCACACACCGGGTATGAAAATCATTTTCATACGCTGTTACTGTTTCGAGTTTCATAATCGTCCTAGGTATGTGTTTCTGCATCAGAAGAAGCCACAGTCGCAATTCATTGAATGATTCCTCCCACTAACCATATAATTTTTTAACGAAACGATACCTTGCATACCATGCTTTGTAGTAATCGACTTTGTATCCTTATTGCGAGCTGATTGAAGCCATACAAGTCTTAATTGTTATACGTGGGTTCACTTTGACCAAGGGAAGAAAAGCCTCATAAAGCACGTGCACATCCAAGTTTCTATGATCCTAACTAAGGCTGCCCACGGAGTATGTGTGAGGTTCTTCATATTTGGTGATTTGCCACAACTTGTTTAGTTTTTTAGACGAGAAACACGGACCCTCCATTTACATCCTTGCTTCTTGTGTACATTTAGCAATATACTTGTCAACTGCATTTTTGTACACACCGACGTAACTGAGTGACGTACATTGTATTTCTTGATGTTTGTAATCGCAAGCTCTTTTATCGGAAAAACCATTTCTTTATATATTTCATAATTACCTTATTGGTTATATTAATCTATCTGTGGGAATTACAAAAATTCTAGAGCATTGAAAGCTTCCATATCAACTGATGTAAAGTGGGACAATAGCTCGTAAAACGACAAGGCCATTGAGCTGCCAGGAGCCTCCATTTCATGTGGCTCTTCAATATCTTCTAGTTCGCCAAAAAAGGGCCTTGCTCTTCACCATCAGGTCCGGGTTCCCTTATCGGTTCTTCGTCCGAGTGGTCACCCTCAAATTGGAACAACTCTAATTCCCCAACATCACCAACAACTACGAATGACAATTGGGTTGGTGGTAGGTTAAGGTCGAAGTCAGAATGAGCTACGGACAACAATTGGGTTGGTGGTATGTTAAGGTCAAAGTCAAAGGCAACTACACAAGAATGTCTTGTCATCGAAGACGATCTAACATCTACATCGTTATGTGAACATTGTGTCGATAACAAGTTGAAGTCGGCTCTTATACTAGCCGTCGGTCTATATACATTCGGATCGAAGTCAAAATTTGTATGTCTTCATAAAAAATATTGCAAACAGCTCTAACGGCCCTCCTAAAGAATACTGCAGGCGAAATTCTATCATCAATTTCACATCTCTATTGTCTACAACATGGTAAGTTGTATAATACAATCCTTCAACGACGTCGGTAATCAATAATTTAAAGGCTTCAATTTTTGTCCACGAGCATACAAAACATTCTTCGATACTTTCTTCATCAATTACTTCTAAGTTAATTTTTGCGGGAGATTTATTGTAACAGTATTCGATGAATGCAAGACCACGCCTAGAGATGCATCTTCAACCATCTGTCCATCATAATACACTAAAGCATTGATTTTTCTTGACATTTTTGTTTTGAAATGATAACAACACTATGAAAATTATGCAAATTGAAACTTGGTTTCGAAGAAGTTTAAAACTTATGAAAATGGAGATGACAATATAAACCAGTTCAGAAATCGCTTCCTTCAAAAAGTGATTTGCTTACGTGTTAGACTAGAAATTGCTTTGTACAGGAAACGATTTCCTTTATTAGATCGCTTTATGAAAAAAGCGACTTACGCATTATATAAGATTCGATTCTCTGCTCGATTCGGATTGTATTTTTTACTCCAACACTCAATCAAAGCTTTTTAGAAGACGTAGTACAAAAAAGACTAGATTTTCTTATGTTGTTTTTCACTCCGGAATATATTTTAATACTTCTTTCAACAGTAAGATACAACACGTGGAGTTGTATGAGTTAATATCGACGGGGTTTAGAAGTCGACAACAAGAGAAATCTTGTACTTGAAAGCAAAAATACGAGTTGATGAACCTGAACTTGAAGTGCATTGCATGTTGAAATTGTCAAGTTCAAAAAACCTTTGTAAAATGTTTCAAAGTTACACACGTGTTGGGTAAAAATTTATCGAGGCCTCTGTAACATTTAAGAATAAAGCTAGTTCATCAAGAAGCGTTGAAATATCTACATTGTCAGTAGACAAAGAAGAAATTCTACAACGTAACAACAACATGCGACTTAAAAAGGAACAAAGAATTAAAGAACTGAACTTAACATCGGACGTGTCTATAGATTACGAAAACACGAAAACAGACAATTTCTCAATTCCTTATATGTTTGTGTAATATTTGGTTTACGTTTAGGATAAGAATTTTAAATAAATATTTGAAATTTTAATAAATAAATAATTAAATTTAAATATAAATAATTAGATATTATTAAAACATAAAATAAGTGAAGAAAATAATTATAACAAGAAAATCGTTTTTTGTATAAAGCGATTTTCAATGTGCAAAGTTCTAACAATTCATAAACTCGTAGAAATCATTTTCTATACACAATAATTTCTTTTCCACATATTAAATATTGGTGTTACTTACGTAATTTATTATTCCTACACAATGAAAAATTAAAAACACAAATAATTGAGTTTGATTTATAACTAAGAAAACTAATTAAAGCGATAAAGATAAGTGATCAAGGAATCAAGGATGGAGAAGTGGGCCAGGTTAGATTGCTTCATAGTGTGGATTTAGAATGTAATTGTCTCGTTCTTATACTGCAATAGGTTGAAGTGTCGTGGCGGCGGGTTGCTCGAAGGGTCGCCTTGGCTGCCTCGGCGGGGTTATACCTTGTAGACAATTCAACAACTCATAGTTCGATAGAGCATCCTTTATTGACTCCTCCTTATCCCTAATTCAGAGTACTATTGAAGGTCGCGTCTTGATAATACTTTCCGGTGTGAATCAAGGATGAACAACAAGCGATAATATGTTTACTCTTAGTCGCTGAAATTCTTTTGGATTAGTCGATGTCCATGAGAAAAGACTGTATTCTCTCGTTTCGTGAGTCTAACTCTCCCAATATTAGACAAATAGATTTTTTCTTGCAAACTTATCTTTCGAGCTCGTATACAAAGGAGAGTGAGAACCAAGAGAGAATAAACTATGAATCAAGAACTTGCATTAATAAGAACTAAACAAATTATAAACTTTCTTCCATAAACTAACTGAAACCCCAAGGGGATTATGGATGAAGTTTAGGTTTTTTATGAATATATGATTCCGAGATATCTTTCTCTCTGCATAGGTCATGGTATTTATAGGCTTGGCCCAGAGCAAACCTTTCCAAAGTAGGAATTCAACTTAGAATAAAATACAACTTAAGTACATAAATAAAAGAACTTTATTTTATTTCCTAGTTCATTTCTATTAGGATTTTTCCCCACGTGGCTTTGACCTTGACTTTTCATGAGTTTCTCAACTCCAATTTTTATGTCGTTTGTCTTAAAAAATTTATCTTGTTTTTCTCTTCAGATCGCCTACCATATCAACATTCTTTTCGGGTGCCGCCTCGACGGACTAAATGTACTGCCTCAGCAGACCTTTGCTTTGTCTTGACTTGAACTGCATCAGTACAGTTCTCTTAGTCAAGTTCAATCTGCTTATTTCTCAACTTAGCATCATGGTAGCATCTGGTGACTTTGAACTGCAATTGTCTTCTTGTTCTGCCGCGGTAGAGAACTGCCCATGCGACATATTTACTTGTCATGAAATAAAAATAAAAACAATATCTTTTCTACCAAATATTGCATAAATTTTGTAATTGAGTGTATTATTGTTGTAAGAAATATGCAAAAATAATCAATATTGTCACTCAAATAACCCGAAAACTAACAATAGTTAGAGAAAAAGAAGCCTGTAAAATAAGACTTTTATGCACTTATCATGATTCTTAAAACCGCTTTTTGTAAAAAGCGAGTTTAACTTACGTAGTCTAACAGAGATATAATTTTATAAATAAAGTTGAATGAAATATATTTATGTGATAAAATAATAAAAAGAAAATATTAATATAATATTTTTCGCCCAAACCTTTGTCTGCTACAAGACAAAACTCAACCTAACAAATCCCTGTGCTTCATTTTCTTCTATATTTTGGTCACTCTTGTTCTGGTAAAGGACACAATTACCCTTAAACTATATTTTTCATATCTTTTTACCGTTAAACTTTTAAAATTATAAAATAATCCTCAAATCAATCAATTTGTTACAAAATAGTCATAATAATATTATTATAATTGAAGTTTTTAGTAGTTTTACAATATTTAAAAGAAATAATTTCAAAAAATCTAATTCAAATTATAAAAAAATTTAAATTATATCTTTATATTTTTTAAATCATAAAATTATATATATAATTTAAAACAATTAAAAATTATGTAGTTGTTTATAGAACAGTGATCAACGTATGATTTTATGTTTAAATGATTAACCTACAAAATTTTAGAAGGTAAATTTATATTGTAAAAATTATGTAAATGTTTGTCACTACTTTATTTTATAGGCCTTATGATTCTGTCCTACTTTAGCTTGATCATTATTTGGGGTGCTTTCGTGGGTTCCACACTCCAAGTTTATTCCATAATGACCCATAAAAAAATTTAATTTTATTAATTATTAAGATCTATTTTTATTAATTAATTTAAATTGAGTATTATAAAAATCTATTATTATAAGATAATTTTTTTAATTAAATTAATTAATTTATAATATTAAAATTTTAAATCATTAATCTTGTTTATAAGATTTACGTCTTATTCTATAAGATCAGATGATAATTGATAAAATAATGAATATTATTAAACATGTATTTAAATTACAGAGTTTAAAATATTTTTATTTAATATTTCGATGGTTATTTTATCAGAATTTTTTGAAACCTAACATATTATTAAAACTTATATTTTTAATAAATAAAATAAAAAATATTAACTTAGCTGAATTGAATCAACTATTTTAATTAATTGGTTGAATGATTATAATTTAAAATCGAAAATTAAATAATTTAAATTTATCAATTAATTAAATAATTTACTACTAATAAAAAAATATATAAAAGTTTGTTTTCTTTTGGGGGTTGATCAAAATAGAAGAATACGTGGCAGAATCAGTTGATTGGTGCTTTAGGGTTTATTGTGGGAGATTTTGTGTTTTTATGCTTCCTCCTTATAAACAAGAATATCAGTAAGTGAAACAAATATTTACATTATTTTCTAGGAAAGCTTACCAAAAATATTATATTATAAGAACTTTTAAATTATTATGATATAAATAAAAATATATAAATAATTCTATGTAAAATGATTTAAAAAATAAAAAATAATTTTTGAAAAGCTACTTTAAAAAGATAGTTTTAGCCACTATCCATTTTTTTATTGTTTTTAGCCTCAAATTAACTTTTGGTTTCAAAAACAAGTTTTTAAGTTTTTAAGTTTTAATAATACTTTTAAATGTGATTGTTCAATTATATCATTATTTTTTATATTTTTTAAAAAATAAATTTTTATCCATCTAAAAAGTCTTTTATAATAATAATACCAGACATTATTAATTAAAATCAAATAACATATAAAACCTTTCCAAAAGTATTTAAAAACAAACCCTGATGAACGAGAAATTATATAATGGGTAAGTTTTATCATATTATTCATGGATCAACCACTAAAAAACATTCATCTCTTTATTTTTTTCCATGCCATATTTTTCTAAGTGAATCTTCACTCATATTTATTGTTAATTTATTTTAAAAATAATTTTTTTAAACATAAAAAAATTGATAAGGTATATGATTTTTAGTGGTTAGTCTCATAAACACGTGGTGAGATTTACCTATAATATAATTTCTCCTCGTGAACCTACACTTTTCTATTTATAACGGTGAAATTTTAAATTATAATTTTTTTTATATAATTAAACGTAATAGTTGGGGGTGAGAAAAATAACTTTTAAAAAAAAAACCCGAAGGGGCTACGAAAAAAGTGTCTCCGAAGTCCCAAGTGGCAGCGGACACGCATATTTGGGGATCCAATCATGTGACGCTGCTTTTTAGGGATCACTTTATCTAGGGGCGACTAAAATTTAATTCGGTTCAAATCAATTCGAGATTTTAATTCGAAATTTTATAAATTTGACTTAATTTTTTTAAAATAAAGTTTGAGTTGTAAAATGAAATTTTGAATAATTCAAATAACTTGAAATTTTTAGTAATTAAAGGATGAATGAGTCTACAACGAGTATCGAACATCGTTAATTTGAATATCGTTCAATATTATTAAATTAATTTATAAAAAATAAAAATCTAAAGGACTAATCATATAATTATTAATTCTACGTTGAGTTTATCGCTCTTTTATTAATTACATACTTAGTCCTTGAGATTTTAAATTTTTATTAATTAAATTAATGATGTTCAACAATGTTTAACGTTAGTGATGTTTAGCAGTGTTCGACGCCCATTGTAGAATTTTCCTTAAAGGATTTATTTTTAAATTTGAGATAAGTCTTTTAATTTTTTTATGATATATATTTATATATAAAAATATGAAAAAAATATTGTCACATATGAAGAAATATATATCTTATATGATTAGAAAAGTCATTTAAATTAGAATCAAATGTACTATGACATGATAAATAATTACAATTAAATATTTACAAGAACTCGAAAACTCGAATCGAATAAAAAATTCAAATAAAATTTGACTTATAAAATATAACTCGTCTTGTCATAAAATTTAATTTTTTTTAACTCGATCGAATATTCACCCCTAACTTTATCCTCGATCCTATTTGGCCTTTTTATATTTTATAAAATTTTTTTATAATGTTATACATAAGTTTTAAATTTGCGTTTTATTTAAAGCAAAATATGTTTTATTAATACGCTTAACGGTTATTAGAAGAAAAATTGTTCTTTTAATATAACATTATTATGGATATTTAAAGGGTATGAATATTAGTTTTTTATTCATAGATTTATCTTTCGAATATAATTTTATTAATTATTAAAATTAATTGATTTTGAAACATATGTATTAATTTTACATATTTGAAGGGAAACAATTATTTAAATTATATATAATAATATATTACTATTCTAAATAATTTTAAAAGATTCATTTCAATCTACTCTTATAATCTTATGTTTACGGGGAAAATAAAATAAATTATTTTTAATTTAAATATTAATTATTAAATTCAATTAATTTAATTATCTAAAAAACATACCAAACTTTTAAATTTTATATTATATAAATAATTTTAACCCATTTGAAATTATGACTTTTAATTTGATGCCTCAATTTGAAATTAATTAATTTATTATGTGATATGTGATATATTTTATTTTATAATGCCTGTCCTTGAATTTTAAATTAATACATATTTTTATGATGCTAATTAAAAATATCCACTTAACCCTCCGTTATTTTTCTTGTAAAGACTTAACTTCCGTTATATGTATTTTATATAAAGACTTAACCTCCGTTATATAGTATCGATTTTTGATCTATTTTTTGTTGTCAAACTTATTTTTTAACCATGTTGACAAACTGTATTAAGTTTGTTTAAATTAAAGGTCAATCTACTCCAGAAACTTTAGAACAATAACGGATAGATATTTATAAGGCCCATGTTCCTTTATTTTTAATAACTTATTATGGTTACAGTAATATATGTTTTAAATTATACTTTTAACTATTAGATATTAATATTTAATTGGGTAAACTATCCCAGTGACCACCCAACTATTTGAGGATACCTATTTGGTCACCCAACTAAAGAACTCATCAATCAAGCCACGCAACTTTAAAACCCTACCTATTTGAGTCACCGCCGTTAAAATTTTAACAGAAAAGTTAACGGTAATGACGTGGCAGTTAATGGTGGTGACATAGACGTTAATTAAAATCCGTAAAATTACATATTTAATCCTTCAATTTATTTATTATTTTAATTTAATCCTAAATTTAAATTAATAAATAAAATTAATCACCCAATCGATTGATGACACGTGTCATCACCGGATTGGATGATTATTTTTATTTATTAATTTATTTTTATTAATTATTTACTAATTTTGAAATATTAATTCGAATATTCAAATATTTTAATTTGAATGATATTAAATAAAAATATTCAAATATTTAATATTCGAATATTTAATATTTGAATTTTAAATATTTAATTATTTTGATTTATTTATTTATTAAATATTTTATTATTTTAATTTAAATATTAAATATTTTAATTTAAATATTAATCGATTTAAAAATTTATAATTCTTTTAACGTTGTTTTACTAATAAATTATTCATTTAATAATAACTGTGAATATATTATGACACAAGAACCATCTTTGGTCTAGTGATTCACCACTTGATTGGAGAGAAAAATATATTAAATCTAGTGATGACACGTGTCATCAATCGATTGGGTGATTAATTTTATTTATTAATTTAAATTTAGGCTTAAATTAAAATAATAAATAAATTGAAGGGATTAAATGTATAATTTTACAGATTTTAATTAACGTCCATGTCACCACCATTAACTGTCACGTCATCACCGTTAACTTTTCTGTTAAAATTTTAACGACGGTGACTCAAATAGGTAGGTTTTTAAAGTTGGGTGGCCTGATTGACGAGTTCTTTAGTTGAGTGACCAAAATAGGTATCCCCAAATAGTTGGGTGGTCACTGGGGTAGTTTACCCTTTAATTAATGTGTAACAAATTGATGTTTGAACACACAACCTTCAAGAATAACAATCGTTCTCTTAACCGTTGAAGTAAAATGATTTGTGTTGTCCCTTAATATTAAACGAATGAAAATGGAATATTCATATAAAAATATATATTTACTTATTTTTATAAATTATATGTTCATTTTATGAAGGTCTATATTCAAAATCCATAGTTTTCCCTCCCAATAAAATCTTTTTTAAAGATTGAACTCAAGTTTTATCCTTAAAAGAATAGTATACCTTACCATTACACTCAACACTTATGGTTAAAAATATATTATGTCTGATGGTTTAAATCGTTCATCAGTCCTTCTTCACATGTTATGCGTCTCGATTGGACAGAGACAATGGGATTCAGAAAGTTTCTGAATTTTGATAGTATGTTTATCTTCATAGTTTTTTTTTGTTGTTGTTTTTAAGATTTTTTTTTTCTGAATGCACCTGAATTATAATATTTTTTTATGAATATAATAAAAATTCAATAACAATTATAAAAAATATTTATTTTATACTAGATTTAGATTACTTAATTTCCCATAGAGAACAATATTATCCCATATTTCATAGCGTTTTATTTTTAACTTAACTCCGATAGAGATATTATTTAAACTATCATCGTACTTAAATAAAAAAAATAGTATATATATATATATTAGAGTTTTGACCCAATATAAACACACAAGTTTTAATGGGATGAATATTCTTTTATTTATTTATTAAAGTAAGTGTTTAAACTGTGTGGTTTTTTATTTTAGGTGTTAAAATTTATGTTTAAATTATTTTCTCATACTATGTGCCTTAATTTATTTTAAAAATAATAATAATTTAAACACGTAAAAGAAAAAAATAAGCACACAAATAAGGTTTAATGGATGAATATTCTTTTATTTATTTATTTATTTAAAAAATAATTCCCTTCAAACTTTATTTTAAAGAATAATTCACTTTTTGTATACGTAGACGTAATTCGTATTTAGCACGACATGAATTATTAATTCATATCTTAAAGAACGTAAAGTATAACTGATGCGGATTGTATGTTATTCGTTTTTTTAAATACTTTTAAATTCTTTAAATGTAATTCGCATCCTGTAATATGCGAACTTGGGTGATTCGCGAATTATCCACATCAGCCATACTAATTCGCATCATGCACAATATAAATTATGTCTACATGTACAGAAAGAGGTTATTCTTCAATAAAGTTTGAAGAATTTTTTTTATAAAAAAATATTGTTCCATTTAAACCCACAAATAAAAAGATAAGTTTGAGAAATAATTTTGATATTAAATTTTATTTGAAATAAGTACATTTACAAGAGCCAAATGATTAAAAATATTTTAATTTTTTTTCTTATTGTAAATCAGTAGTTTACAATCATGATGAAGAATTTAAATTTCAAGAAAAATTACAGTATTTTTAATTGATTTTAAAGCTTTTATCTGTTCTTGGTTAATTTTTCTAATAAAAAAGGAAATTAAAAGACCTACAGCTAAATGATACTTTTGTCAAAACAAGCACTCCTTTTCATGGAAAGCAAATATTCTGTAATATTAGAATTTTGGACAAAACCAGTTTAAAACACCTTTTCTCAGTCGGATGATTTGTTTTCTCACATTAATTACCAGGTGAAAATCATGTCTTAATTATGATTGGATTAAACTTTCCTTCCATTTTCTGGGTTTTGCACATGGAAGCAAGAAAAACAAGCCAAGGAAAATGATGATGATTACTATTATTTTGTTCAGCTTCTCTCCATTAAAGGAAGTTTCACTTTCCACCAATGGATTACGGAGAATTTTCCATTTACATAACAAGAAAAAAAAAATTAAAAGCTTCCAATTACGATCTAATCATTCCCGCACGCCCCCTTCCCTGGGTGTTTCTTACCTTTTTCCCATACCACGTGAACCCTTCTCTTTCTTCTTCAGTTCATAATTTTTTTACTGGATTTCGTGATCTTGGTAGTAGACAGTAGTTTAACTTCTTACATGATTCTCATCTTACAAAATTCTCGGATCTTCATTTCAATATCCCATAATTACGTACATATGTTTTGTCTTTAGTTCCACTCTTCAGGACAATACCAATGAAGACTTGGAGCTTGCTCATCTGAAAAGAAATTGCAAGCTTCATCATCTGCAGTGAAGAAATTGTGTTCTTCCATCTTCACATACTGCTGTGGTTGTTGATAGGTTGTTTTGGTGAAATTGAAGTAATCCATGGAGGACGGTGAAGAAGAAGATGTAGTTGATGATATCAACAGTGAAGAAATAGCCATGTTGTTGGAGCTACCGTTGTTGTTGTTGTTGATGATGATGTCTTCATTTAAGATAGCACTTGAGTCACTGTCCGATGATCCGTCTTTCATTTCCGGGAAAAGGGTGGCGCCGCCGACTGATCCATTGCTGTGGTTGAAGCTCTCGTAGTTGAGATCTGCAGGCTCAGAGGCTTCACTTTGTTCGAGTGTTTTGTTATCAGTCGTTTCGGGCACGATCACCTCCTCTTTCACTGAAACATCGCTCTCAGTGGTCTCCCCACTCTGCTTGGCCTGCAACTCTCTTATCTGCAGAAAAAAGAACACACTTTAAACACATCATCCCATATGTTCATATACTAAAATTAATTAATTATTGTTGTCATTACCTCTTTGAGAAGGGCTTCATTCTCATGCTGTAGAGCTTCATAATTGGCCTTGAGAGTATCATAACTGTTTTTTAGAACGCCGTAGTCCCTTTCCAATTGCTTAGTCTTCCACCTCGCACGGCGGTTTTGGAACCACACAGCAACTTGTCTCGGTTGCAAGCCTAGTTCTTGAGCCAGTTTCACTTTCCTCTCCGGGTCGAGCTTGTTTTCGACCTCGAAATTCTTCTCCAAGGCCTTAACTTGATCCACACTTAATCTCCTCTTCTTCTCGGAAACGTGACCCGATTCTTCAAGGCAACCTTCTTCATCTAATCCGTCCAACATGGACTGGAAGTCCCTGCTGTATATGGGGTTGCTCCTCGGACTATGCTCATCTGCACCAAAACAAAACAGACATAATTTAGAATCCTGTTCCAAGTACTAAATCCAAGGGAATTAGATGAAAGTAGGAAAACTGGGATTGCTTTATTGGACCTGTAGTAGGACAGATGGACATCAAACCACCCAGAGAATCTGAGCTGCCAAGTGATCTCTTCATGTTTTGATGAACACCAGCAATTTCAGACAGATCTCTTCTTCTTTGTCTTAAAAAGGGTTGTTGTAGAGTGAATTGTTTTGGTCAGAATCAGATGTTTAACAAGTTCTTTTAAGGACTCAAAGAGATGTTAGAGAGATTTGGAAGAAGAGTATGACCCTTGTCTAGACCAAGACCAGCTTGTACAAGGTTGTAGTAGTTTACACCTATCCACCAAGCACTGCACTCTTTCAATCCCCCCACCATTATATTTCTCGTCTCTCTGCAACACAGTTTCCTCACTTCTCTCAGTTCCCATCCAAACCAAACCCAAGGTTTCAAAGAATCTGTATGAACAACCTCCACAAAATGTGTTTTTTATTACATAATTACAAAATGTTGATGAAGATGGAGAAGAATGTGAATGGAGTTTAGAGTTTGGGAAATCAGAACCCGGGTGGTTCTAACCAGTTGCTATCACTTTAAATAAAACTAGAGATGGGTTAGAATCTAACTGGGGTTAGGTACACACAACATCACTCAAGGTTGGGCTAAATGCAAATGAACACAAAATTCATTCCAAATGTGTATTTTGGAAAGCGGTTGTACGGCTCGGCTCATAACGGCTGGGCGCCGTTTACAAGCTTTTAATATATAAAATATATTGTAGTATATTATTTCAAGGTGTTTCTTGCCCACTTCCATGAAGTCATCAATCGTATGGGTTAAACGTTCAATATATAATTATTTAAAATAAAATTTTAATTAAATTAATTTTATATATTATATTATTATTTTTTATTTTTAAATAATTAGAATAATTTAATATTTAGTAATCAATTTAATAATGTTAAATGTTAATGATATTCAAAACAATAATAATAATTTATTCCTTAAAAATAATAATATCAACTTACTTAAAACTCAATCGAACTATTCTTCTACATTTAATGCATTGAAAAATTATGTGTTTGACATTTTTTTAAATAGATCTTTGACATTTCATATGTTCTCATTATAACTGTATTTAAAATATTTTATATTTAATTAAATTTTGATATACTAATTAATAATTTATAGTTCCATACCTTGGTTATATTATATCCCCATGTCCCATAAATTTTTGAATGATTTATGATCTTAATTTTTGTTGATATATGTTCAATTTATAGTTGAATTGTTTTTCTAGGTAATACATAACAAACTATTTAAATACGTGCTTCGTGAAGCAAATCAGACGCAATTTCAATCAGTTGTTTGAAGAACAGCATACCACCTATAGGATCACCACGACATATCTTAGTTAGCTTATCCGCAACAATATTACATTGACGGTGAATATGATTAGCATCCACCTCCCATAGTAGCTGTAGCGATCGCGCAATTTTTTTCAACAAGAGCATGGAAACTCAACGTCTTCGATTGACAAAAAAATATTCGAGTGGCCTCAACATATTCATCGAAGAAAATAGTGAAATTATATCATTAGTCCTTAACTCCTAAGTTTTATAGTTTGAATTCTGAAATTTATTATGTGATCAATTTAATCCTTAATTTTATCAAAAATTTCAAATAGAAAAAGAAAATCGAGTTAAATAAACATAAACATTTTCTTTATGTTTATTTATTTAACTTAAAATTTTCATTTACAGTCCTTGCCTCAAGCACTCAACTCCCAATCCATGGAAACCATCCAACAGAGTTATCCTATATCTAGAAGTTCATGAGAGTTGTCGGTTCTGTGACCCGGCTTACTGCTTCAACCATTTTCACATTTTTGGGTTTAAATTTGGAGCCTAAACTATCGACTTTCTTGTAAATAAATTGTATGGTTCACAAACTTTATGGGACATGAATAAAGAACACACCAAAAAATCAAATCATGACACTGTACTGGAATTGAGTTAAAGTGAAGCCAAAAGCTAGGCTGTGATCAAAGTTGATGGAACTTTGAGCTGCATTCCGCTACACAAAAAAACACAACAATTCAGTCATCAGTAAATCTTTCTTCTTCCCATGGTAAACAACGTTTCTTGATCTCTGTCACAAGATTCATCCACTAAACATGTGTAACCCTAACAACCGTCATTGCTCAATGCATCTTCAAACCAAAGGATATGTTTTGATCCAACCGATCCATTAGCTGACTCCTTGTGCTGAAGAACAACTGCCGAGTTCTTATCATACAAAGCTTGTGTTTTACAGCACAAGTGAGAAAACTTGTAATGAAATATGGATAGCGAAAAGAATTGAAACCCTAAATCATATAGAAAGTAGAACCCATAATGATCAAACCATGAGAAAATTGGATGATGAAAAAACAGTGGGGACAAAGGGATTATTTGTTTGATGACAACAACACGTGTGGGAAAACCCAGAGCAAGAAGAAAATGATGAGCTGTGAGCATGTGAGAACTGGGGCACTCCTCACATAAAAAGTTGGATTTTTTGTTTGAAAACAACCAAGAATTGCTCTCTACACAGGGAAACAAAAGCACATCATAAAAGAAAGGATGTCTGGCATCTGCTGTGATGCCAAAGATGGCCCCTTGAATCATCTCAGTCACATTACAATGATCTAATCAAACTGTTACACAACTCCAACTGTTAGTTTTTCAAACTCAAAACCCTAATGAATAATAGATTCCACATTGATTGGTGTCGCTGACTGGTGCAAAAATTTCTGAGACAAGTTTGTAGGGATTCATGTACTCATCATTCATGTATGGACTTCTTTGAAAACAATGCTCCCCTTAGCTTGTTGATTTGGGTAATGAGAACTCCTTTGAACAAAGTTACAAAAAGCAAAATAATAAAAATAAAAAAATGAGTGCAGAAGATGATTCATTTGCCCCCAAGAGAATATGAGTCATCAGTGCATATCCAAAACAGGAACACATGAGAATATGGTGGCGTGGCATGGCATGGCATGTACCCCATGTTTTTGCCAACCTTATCTCCCTAAACATCTCTGGGTTTACTTTCAGTCAATTTTGAAGCATGGGGAAAAAAGGTTCATGGTGATTTATCCTAACAGATACCTTTTCATCCTACTGCATACAGATGCAAACATAAGATTGTATTCAAAATTGTTTTTCCATAAGGTTTTTTTTTACCCATATTTTAGAAAGTAGAAAAGATGGATCTTTTTTGTCTTTGGATAGCTACAAAGTTCAAAGGACTATGAGCAACTCCATACAGAATCTAACAATGGAAGAGAAAAATTAAAAGAAAAAAGAATAAAAAGGGAAAAAAAAAAAAAAAAAGGTTCACTTGGTGGATGAGCTTTTTAGAGTACCCTTAATGGTAGGCAGCTTTACTTTACTTTTTTTGCTTTCTTTTCTGTCCTATGAGTGATGTCCAAAGGGTAAGTTGAAATGTAAGGAAAATCGGATTTCGAGTTTGTTAATTCAGTTGTTTTTTGTAATATAGTTATAAAAATTTAAAATTCGAATCTTAATATCTTTACTTACGATAATCTTGAAGTTTATGTTCATCTTTTGCTTCATTGCTTGATGAGTTCCATATTTCAAATAAACTTGATTCATCACAAAATGCTGCTATCCCCATTGGCAACTCCTCAAACTATCACCTTCATTCTGTAGCATGAAACTCGAACTGTTTGTGTGAGCACGAGAGCTGAAGATAGTAAGTTCATATACTTGCCCAGGAAAACGAAGGACGGATTATTAAGACTGACACTGCATTTTTCAAAAGAGAAATCATCATGAACTGTTAGCGTGGTGACACAGCTTTTAATTGCAGACCAATAAATTTACTACCTAGTGTTCATCTAACTATAAATGTCCCCTATGTTGTAACTTACATCTTGTAAGAAATCACAGAGGAAGTTGATATGATTTAGCGGATTCCTAGGATAATAGTATGAGTACGTGGGCACAGGCGGATTTATGTATATGATAGGGTCGGTCAGGCCCACCCTCAATTTTTTAAACTTCACACATTTGCTTTTAAATTTTTAAAATTTTATGAGTTAGTCTTTCAATTTTTTTAATATTCATGAGTTGTGCCCACCCTGAAATTTAAAAATTTCATATGTGTCCACCCTCAAATATTTTTCTGGATCCGCCACTGTATGGGCAGTTTAATAGCTAAGTTGGTTGTGTGGCTTAAACAACTCCTAGGTTGTTTGTATTTCTTCTGTCATTTGTTTTTGTTGGAGCAATGCGAGTCTGATAGCATAAAACTTGGATGGTTTCCCGGTATGCTCTGCCCACCAAGGTTGCAATGTACATGTTTTGCTTGTCTGTCTTCAGTTTATCGTCTTGCTAGTCCCAAGACTCATCGTCTAGCTGACTGATGACGAGACTTGCTGAAAGCTATTTGTCCGTGGAGCATGTGTACTAGGTGCCAGCGGGAGTGTCATCCATTCTGTTGTCTGATAGCATAAATATGAGGTGTTCTATTTTGATCGACTATTAATTTTATTATTACTGATCGACTATTTGATTCATTAAGTGATATCAATCAAGCCATCAATCATTAAAATTTAGTGTAAATGATAACGAGATAATTAACATAAAATTTAGGGTAAACTGCATCTATGACTATGTAATTATAGTTATGATTTTATTTTAATAATGAGACAATTAACATAAAATTTCAGGTAAACTACATCTATGACCATCTAATTATAGTTATGATTTTATTTTGACCATTAATGTTTTTATTTTTTTAATCAAATCATTTAACTATTTAAATAATATCAATTAAGTCACTTTCCGTTAATATCTAACAAAAAAAGTGACATGAGAGTTAATATAAATTTATATAACTCTATATCTGATATTCGTTATTCATATTATATCAATTTGATCACAATTAAAGTTAATTTAATAAATTTAATTTTCTAATTAGATTGGAGAATTTACTCTTAGATTATTTATTTAATTTAAATGCCCCTCATCAGTTATGTGACTTTATATACCAAGATATTGAATGCAACAACTCTTCCTTTTTAGCTGTTAAGTAGTTAGTAATGCAATTAAGAGTGGCTACTTAGTAATAAATTAACTTTGGATTCTTTATACAATGACATTAAAACTTTATACAAAAGCACGATCCATCTACAGCCGAATAAAAATACTTTGTCTCTTTATCATGCCTCTTTTTATATCTTCTGTTGAAAATTTCTAAAAAAATAATTATTTTTATTAAAAACAATTTATTTATTTATTTAATAATTTTTACTTAGGGTTGAGAATAAAAAATTTGATAGACTTAGTTTTAAGTTAGCAGGAACGTCATATATACTGTTATAGAGACTATTACATCAATATGATTAAAAATATTATTTTATTCAATATTTTTATTAAAAAATATTTTAATTTTTAGTAGGTTAAATATTATATTTATCTCAAAAAATTGAATTAATACAAACATAGTAAAAAGTAAGAGTTAAATTTATTATTCTATAAAAAGAATGTTAAATAGAATTAACAATATTGTGGCGAAGAGGCCGAAACCTTAAATAACCAAATAAACTATGCCAGACACTTATGGGTTTGGGCTAACTGGCTAAGGATTACAACTAGACAAGTAGGCCTAACCAACATTCACAGTTTCCTAAACAAATATTTATTTAGATTATATTTATAATTATTTTACTCGCTTTCATTTTGTTATACCATCATTTAGTAAATTATTATAAATTTATTCATGGACATATACTTTTAATATATAAAAGTATTTAAAATATTATAATTATAAGGTATATATATATATCCAATATTAGTATATATTATTTTAGTATGTATATATGATATACAATAATATAGTAAAAATAGAAGTGAAAAAAACAATACTTTATGACCTAAAAAGTATCTAGGGAATGTTTGGTTCAAGTGAATTTATAAAATTATAAAATTTTAAACGAAGTGAATTTATAAAATTTTATTAAGACGAAAATAAATTTTTAATAATATATGTTTTTTTTAATTCATATATAAATTTTTAAAATTTAAAAACAAGATAATTATCCTCTGTAACACCTTCTCGATCCATCCTTATTGAGAATGCAAATGTTTCCAAATAACCTATTAAATTATAAGTTTCATTTGCCTGCTAATGATGTTTAAAATTACTTTAATTTTTACATTTTTTAATCAATTATTAAAAATACTTTTTAATCAACTGAATTATCCAAATATAAGTGATTTTTTTCATTTTTAGTCCCTGCATGATTTTGTAATGTCCAAATCCAAATGTCATTTTCTGATTAAAGATGCGTAGGATAGAGAAGGGAGAGACCGACTCTAAGATGATTTACAGACAAAAAAAAGGTCGGTTGCATAAAGATTCCTCTGGCCTGGCACTGGGGCTGGGGTCAGTCAAACTGTTTCTTCACAATAGAAATGAGTAAAAACAATAATAATTACTAATTAGTGGGTGAAAATTAAAGTATAGGTTCATTTTTAAAGATATAATCTTGTTTTATCGTTGAATATTTTTATATAATTATTCATATTTAATTTAAGAAAATTATTATATATACACAAGTACTTTAAAATGTTTAAAAATTTATTTATAAATTAATTTTATTTAGAGTTTATAAATTTAAGTATAATAACTTTAAAATTAAGTGAGACAAGAAACGAAAAAGATTATGTACCTGATGTATGCGAGAGTTTATCTAAGTATTTTTTTATTTAATTAATAAAATAATATATACATAGAAAATAATTTAGTAAAAAATAATTTAAATAATTTATAATTATATTTTGATTCCTTAAATTTTTTAATAGTATTTAATAGTGTTTATCAGTATTTATTTTTTACTAATTTTTATAAATTAATTTAATAGTATTTATCAGTGTTTATTATTAACGGTGTTGAGTTAGACAATTATTATAGAATTTTTCAAAACTTAATAACTTTTTTTTAAGCCTACCGTTCACGTGCATTCATAAGTGGGAAATGGGAACCAACCGCCTTATCTGTCAAAGGCGTTTTCAACTTCAAACTGCAATCTTTGGTGCTTAAAAAGCAGACCTTTTGCTCGACTCAAAATCTACACAAAAGCCATAAAATTTATGATCTCTAAGCAAAAGGGTGCTTCCTTTCTAACCTATATTGGGTTTTGCACCTTTAAAATAATGTGAAATCAGAGAAGCTTTCAGGTTCCCCTTCTTTTTTATTCCTTGGCAACTGTAGAAAAATGCTCTTTTCTTCTGCTTCTGTTGTTATTTTTAATGAGTTGCTTTTGTCTTGATCTTGTAAGAAGATTGAGTTTTGACGACTAACGCTATAAATTAACCCAAAACCCATACTAAAGAATTAAACATTATGATTTACAAGTTTGAATTTTGTATATATTGATTGATAAGGAATTACTAAAAATTATCTCCTTTTTCTTTTATTCTGTTTTGTTTTTTGATGTTGGATTCCATGTTTTAGCTTTTGTTTGATGCAGTTAAGAGGGCTGCATTCTTCATGGAACTTGTTTTTAGCAAATGGGTATTTGCATTTTCAATCTTTTGTTGGCTAATCTTCTCTGTAGGATTGTCAGGTATGCTTAAAGCTTCATTTTCTTTCCTTTTGGAAAAATAAATGCTTATTCTGTAGGAAGCTCGAAATGTTTAAAAAATCTTCGTTGTTAATTCTGTAAGTGGAGGGAGTGCATGGAGATTCTAAAGTGAGAGGAGTGAACTTAGGAGGGTGGTTGGTTATTGAAGGATGGATCAAACCTTCTCTCTTTGATGGCATTCCCAATGGAGATATGCTTGTCAGTATTCATTTTTAAAATGATTTATGTAATTATGTTTTTTCTTTTCTTTTCTTGAACAATTCTAATTATATGTTAAATGGATATTGAAATGCAGGATGGAACGCAGGTTCAATTCAAGTCGGAGACATTGCAGAAATATGTTTCTGCGGAGAATGGCGGTGGGATGGACATTTCAGTCAATAGAGATGATGCATCTGCATGGGAAACCTTTACAGTAAGGACTCAAACAAAAATTGTTGGTCTTTGTCTCACAATTTGATCTTGTCTTGTATGTTAAATTTGAGCTGGATTGAGTCTCTAGACCTGCCGATCTTATGCTTGCGGATATTACGATAAGCAAAACCATTATCTATTCCGCTTACATAAGAATCTGTAATTCGAAACGAAAAGCATTGCAGTGTTTCATGTTCTTTAGCAGTTGTGATTGGTGTTTGTGCAAACAGTCATTCTTGTTTTGTCATGCAGTTATGGAGAGTTTCTGAATCGGAATTTCAGCTCCGCACCACACAGGGCCAATTTCTAACATGTTATGGTAATGGATGCTCTGTATCTGCAACAGCAAAATCAGCTTCTTCAACTGAAACATTTCAAATTGAAAGAAATAATAATGGTAAAGTTCACATCAAAATAAAGAGTGGAACCTATCTGCAGGTATGATACCAGTTCTCTTCACATTTGTCGAGATGAATCAATAATAACCGTTCAATATGTTGGCCGCAAATAATGGTGGACAGACAGCTTTTTGTCATTGCCTCTTAAATGATATGGTTAAAATATTTAAGCACCCAATAGTTTAGCCAGTCACTGGTTCTCAGCATTACTGGTTAATCATAGGATTAAGACAAACTTCTATAATCACAGGTTTACTTTGGAGAATAAATCTATCAAATGGTGCTGTAGCATGACCAAAATGTGTGCACCGCAGTCCCATGGCATATAAAACTACTCAGTATTTCTTTCACAGGTTCATGATGCCAAACTTAAGCAATAAAACTTGATGAAAATGTTTTATTTTGTAGGCCACAATAGATAATCAGCTGACAGCAGATTATCCGGGAACACCAGGATGGGATGATAACGCAGCCACATTTGAAATGTCGATTGTAGCTAATAACTTGCATGGAGATTATCAGCTTGCAAATGGATATGGACATAACAAGGCAAAACAGGTTCTTGAGGTAATATACAAGGTTAAATAAAATGTTGAACATATTCTGATAAAGTTTCTAACATAGTTTGGTTCCTGGAATCTCTGATCTGAAGGAATGAAAATGAAAAATGTTTTCAGCAGATAATGTATGCTCATAACATATCAACCGTTTTTATTACGTTGCCTACTCTCTTTTACATGCATTATTCTTCTCATTACACTGTTTATTCTATTAATTTAAGATATTCCCAAGATGTTGAACTAAAGGCATATCTCCAACGAGAGCATTTTAATAGCTAACTAGTGGTTACTCGAGGCAACATTGTCAGATAATTATGGAATGGCAGATTTTCCTTCAAGTAAAATTATGGACTTGATGAATTGTTGTAACTTTGAAAGGCAAAAAAACATAATTCTGCACTAGGTTCATGTTCAATCTTCTGTTTTCCTAACTTCTGTTTCCTGGGTGAAACTGCAGAAGCATAGAAATTCATTTCTCAACGTTGGGGATTTTGAATTTCTATACAGACATGGAATAAATACTGTAAGGATCCCTGTTGGCTGGTGGATTGCTTATGATCCAGATCCTCCTGCCCCATTCATTGGGGGAACGTTAGAAGCTCTTGATAATGCATTCTCGTGGGCAGAGTAAGTCTTTATTTCTTTTTTCTTTGTTAGTGTGCCACGATTTTATTTCTTCATTTAAATTGTTAAGCATGTAATATTTGATGCAGAGCCTACAGCATAAAGTGCATTATTGACCTTCATGCAGCACCTGGCTCACAAAATGGAATGGAACATAGTGCTAGCCAAGATGGCACAACAGGCTGGCCTACATCGTCCGATTACATTTCACGGACATTGCATGTTATAGATTTTCTAGCTTCCAGGTAACTGCCAAAGGTTATTGGACTTGCATCTGAAAGTGATATTTTACCAGAGTGGTGAGGGTTGAAAAGAAACATTCTAGTGGTTCATTTAAGACGCCAGATTGCAAAGGTCATGCAAAAACTGCTGAACAAATTTGATCATCAATGCTACTGGTTTATTTATGCCTCTAATCTCGCCGCCTTGTGGAATTGCATGCCGTGATTCACATTCTATGATATTTGATTTGCATATTTACCCTGCATGGTATCAAAGCAAAAGGAAAGTATAGATGATGTTCGTATTATAGATATTGTATCCTTGTACTCTTCAGATTTTTGGCCTTGTAAAGTTTAATTCCATTGGATCATCTTGTCTATTGCACAGGTACGCCAAAAATCCCTCCCTGTTGGGAATTGAACTATTAAACGAGCCCTCTGCTGCAGAAGTTCCATTGGATACATTAGTTTCATATTACAAACAAGGCTATGAAGTGGTACGCAAACACTCTCCATCGGCTTATGTGATAATCTGCCAAAGAATTGGCAATGCAGATCCCTTGGAACTTTATCAAGCTGATATAGGCTCCCACAACCTAGTAGTGGATTTGCATTACTACAATCTCTTCGACACATTCTTTGTTAACTTGAGTGCTACAGATAACATCCAATTCATATATAAGAGCAGGGAAGCTCAGCTACAAGCTTTGAACGGTGCAAACGGCCCCCTCATTTTTATCGGTAACTAAACTCTATTTCCTATCCCAACAATCTTGATGTTCTGCAGTTACCGACATTTTTCGATACACAAAAGCTAGCTCTCATGCAATTCTTGGTTTTGATTCAGGTGAGTGGGTGAATGAGTGGAATGTTTCAAGTGGATCTGAATCAGATTATCAAGAGTTCGGAAGGGCTCAATTAGACGTGTATAATGCAGCATCCTTTGGATGGGTTTATTGGACACTAAAAAATGATAGGAAGCACTGGGATTTCGAATGGAACATTAGGAACAAATATCTCCAATTAAGTAAGCCAGTCTAAACCCTCCTCCATTCTGTTTTCAAACATTAGGAACAATTCTCATTTCTTGTCTATCATGTATTCATTCTTGTAGGTCATTCACAGAAACAGAACATTTTTAACAGACTATTATGGCTTGTACTTGCGTACATTTGGTTCCATCTGTGCCAAATATTGTTCCCTTGATACCCGCGGACCAAGTGCAGTTTCTTATTTCATTTTCATTCACCTCCCTCTCTCTTCATTTACATATTCTAGTTCTCCAATTCAAAAACCCCATTGCCACCGTGAATTTAGTGCAAAATGAGCATTTTCCAACTATTATTTTAGCACTTATATGTCTCTTGGCAATTGGAAAATCCAACTTCTACCTACAATTATTTACTGCCCAACAACAATTTCCTACTTCAATGGCAAAGGGAACATTAGCCACTTATATCTCGGCATGGATTTGTACTGTTTCATTCAAAAAAACGATCTTGAACATAGGAAACAAACAATTTCATTACCATTAAAAAAAATACATTCTTTTTAACAAACAATCAATTCCCATATAAATAAACTTTGAACCAAGATTAAAGTCATAAAACCCTGAAACAGAGCACCCAGTAAACAGGTTGGAACAAATATACGACTCTAAGCCCTCTCGCCCCTGATCCTACGAGTCAACTGAATGTCCTTGGGCATAATGGTAACCCTCTTTGCGTGAATAGCGCACAAGTTGGTATCTTCAAAAAGCCCAACCAAGTACGCTTCAGCCGCCTCCTGGAGAGCCGCCACAGCGCTGCTTTGGAACCTCAGATCAGTCTTGAAATCCTGAGCAATTTCTCTCACCAACCTTTGGAATGGGAGCTTCCTGATCAGGAGTTCAGTGCTCTTTTGGTACTTCCGAATCTCACGCAATGCAACGGTTCCTGGCCTGAACCTGTGCGGCTTCTTGACTCCACCGGTCGCCGGAGCAGATTTCCTAGCGGCCTTCGTGGCAAGTTGCTTCCTCGGTGCCTTGCCTCCAGTGGATTTCCTGGCGGTTTGCTTCGTACGGGCCATTTGATTTGCAAAAAATGAAAATGAAATCAAATTCTTTCTTGCCTGTTTCTCTAGAAAATGAGAGAAAATTTTGGATGCCGACTAACACAAAGGTTTGATGTGATTTTATAGATGAGGTGAGAAACGTGGGAGAGAGGGACAGACAAGAACCTCTTTCCCTTTTCTTATTGATCGTACGGTGGAGAGATGATTCGACGAGGATTGTGATCCGCGTGAAGTAGAAAAAACCAATAGAATTTGTTCTTTGAGGCGCCAAAATTTCTTATTTTCACAACTCCCTCCTTTTAGGGCTTATATGCTAATATCGTATTTCGTGTTGTGTATATAGTAATAGAAATGCAGGGAAATTAATTTTTTTTTATCATTTCTTTATAAAAATATTCCATATAATAAATCATAATTATTTAATTTCTATGAAATTTATTCTAAGATTATTAATTGATTTATTTTTCTATATTGCGCTTGAGAAATGAATATAAATGATTGTTTCCTACAATAGTTTTTTTTTAATAACCTAATAGTGATTACAAGTAGTATCTGTTCTAGAATATAATCTCTACCGTTTGACATTGATCGTTCAATGCAATCACTCTGCTGGCATCGTTGGTACTTGAACCCAAAACCTTTAAAAACATCAACCGTTCTTTTAACCACTTAGGCTAAAAAGGCTCGTGCTACAATAGTTTTTTAAATATAAAATGATGTTTATTAATCTTATTTATTGTTGTATAATTGATCTATCACAAATATGTGCTTTTATTTTATTTTTTAAATTAATTCTTTGAACTGTAAAACTATTTTATTAATATTTGATGTTTGATCCATAGGATTTCTATTTTCTATGTGCTTGCAAAACTAGAATAAAAAATAAATAAAATCTCTACTTTTCTGTATTTCTTTGGTGCACAAAAAGTAATTAAAATTTAAATAAAATATTAAAAATACTTAAATCTAAAACAAAAAACTATCAAACATTCTCAACCCTTATTCTACATGTATATGATATGTCATTATTGTTAAATTTTTAACAATTCAGTCATCATGTTAATTAAAAAATAAGATGTTTATCAAAAATATATAAATTAAGAATTAAAAATTAAGTTTTATCTTAAAAAAATGAGATCCGAAATGATAAAAATTAAAATTATTAACATATAAAAAACAATACATAATTTATAATTTTTAAATATTATAAAACTTAAATTATTAATTTTTTTAGGATCAAGACAAGATTGTTACAAGGAGTAAACACAGCTAAATTAATTGATGCGTTAATAATAATATATAAAATTATCAAAAATATTAACGTTGCGATAAATTATCTTTAATTACTTATATTTTTATTTTAATATTTTAAAGACGATTAAGGATAATAGTATATATATTATAGATAAAATAATTTAAATTTAAAATTTTATATTTTTTATTAAAATCTTTTATCAAATTTTTATTGCTCTTATTTTTTAAGAATTAATTTGTTCAATTTTAAAATTAATAGGGATTTTATAGGTTACCAATTGTTTTTTAGGACTTTTAACAAACTAAATAAAATTGAAGCTTAAAAAACAGTCCCCTGCTAAGCTTCCAGTAAACGCGTCACTTCACGCGTGATCTTTTCTTTCGTCGAATCCAGAACAATGGATCAATCGAAGACTGAAACTCAACCAAAATCAAGCTCAATGCAATCTCCGTCCCGAGAACCGGACCCGAAAGACTCGGATCCCGCAATGGACGCGGAGGGATTTGTTATGGTGCCGACATCAGAGCCAAGAGAAAAGGAAGAGAAAGAGACTCAGGATCTGAAAGCGAGTCAGATTCAAAGCCCGCAATCACCGGTTCAGACACCGTCTGGGTCGAGAAAATCAGTTCATTGGAGTCCGGAACTGGTTAGTGAATCGCCTGCTGTGGATCAGAGCTCCACCATGCCAGCTCCTAACGGATCCAATCCTTACGTTTCTCACGCTCCGCCTCCAGACTCTTCTTCGACTTCCTTCAAAGGCATGCTCACACATTTTATTTCTAACCGATCTTTCATTTGATCATTTTAATGATTAAATTATTTGTTTTTGAATTTGGAAACAGAGAAAATGGATGTAGTTAAGGGCGTCTTGGGGAGATGGGGGAAGAAAGTGGCAGAGGCGACGAAGAAAGCGGAGGATCTGGCCGGGAACACGTGGCAGCACTGTATTGTTCTGTTTTTATTTTTAAAGTTCCGATTGTTTTTTAATTTATTTTCAATTCTTATTGTTTCACTTCTTAATTGGATTTGTATGATTGTATCTGCCTTGACGTCGTTTGCAATTTGTGGGCTTTTACTTTGAATTAAGTTGCTGAGAATTAAAATGGCATGTTTAGTTCTTATAAATTACGCTTAAGAGATTAGTTATGCTCTTGCATTTTATCAAACAAAGGGCACAGGCTGATGAAATATTTGACAAAGAAAAATGTGACTTATTTGCAACCTAGCCAAGGGAGGTATCCAAACATAGAGCTAGTGTTAGAAAGGGTTGGTAAAAGTGGGAAATCTCACATTGCTCTGTTTCCAGAGAGTTTGTTGTTGTTGCTTCCAAATGTCCCAATGGCTAGGAAGAGTTTTCTACTCTCTTTTTTAAGACTGATGAGACACCTATAGATTCATGAGATTGCATAGTTAAACGGATTCCGCAGGTCCCAATGGTTGGTAAGAATCTTTCTTGTCTGTTTTCTCATCGTTTTCAAACTCTTTATGTTGACCTTGGATTAGAACATAGAGGCAAGCTAGATGTGCCTTTATTATGCATTTAGTTGTAAAGCTTATTGTTTTAAGTTTAACCATATTCTTATTCTTCTTAGTTTTTTAATTTATTTATGATCATGTGAGTCACCCTTAGTGATGCTCAAACCTACCAATGTGTTAAATATGTCACAGGATACATTCCTGTTTCTGTTAATGAATTAGATTATCATCATCCAAACCATGTTTTCTATTTAATTATTCTGGTCCGGTGTACATTTGTTGATGAAAAATCTTGCACTATGAATATCCCCTAAATATTATCCCCTTATGTAATTGTGCATCACCTTTTCTTAATGTGGACATTGAGAACTCTGAAGCCCAATTGTACATTCCTTCTGTACTTATGTTCATTTGTAACTCCTTTAGCTACATTACCTCAACTTATTCATAAATTGAATTGCCACAAAATAATGATCTTATGTATCCTTGATCATGTCTGGTGTCCGTTCTATCGGTCTTTTATGGCGATTTCCTTTAGAATCACACTGTTGCTTTTGTTTGGACATAAGAAGTATATTGTCAAATATTCGATTTTGTAAAGGTAAGGTATATGGAAAATTATGGCTACAGTTTTAAATTAAAATCATATGCTATTTTTTATGGATTTTTTCCCTTCTATTCACGAACCATGCTCTAACCCCACCTCCTATATTCTTGCTTATCAAGCAGTTTCATATGCATAAAATCACTGAAGATATGTTTTTCTCTTTTCTTTATCAGTAAAAACAAGCCCTAGTTTTGCTGAGGCTGCCATGGGAAGAATTGCTCAGGGAACAAAGGTTTTAGCAGAAGGTGGCTATGAGAAGATTTTTAGACAAACTTTTGAGACAGTTCCAGAAGAGCAACTTCGAAATTCATTTGCATGTTACTTATCCACATCAGCTGGTCCTGTCATGGGAGTTTTATATGTATCTACAGCAAAGCTAGCTTATTGCAGCGACAGTCCTCTTTCCTATCAAAATGGTAGCAAGACTGAATGGAGCTACTACAAGGTTTGTTTGCATTATCCTCGCATGCTTCCATTTATAAAAGACTGGTAGCAATGAGATCATATCTCCTCTTCACTTCATGATGTTGAAGTTACATCACATCGCTAACCCTTTGCATCAAAGCATTTGGTTACACATTTATGGTATTGGAAATTCAGTACGATTCTTGACATTTGTTCTGTTGGCTTAAACAGGTAGTTATCCCATTACATCAACTTAAAGCCGTTAATCCTTCAACGAGTCGAGCCAAACCTTCTGAAAAGTACCTCCAAGTTATCTCTGTGGATACTCATGAATTTTGGTTCATGGGTTTCTTAAATTACGATGGTGCTGTGACATGCCTACAGGAAGCTTTGCAACAACATAGCTTACAATCTGTGTGATACTATTTCTACCAGCATAACCTTCACCTGGTCGTAACAATCTGTGTGATAGACATTAGACAATGCTCCTTCGGGAGCTTTTCAATATTCTATGACAATTAAAAAAAAGGTAATGGTAGAGTTTGTATCTGGAAATCATATGGAAGCTAGAAGATAAGAATACAATGAAACTGCACTGTTTTTGAACTTTTGTTGTAGCTTGATTTTCTATAATCCTTTCTGTAACTAGTTTTTCAGTCCTATCAGAGTTTTCAAAATGAAACATTTTCAGATATTCAGTCTACACCAAGAAAGTTGCTAATAACGGGTTTTTCTAACAGGCAAGTTAAAATAGAGTTAAAATAAGTTAATCTCAAAATTGTTACAAAAATTATAAGAATTTTGATATCAATTTTTTTAATATTATAACAATTTCGGTACAAATTTGTTTTAGATTTGTTTTAGACTCATTTTAATTTGTCTCACGTTAGAATTTCCCGACTAATAACTTTATTTTAGATGGTTAAGTTTCTTAATTATCCAAGGAAACAAGAATACATCAGACAAGAATGCGATACAAATATATGAATATATAAATTAGTAAAATATACCAACACAGTAAGAACTCCTAAATCTAAAGAGAAAAAATTACATGTTGGATAGCAAAAGCGTGGAGCAGAATTAGAAAAATACAAGTACTTGTCCAAATAGAATGTTCTGAAATTAATAAATTACAGCTGCTTTTGTTTGTTACATATGAAACAATGTGCAGTTTGATTGACTTTGCATTCTCATTTTCGAGAACTGGTACACTCAAAATTAAATAATATGGTAATCTCGTTTTATTATTGATTTACTATAACCAGCAGCCTAAACAAGAAATATTGTAAAACCTTGAATCAACAATTTCAAAACTTTTAGATGAAGTCCGGCTGGCCTGTAGATGTCAAGCATCGGTGCCACATACGGCTGTTTGGATCTACTTCTCGGGGATGAGAAATGACCTCAGGAATGGGGAAGTAAACATAATGAGTGTTGCATATACCGACTGTAATGCCGCTGTATCCAGCGAATGCACCATGAACCTGTAAATACATGCATGTATCCCATTTCAGGAGATCAACTGTCTCTATATGTAATATAACCCTACATCAATATGACCAAGTGACATGCTAGAAGGCTCATGTAAAGGCTAGTTAGCTTGCACACGCTTTGGTCGGTAAACACTCGACAGTAACTTCACTGAGAAGGTGACTGTTTTGAAATCGCAGTGTCGGAATTAAAATGTAGGGGTTAATGGTAATGGATACTTACAGCATTTTGTCCTAGAACAGTGCATAGAATTCCATCTGATGCATTTGCACGGCATGCACGGATCATGTATGTTGGATCAATATACTTCACATCAGCAGGGACGCCAATTTCCTTAAAATATTTCTTTGTCTGGTAGGAAGATAGTGAAATTACATTTAGTACCCTATAATGTTCAAATGCAAGAAAATAAACAAATCATTCAATAGAACATAGAATGTGATTTGCTTTGCCATCTCTCGGAAATACAAATTAGAAAGGGTGCCTAAACAACAAGGTTTCAAATGTTTATAAATTGCAGCATTAGAGAAGATTCTTACATATAAAATTCGTATGCCAAATGACAATCCTTATGCAAGGCAATTAAATAAGGTATGATTTATAACTTGAAAAAGACAGGAAATCCCTCTTGCTTCTTCAACCAGGAGTTTACAAACAAACAAATGTAAGAAATAGTGGAAAGTAGGATGAAAATGAAATACCTCTTGTTGGATATGCACACCAACATCTCCAAGTACAATGTTTCCAGAAGCATCAGTAGCATTAGTTTTTTCAACAAGATTCTGCAACAGAAAGCAGAGCATCTCAGAAATGATCGGTTCACATATTTTCACGTGTATCATATTATCAAATTAGAACATCTCTAAGAATTGACTAGCCGTCTTCAAATAGGGAAGGTACAGTAATATAATTTGTCAAACAAATATAAAGAGAGATTCTGGTAACTTAACCCTGTTTTCGAAAATACCTATTTCAGAAAGGGAAATAAAGTTCAACCTATTGGTTCTTTTACCCTTCAACTACATGCTTATGAATTTCATCAGGCTCAACATTTACACTGACAAAACATGATACAATTGAGAAAACACCAAGAGTTTATTTTAGAAGAATGTCTTTGCATAGCTGCCAAATGAATATAGAACAATCTTCTCTGCAGTAAAGCAAGTGAATTTCAGATAATTATAATTACCAAAAGAGAAGTTAATGAGAACCAAAACTTCCTAGTAGAATTGAAAGGAAGAAACATGAAAGCAATAATAAAACAAACCAGCAGCAAGTAAAATCCCAAATATTACAATGGAGACATTGTCAACCCAAAAAGGAAAGCGTCATGATCAATTTGGAAAGGACCATCGAAACTACAAACTTGTGGACAATTATCACTTCCAATAAGGTTCAAATAGCCACACACACACACTTATATATAGTCACCTGTCCAGCTCCTTCTGCCACACAGACCACAGCTGATCCCTTTGTCTCTATTAGGTATTTCAGATGCCTTAATACACCATGAGGTCCGTGCAAATTGAAAGGTACCTAGAGAATGCATGATTTGGCAGGCATTAATAACTTGCATTTAAGGATTGTGATGTGCATAGTTGATCATAATTTATGGTTAATAATCAGCAAAATACCTCTGGAATCAAACATATGTCAACTTGTCCACTAGCTAAGGATGATTGCATGGCTATGAAACCACTGCTACGACCCATCAATTTCACGATACCGATTCCATGGTAAGCACTATGTGCCTGGTAATTGATTAATGGAGAAAAACGAATAATTAGAGACAGGAAGGATTTTCCGCACATACATTTAAGTGGATAAGTATCATATAATACACAAATTTAATAGTTGAACATTTTTTTTTATATCAACACCAACAATTGAAGATGATATACCTCAATGTACGCAGAGTTGATTGCTCGTTGTGCTTCTTCAACAGCAGTATCAAAACCAAAGGTTTTATCCATCAGCAGAATGTCATTGTCAATAGTTTTCGGCACACCAACTACAGCCACTTTCAATTTTCGTTTGCGGCACTGAAAACAAAAGTGTACAACATATAGAATTAGTAAAATACAAAGGCAGACCCTATTTGTGACAGAAGATTTTTACAACTCTTGTAAATTCTTAATGACAGGTTCACGATTAATAAATAGTGCTAAAGATGAAGATTATATAGTATCTGATATGAACCTCATTGTGAATAGCATTGGCCCCAGCATGAGTACCGTTTCCACCCAGCACAAAAAGCATGTTGATTCCTCTTTCCTGACATCAATTTTGGAAACATAGTAGAAAGTCACTACATACTTTGGTCTCATGAGTCTGGCTATTTTAATTCAAAATTCACAATTCCTTCAAGAAGACTTTAGTTAATCAGACAGTAGCTGAAGAGTTTTGAGTACCTCCATACTAGTGACAATATCACTGACAGAGGGCCCTCCACGTGAAACTCCTAACAAGCTTCCACCCGAAAGGTGTACATTTTGGACTACTTTCCGCGATAGCTGAAAATCAATCCAAATTAACGATATGAACTCTTGGATGGAGCATAGATATTTCTTCAGACCATTGTAAGGGGAAAAAACATAACTTACCGGCATTTCAGCCAAACCTTTGTCAGAAAATCCACGATAACCAAAAGGAATCCCCACAATGTTTCTTACACCATATATTTCCAGTGTGATGACAATCTGCACAAATTCATTAATTTAAGCATGTATTGATCAATAAACACCAAAATCATTCAGATTTCAAACTAAACATGAAACATCAATTTAAAGAATATATATTTATCGTGCTAAGATCCAATCACAATTACTTCATCAGTTTACAGTTTACACTACAACAGAAGTCAGACTTTAACTACCAAACTTCAATTAATTCACTGTAAATACCTTTGTTTTATAAAGTAAAACCATAAATTCATGAAGTTTGTGCAAACGCATCTAAGGTAGAAGAAAAACTTTGGAAAATGATCTGAAATTAGGATGAAATTTATTTACCAAATGAAAAAGAGAGATATTTCATGTTCACAATCTCAGTCAGTAGGCATTGAAAATGAACTTTTGATTTTAGCAAGAAATACAAATTAAAAACCAGTTAACAATTACATAACTACAACAATGAAAGCACTGAGCCAAATCAAATAACAAACGTGCCAGAAGTATATTGAAATTTAAATATTTGTGCTGACCTGTCTAATGACATCATTAAGACCAGGGCAAAGGCCACCACAAGTAACAATTGCGGCCTTCACTTCTTCTGGTTTGAAATATATTTTCTCTCGAGGCCCAGCACGGTGAACCCTAACATGATATGCCATGATGTTACATATAATATCAATAACAGTCGAATAAACTTTAAAGTTGCATACATTAAACAAAAGCAGTGGTAAGGAAATATACAAAACGGCAACAAATATGGACTTATGTGATGACACTGGATCTATAATTTACTGATTCTACTAAATCAATACAAAAGTTGGAAAACAATATTAAAATACTATAACAAAATGTTACTACATATTATTTAAAATAACATTGCCTGGAAAGAAAGATGTGATGCATGAGTTCACAAAAAACTATTAATATGTCGAGCGTTATACTTACCATTGTTCAACCCAAGTACAGTTAGGATCAATGCATTCTGCACCAGCAGATGTAGGAAAAGAGTAATGTATAACCTGAAATATTTAAAAGATCATAATTTTTTACCAATATAGTCTAAAGTGGAAGATTAATTTGAAACATTGCAAGATTATTTTTCTCAAGCATTGCCTTGATTTAAGATATAAACATAACGACAGAGATAGGCAAACAACAATTTACTTCTAAAGGTGCAAGAACTGGATTCCTTTCCTAAAAAACTTTATGCCATTTCAGGTAATTTTGAATTCTCATTTCGAGGACATACCCTGTAGATGGATTTTTTTTCAATTTTGAAGATTATCTCAAAGCTCTATAAGCATATGTAAAAATTCCAATTCTCCATATCACAATTCAGCAACTTGGTATATATTGAGGAAGCAAATTAAAATATATATGTATATATTTACCTTAAGAAGCACTCTGTCGTTATTATTAATATAACCATGCCACTCCTCATCAGAGGGATAACCTTCTGCAAAATCTTCATTAACTGGAGTTCTGTAGCCAAACGAAAGAATATATTTATGAATTTTTTTTATTTGCAAAGTTCAAAATGATTAATTAAAAAAAAAGATAAACGCGATCAAATATCTAAAGGTAAAAGCACAAGATTGTAAATCTTTCAAGCCATTCAGCTAATTCCCAAATAACTACCAAGTACATTGTAGAATTTCCTCACCCTTAGAGTAAAAGAAAAGGAAAAAGAACACGTAACAAGGAGCAAATATTAGCTGAAAACAGCAAAAAGAGGGGAAGGAGCTGTATTTGAACCTCATTCTGAGACAAAAAGTGGAAGGAAACGAGTGAGCATCGGGGAAAATATCGGTGATGTGAGGAATATTGAAGCGCCTTTCGAAATCTTGCTGATACTTTGACTTCCAGTCGGGATCACTAAAATCGATGCAACTTTTGGAGGTTTGTTGACTACATTGAACCTTGGGGGGAAATCTACTCCTTGCCTGCGATCTGAGGGAAGTAAATCCATGGCGGTAACCGAGGAGACGACGACGATAAACGCTGTCGTTTCGAGTGAGGCTTAGGTTTGGAGAAGCGGAACCGGTGATGGCGCGGGTAAGAGTTTCCATCCAACGACAAGTAGAGTTTTGGTGGGTGTACAGAGACTGATGGAAGATTCAAAGCTTTTATTTTGTTTTTTGTTTATGGTAAAGCGATGTATTGGACGGATAAAGCAGACAAATTGAGATCGGCTGCCGGCCAAAACACAAAATTTTGGCTTATAAAACCGAGGACGCCTTAAGGCAGTTAAACTTCAACGCCGGTGCACTTCTTCACCAATTTAACTCCCTTTTTAGTATTAAAAAAATTATCTAAAAATCATAAAGTGACTTTAATTTAATATAATTTTGTAATACTTAAATAGCTATTTAAATTATATTTATAATTTATTTATAATATTTAAATTATTTTTTAAAAATAAGTATTTTATTTTTTATTTTAATTATTTTGTGTTTGACCGTTAAAAAATATTGTCAATTAAAATATGATATATGTAATATTTTTTAATTTATTTTAATTAATTTTTAAATAAAATTTTAAATTTATTTTTTAAATAATAACTTTAAATATTTATAAATTAATCCCAAATCTTTAACTAAAAACTCAAAATTTTTAAATTATTTTTATTATTACTATTGATTGATTCGTCGAAAATCATCATTATTATCGTCGAATTATTATGATTATTTTTTCTAATCATCTACAGCTGATAACTAACAATATATGTGTAAATTATTTTTTTTACGAATTTAACTTTATTTCGATATTAAAAGGTCTATTGACAGATCTACCGACAAACTAAATCAATCGACCAACCCATTAAAACATTTTTGCGGAACATATCATTTTCCCTCTAAAACATCCCATGACAACCATTCAACTTCATTCCACTTTGACTTTTGTCTGTGTTCCAACAATCCCCAATCCTTTTAGTTTATGACCTCCAGATATAATTACGAGATAGGAATTAGGATGATTTAAAACATCTAAAAAATGTATATATATTTGAATCAGACGTGAACCAACATCTTACACTCGTAAAACTGAATGACAAAGCTTGCATTAAAATGTCTGGTAAAATAATCTAGAGGGTGTCTCAGAGTCAGTTCAAAGACTCCTGCATTAAACATCCATACTTTGACCCAAACCGACAAAGCATCATCTCATGTTCTTCAGATAGAAAGAGAGGAACTACTTTATTTATGCCCAGGATATCTTCCTTCTTCAATGTCATTGCACAGATTCTCCATGGAGCAGGAGGAGATGCTTTAGAATATGGAATGTAATAATAATATATTTGATCCTTTGGTGTCTAAACTGAGAGCATGTGGCATCTCACTTTACAAACTGACTAAGGGTCAATTTAGCATTGTTTTTAAAAAGTGTGATGAAAAAGTATAATGGAAATTTTTTATATAATTTTTTGTTTGAGATATATATATGTTTAGTATTACTGTCAAAAAAGTGTTTTTAAAAAATAAATAACTATCTTAGACATTATATTATAAGTTAAAAATATATATTTAAATAATAATCAAATTCTTTCATATTATAATATTAACTTAAATTATGATAAAATATAAAAATATTAATAAATGAATACATAAATTATTCTTGAAAAGTGCTTTTTTAGAAATTTGATATGAATATAATGTAATTTTTAAATTAAAAAAATAATTTATGTTAAATATAATTATGTATTTATAAAAATTAAATTATAATAAAACATAGTAAATGAAGGTTAAAATTATAATTTGGCTCTTAAAAGCACTTTTCTAACTGTAAAAGTTAAAAATTTTAACTTTTGCGTTTGGGTTGAAAAATAATTTGCAAACACAATTTTTTTCAAAAGTTAATTTTTCAGTATTAATTATACGTTCTAAATCAACTTTTAATCCAAAAATTGATTTAAAATACAATATTAAATACAGTCTCAGTGACTTTAGTCTGATTGGACAAAACAGATATTACACAGTTTTTTCTCGTCTCCCCATGTCCATGAGAAAATGCTAAAGTCAAGACTTCTTTCTTTAACTTTTTCAACCCTTCTGATTCTCTGTTTGCTTTTTTATTAAATATAAAGGTATTACGTTTTTTTTAGTTTGGAAATTCTCATAAATATTGAGATAAAAAAATTTATTTTCAAATATTGAACCCTAAAAAATATTTTTTAAAGTATTGAAATTTTTACAGTAAATTTAAAGTCAGATTCAGGAGAATCCGATTATAAACAGTGTTTTTTTTAAAAAAAAATGGATGCAGCAGCATCCGAATTTGAAGTACCATACACTGTTTTTGTTTTTTAGTTTATTTTTTAATATTATTTTTAAAAATATTGTTCATAGTCGGATTCTCTTGAATCCAACTTTAAATTTAAACTTCAATACTTTGAGAAATATTTTTGAGTGTTCAATATTTTTGGAAATAATTTTTTTCTCAATATTTATGAGAATTCGTCCGTTTTCTATGTCAGGATTTAAATTCATATAAAATAAATTAAGTATTTTTAGTCATTAAATCAATTAATGAATCTCTCTGATTCTCTATTTATTTTTGGTTTAATGACAATGTTGCCCCTGAAAGTATACCTTTGTACTAAGTCATGATAGATCCAAAAATAATTTTAAAGCTGGACACACGTATATTAATAATATTAATGTTTATTCGAAGATAATAATATTAATAATATTTTAATTATAATTAGAAATCTTACCAAAAAAATATAATTGAAAATAAATTTTATAATTGTTCCACCTATTTTTTTTATAAATTTTATATTTTTGGGACGATTCACTTTTATTCCTTAAACTTTAAATTATTATTTCAATTGTTGTATAGGTTATATCTGTTAAAAATAAATTTTATAGATCAATCCAAACAAGCATTACATGTCACTTTATTAATACAAATTCAGCTTTGTTTCAAATATAATAAAGACAGTGTTGCCATATCAAGTACATGTAATGAAGAAGATGATCAATCACTATCCGATGAAATTAAGTTTTGTACAAGATTCCGAACAGGACCACCATTGGCCATTGCTAACAACACAAGCATTTCCCTATGCAGCTTTACCTGCTGGCTGCTACTATGTGATTTCAAGGCACAGAATCAAGCAAAGTACACTCTACCACGAGACTTCAATGGAAAAATGGTGGGTGACCCGAAAATGGTAAGATGGTGACAAGGATCGGAAAAGTACAGTTGAATCATGTGTCAAGACAAAGCCAAAAGACATAAATTATCTAGCAAAGGAAGGTAGAAGCGGACACTTTTGGTATATGTTTGCGAAACGTCTGGTTCGGGTGTAAATCGTCTACCTAGGATTTAAGGTTTTAGGTTAGGGGTTGTAGTTAAGGTTTAGAAAATTAAAAATAAGGTATATTTTTTAGGGCGTAGGGTTTAAGATTTATAAAATAAGGGTTAAGGTTTAAACTTCAATTTTTTAATTTTTAAAAAAAAAAACATAAAAATTATGTAAAAAAGATAAAAGATTTTTACTTGTATGATTCACCAACCTCGTATTCCACCCAATATATAACCAAATGCCACCAAACTTCACTAATCTCCGTCAATTATTATATATCTTCGTATCGTCCACACTTACAATCCAAAGATATGTATTTTTTTTTTAAGATTGAAACTTACTTTTTTTTATTTAAAAAATCGTATCATCAACGCATTACACATGATTATCCCATTAAAAAAAACTGATTTTAACAAACTTTTTTTTAATGATTTTGGTTCGGAATGTTTTAAATAAAAATTTAAATAAATAATTTTTTATTAATACAATTTGATTATAATTTTAAATTTTAATTTAATTTTGTGATCGTGTATGGTTATAATATTTAATTTAAATTATGTAAGTTTTTTGTTTATAGCATTTGATGTTGTGCATTAATTGTTGTGCATTAAGGTAGACGTTATATATGTTATTATAGGGTTTTTAGTGAAAAATATTGTTAACATATAAATTTTATGCATTTTATTGTGTTTATATATAATTAGTGATATAATAAATTTAATTGTTTTATTTATTTTAACTCATTCTATAATTTATATAGTTTTTTAATATATTGATGTGATTATAAATTAAAATTTGTTTAGTTTTTTAAAGACATATATATATACACACTATATGATATTAAACTTAAATCATCTGAATAAATTATATCATCTTTTATTGTTAGGACTCTACGAATTTATATATATTTTTTTATAACATTTAAATTTAATTCAATCTTTTAATAATATGTATAATTTTTTTCATAACACTAAATCAATGACTAGCAGCCGTCAGAATTAAACAGATATTAATATTACTTTTTTAAATATATATTCAGACATAAACATTTTCCTACAATCAGAAGCCAAGACTAACTCTGCCTCCGGATTTCCTTGGAAAACTTGTTTACTTCGATCCCAATATATAAAAAACTCAAAAACAGTTTATCAAATCAAAGCATAGATTCCCTAAGATTCTTTCTTTCATGTCGTCATCATCATCTTTGTCGTCAAAAATTCTTAAGCAACTTCCGAACCTGTTCCAAGGTAACAAAAAGCACCACCGTAAACGGTCCCTGTCTGGAGATCGTGGGTATGAAACCCTTGTATAAAGCCATGGGTCCTTCCAACTTCACTGTCTTCATTGCACAATCCCAAGCCCCGGCGTAGGGAGGCTTTTGCCCTGGCACCACCTTCATGTTCATTACCCTTGTCTTGATCACATCAACGGGATTCGACACCACCGCCGCCACGAATCCAGCAGAAAAACTGGCCGCCACGTGTGTCCCGAGCCCATCTTTCATCCACCCATTCCTCAAAATTAATTCTTTGATCTGATCGTATGTGGCCAACTGCGACGCCGTCACCAACATCGCACGGTTCACTGTAAGCGATGAACCGCGCCACAGGGAGGTAATCCCTTCTTGTTTGGTCATGCGAACGACAGCGTCGATGACACTGGTGTAGTTACGGCGTTGAGATGGGGGTAAGCGACCGTCGGCTTGCATACGAACCATTGCTACGTCGGCCGGGTTCCCTATGGCAGCGCCGATGCCACCGGCTATTAACCCTGCGGCGATCTTGCTTGCGAGAGGCATGGTTTTGGCATGCGGATCAGACCATTTGTTTTTGAGGATGTCGTAGATCCCCATCCGGGTTGTGGAATAAAGTGTCTGACGTAGCATGGTAGCAGAGACACCTGAGAACAGAGCTGCAACGCCTTCCGTCTTAAATATCCTAATCCCGGTGGCTATTGGACCAACACGCGCTGAGGCTGACGGTCTGAGGTGTACAGCAGTGGATGCTGCGTGTGTGGCTGGGCGTATTGTACCCTGGTTTTCCCCCTGTAGTTGCATTCTAACTTTGATTAAATCCAGTGGGTGTGTTGAACATCCAGCGACGATTGAAGCAATGCCTCCGATGATAAATCCTTTGACTCCTCCCATTTGAATTCTGAAAACTTGATTTCTTTTTCAACACAACTTGGTTGCCAATGAAGAGTAAAGGGGGAGATAAAAGCAGTATTGAAAGCAGACAGGAGATGGGAATGAAGCCGGAGAGCGATTGACTAAGAGTGAGGGGCGCTGGGCCTTTGAGACATATGTTGGGAGATTTACAAATATAGAAAACTGAATGGATGGATGGTTTATGTGCCATACAGACAGGGAATGTGTATTTATAGCAGCGCACCGCACAGATTGGGTTCAGCCAACGCCAATGCCAATGACAATTAGGTATCCACGTGATTAACCGCAAAATCGAAAATCAAACCGAATCGAGATATTATGGTTAATAAATTTATGAACTGTGGTTAATCGCGATTAATTAAATAAAACTGAATTTAATTTTTTAATTAAATTTTAATTATTTTTTATAAGGTAAAAATATATATTTATACTTAAAATACTATAAATATATTTTTATTTTTTACTTAAAAAATATGTTTAAATAAATATTTATGAAAAATATCTTAAAATATTTATCATTTAATGTATAAAAGTCATAAAATAAAGTTATTTTGTTAAGATAGAGTATAATTTTTTTATAAATTAACGTTAATATAAAAAAATCGAAAACCACGGTTAACCGAACCGAAAACTGATGGTTACTAAAATAATTTATCGAATTAAACCGAAATCGAACCGAATACACCCCTAATACCAATGGTAATGAGGGAGATGATGGACTCTTCTATGCTTTCATTTGGTATTCAATCCTACACTTCAATTTTGCATATTTTGATCCTTTAGTTAAATAAATACAAATATTTAAATTAAAGCATTATAGAAGTAAATAACTGAAATTTAGTTAAAACATTAAATTATCATTAGCTAGAAACTCCAATGTAAGATAAAATTAAATATACTTTACAGCTAGACAAAAGAACCTGATTCGTGAGTTTAAAAAAATAGTTAAAACATTAATAGCATTTATCATCATTAGTTTTCTTTTTAAATTATTTTCAAACTCATAAAATTTAATAATTATTTTATTTTAAATAATTATAGATACTAGTATTTTATAACGATGCATATAAAATTTAATCTATTCATGACATTAACCTTTAAATTAGAGAGCATTATAATTAAGTATATTCAAATTCACATCTTCTTAAATATCGCAATAACACTAATAACAATTAAACTAATATTTAATTAATAATTTTATAATATTAAAAAATAATTAGATCGAAATTTGAGAATTCGTCTATACATCCCGTAAATAGTTAAGTGATTAATATGTCAGTGTTAAAACATCTTAGAGTACTAAGGACATGTTTGTTAATTTATTGAAGAAATTCAATTATTGATATTAATGACTTAATATTTTAAGTATCTTTGATAGTTTAAAATTAAAACAATGTCTTGAAAATTTTCAATGAAAAAAATGAAATATATTAAGTAGATAAAGACAAAGTAATCCGTTAGCAAGAATATTTTTTTATTTATTAATTTATTTTAAATATATTATTTAAAAAATCATTTATCATAAAATCTAATTATTATTTTAAATATACAATTTTGAAGTTTTAAACATATAAAAAATACAAGCACTAAAATGGTTAGGATTTTGGGCTGGCTTTCGAGATTTAACACTTCGTGTCGTTCAGTTAGGGCCCAATTAGTATGACGGTAAGTTGATGAAAATAAAAATCTACGTCGCCTGAGAGATTCGAACTCTCGCGGGAAAATCCCATGAAATTAGCAGGCACACGCCTTAACCACTCAGCCAAAGCGACAATTTGGATGCAAGCCAAAAGATATTTTATAAGTAACATGTAATTCTATTTTCTGAAATGAAGGTCACTGATCCCTATCGAACCCCAAAAATGAAGGTTGAATTCACTTTTTAGGTTCTAATTCGATTATTATTAACAACACTAATTAAGAAATTAAATAATTTTGAATAGAAAAATTATATAAAAATGTGACATCAAAGGAATAAAGATTTCAATTATCATAACATTACAAATACTTTTACATTAAGAGCTTAAGATTATTGAATATATATATTTAAAATATTTATGATTCGAGTTATTCAAATTAATTATAACTATATATAATATTACGATAATAATTGATTAAATTTAATTTTTTATAATTATATACAATATATATTTTATAGATTTGATAGATTTAATGGAGTAAACACTAATTATATTATGATCAGGTCAATTCTTGATAATTGACTCAAATTTTTTTATTGTTACCGATAAAATCATTGTCTCTGCTATTTTAAATGAAATATATAACTATCAATTATTAAAATAAAATATAACATTAACAATCGAATTTAATACAAAAATTAATGATTGAAACAATAAGAATAATAATTTAATTATCACTGATATAATTTCCGAGGTGGGGACTGTGAGTTCTTTCGTTTTTGTGACAGCCAGGTACACTGGTGTGATATTTGACAGGTTCAATGATGGTACCTGGCTTTTATTTTTTGGATGTAGTTGGGATCTAACTGAATTTCAAACTCACAAAAACAAGATGATGTTACTTTCAACGGTTACAACAAACAGGTTGTTTTAGTGGAAAAATTAAAACACAAAAACTTCAGTGTTCCTTAATTCACCAGTCTTACTGTAATCTAAGCTCGTTCAAAAAAATATATATCCACTCGTCTTATAAATCAATTGTTTGAATTCGAATATTTTAAATATGATAATATTCTTTTATTAATATTACAACATTTTTCATTGATACCACTGGAGTTTAAGCGCGAAAAATTTTAAGCCATCACTAATGAAAAAAAATTCTTTTTAGTGATATTATTCCCCAACACTAAAAAATCAAATCATGAATTATAATATTAAATTTTAAATTATAAATACTAAAAATATACAATATATTAGATTCATTAAATCTTAATTTTAAATTTTAAACTTAATTTTTTAAATAAAAAGCACTCCCATTTTCTGCTCATGATAAATGCTTACCCCCTTTTACTTATTTAGGTATAACAAGTAGTTTATAAGAAAAACTTTTTAAAAAATAAAAACAAATTTTTAGGCTATAAATAGAAATGCTAATTATACATTACAAAAAATATCTTTCAATTTCATCGAAACAATAGAATTGAATCATAATTATGAATTAATTAAGTATTTAAAATCCAGATTATTTTTTGTTGAATTTACTGGAGCGTGACAGAAGTTAAAAGTAAGAGAGAAGAAAATGAGTGAATCCAAATCCATGGTGATTGGTGAGGAGATCCAAACAGATTTGTCTTGTTAGTTGAGTTGTTATCTCGAAAGGGAAAAACAAGATTCCGCCTTCCACACCAAGTATTAATACCAACAACGAAATACCTCAGATTTACTCTATTTCAGATGCCCAATTCATATTCTCGCATCAACTTTCCCTTTTGCCCCGTCAACAACCACTGTCGCCGCCGCCATCGTCGCCGCCGTCGCATATTTCCATGTATAATAAAGCTCCTTTCATCTTAGGTTTTCTCTGCTCTGGACCCATTCTCGGCGCCGGCTAAAGTTGAACTGGGATAGGATAAATTCTCGGATAAGAAATGCTGGTTCCTGGATCTCTAGGGTTTGACGTTGTCGTTTTGGTATCCCTGATTGCTGTCTTTTTGGTAATCCGCCACAAGTTGAGGAATGCGGCGGCCGGGAAAGAGGAAGTTGCGAGGCTGCTCGAAATGGTCTCACATGAATCCGCTGTAGTAGAAGCTCAAGCCACTGTAGAGTATGGTTCCGTTCCCATGTATCAGTGTGCTGTTTGCTTTGCCCCTACAACCACCCGCTGTTCTCGCTGCAAATCTGTTCGTTACTGGTTCGTCCCCCCTTATAGTTTAGATTTAATTTTTGTGCAATTAGAAAAGTGATTTTTTTGGGGGAGGGTTAGTAGAGAGTAGGAGCTACTGTGTGTTTTGAGAATTTGTAGTTGAGAGTAATTGCAACTGTTGAAGTTGAATTGAATGATGAAGATGAAAACTTATTTCGGCTTTAAAGGGGTAATGGTGGGAATAATTTTTTGAGGGGAAGAGATTATATCGTTGAATTCTGACAGCAACTGATTGGGACTTTCCCATTTTAGTTGTGTTTTAATAAGCATTGTAGTTGAGAATTGTACTTGATTTTAGTGAAGTTTAGACCTTATGCCTCTCAAGAAGTTCTATACGGTTTAGGATTGCATTTTTGTTTGCTTATTTAATTTTAACTAAAATTTAGTGAAAAGATATAGCTGAATCATTTACATTTCCCCAAGGGCTGGTCTTTATGTTTTATTTGATTTATGAGTTATGACCCAGTTATGACCTAGTGTTGTGGCATTCTCTGTTTTTTGATATTGTTTATTGGAATTGTGTGTTATGGTGAATTGTGCATTGAATGATATCATCTACAGCAACTACTGGACTATTTATTGGAATGCTGTTTTTTTACCCGTTTTCTTAATCTCTGCTTGCTGATTGGGTTTGATTTTTTAGCATCATTCTTTCTTATAAATAATATAGCCTTCATTGCCCTTATATACATATTTTTTTTATCTCAACTTTGCATAATTGAGCTTTACCACATAGCTCCATGATAAGAGTGCCATACAATTTAAAGATGTAGAAGATAATGCCTGGAATTCATTTTAGGTGTAGCTTAATTAAATTACTATTCAATTAGTGGTTGGCTTTATGAGCTTTGCTCTTCGAACTAAAAAATTCTTCTTCCATTCTTATGTGATAAATATTTTGTTTATAACATATAGCTCTTGTTTAGAGTACCATTCTTTTCTCTTTGCGTGGGTGTCATGTATCATGGTGTCACACCCTTCTCTTTTATGGTTGGGAGGTGAGTGGTGGAATATATCCTGGTGGTTTGAAAAGAAGATTACATTGTCATTTTTTCCCTTCGATTGCTTGTAACATAAAATAGAAGATGTGTGTCTTTTTCTTGTAGATGTCTTTTAGTAAATGCACTGACTAGTCAGGTATGTTTGCTGTTCTATTTTCATCATCTAGTATTGACTTCTTTGTTAATCTCCTATAGTTCCGGCAAGTGTCAAATAATCCACTGGAGAGAAGGCCACAAGAATGAATGTCACCCTCCAACTGATTTTGCAGCAAAAAAGCACTCTACACTTCACAGCTATGATTCTGAGGTGGAAAATACATTTAAGACATCTTCTGACTCAGCAGCAGTGGTAGAAGATTGTGACGGTGATGGTAATCTTAAGCCCCATACAGATGCCATGGCAACAGTTAATGCTTTTGTCCCACCCTGTTCTTCGTCATTAGCTGCTGTGAGTTTATCTGGTGCCAGTAGTGAATCACCGCTTGATGTTTCTTCCAGCAGGACTCTTCTGTCTGGCCATAATGACAAGTTAGGCAGACAGTGTTCTGATGATATTGCCACTGGTATACCTAAAAGTAGGACACCTGCTAAGAACATGAAAGAAGATATCTCCCCTTCATCAGAGCCTACTAATCTGAGAAAATTAAACAAGAAGAAATCCACTCATGAAGAAGTTGAATTGAGAAGGCAGTTTGGTAACAATAATAATCCCATGCTTAATGGTGTCCATCCTACAAGAGCTGTCTATAACAAGTCAACCAGAGCTGTTTCATCTGAATCGTTAGTTACTGATGCATCCAAGAAAAGGAATTTAACATCCCTGGGCACTTCAAGATCTAGAACTGTAATTGGCAATAGAGAAGATGACATGCAACTTTGTGAAAGTAAACACTTCACAACTTCCTCATGTTGTACTTCTGGTCATCATTCAACTTCTGCTCCTGGAGGGCATTCTGTTCAGAGTTCCAACTCTGGCTTGCCTGCAAAAATTAATGCTGTCCCTACCTTGCCACCAACCGCTAGTAATGGCTTGAAAACATCGTTGTGGAAGGTTGTACAGCAGTTCAAAGCCTCCAAACGGTCCAAATCTCTTATTTTTGGTTTTGGTAATGAGGCTGATAGAAAACACCATTACAAGGTAGTTTTCAAATTACAATATATTATTTTGTAGATGTTCTCATTGCATTGTCACATCGTATTCCGAAATTATAGCAATATTTGATGTGATTTGACAGGTAATCTTTCCATATGAGCTATTCATAGAACTATACTCTTATGATGCGGTGGAACTATTCCCATTTGGCCTTAATAATTGTGGGAACAGGTGACCTTTGTATTTGTGCTTATTTCAATTCGCACTTTTTTTTATCCTGAGGTGGTTTCTAGCAGTTGCACTTTGCATTTCTGGAACTTTTTACTGGTGCTAGTATGATATGCTGGAAATTGTGCATATCTCTTCACCTTTACATTACAAGATGAGTACAATTATACACTTGGTATATGTCTTGGATTTCGTTGTTTCCCCTCAAATATAGTTAATTATGTTTTGAGTTATTATTTTCTCTTCTCCTACTGTGTAATAAAGTGTGTTTTCGAGTTGCTAATTTATACTTTTCCTTTGAAAATTACTGCAGTTGTTATGCGAATGCTGTCCTTCAGTGTTTGGCTTTTACTCGGCCACTTACCTCATACCTTGTCAAAGGACTCCACTCTAAAGCATGCAAGTTTCTGGACCTGACTTTTTCATTAATTCATTCTTCATTCATGTCTCTCCTTTAATATGATGTTTATTGCTGATTTGCAGGTCGAAAAAAGGAGTGGTGCTTCATCTGTGAGTTTGAATGTTTGATTTTGAAGGCAAAGGAAGGAGATTCCCCTTTGTCCCCAATCAGGATATTATCCAAAATACAAAAAATTGGAAGTAATCTTGGTCCTGGGAAGGAAGAGGATGCCCATGAATTTTTGAGGTGAACCAACCGTTAAAACTTTTTCCTTTTGTATACTACTTTGGTATAACATTCTCAAATGTGAATTAGACTTCACATCAGTGAGACGACAGGTATGCAGTTGATACAATGCAATCTGTCTGCCTCAAAGAAGCAAGGGCTGCAGGTCCACTGGCTGAAGAGACAAGTCTAATTGGTTTGACTTTTGGAGGCTTTCTTCATTCTAAGGTTTGTCACAGTTTTGACTATTCATTATGTCCATGTATTTATTGAATTTATTCTTATTCAACATACACGGTGTAATTGGGATTTTTGCTATTTTGTTATGGAATTACCATGATTGAGTTGTCAGATAAAGTGCATGAAGTGCCTTGGTAAATCTGAGAGGTATGAAAGGATGATGGATCTAACTGTTGAGATTGATGGGGACATCGGAAGTCTGAAGGAGGCACTTGCACAGTTTACGGATACTGAAATTTTGGATGGAGAGAACAAATATCATTGCACCAGGTTTGTTGCTTTGTAGCGTGTCATGTTATTGATGTTGTTAAGGTTCCCATATATTTCCATGTTTACTTGGCTGTTATGGTTTATCTTTTGTTCTAGCTGAGTAATTTTGAAATCCCAGTTGATCTTAATGTGTTTATGGCTCTGTCATCCCACTTTTAGTGTCAATGAACTCTGACTTTGGCTATTTTACTGTGATATTATTACGGTTATTGGTCGAGTTTTACTTTTGTGGAACATTTTTTCAATTTTAGCATTGTTACTTGGATTGACATGTAATTACTGTCATATGTTCAAAGCAAACGTGCAATATTACAGAGGTTTGACCTCTCGGGGTAAATTCTCCCCTTTTCATTCAGGTGCAAATCTTACGTAAAAGCAAGAAAGAAGTTGACGGTATTAGAGGCACCAAATATTCTTACCATCGTTTTAAAGCGTTTCCAGGTAATTCCATGATGACTACTTTCCATATTTGTGCTTCCATGTGCTTATTTGAATGTCAATCCTTGCTTTACCATCTGTACTTTCGCAGTCTGGAAATTTTGGGAAGTTAAATAAGTATGTTCATTTTCCTGAGACCCTTGATATGGCCCCATATATGAGTCGAGAAAGTGATAAGGCTGTCATTTACAATCTCTACGCTGTGGTTGTTCACTTGGATGTAATGAATGCTGCCTTCTCGGGTCATTATGTTTGTTATGTGAAGAGTTTCCGAGGGGAGTGGTTTAGGATTGATGACAGCACGGTTAGCTCTTTTCTGATTAATATATGTGGAGATCTCTCCATCTTCACTCATGTGATATGCATTACTTACTATACATAAACCCGACGTGCAACATGTTTTGTAGGTAATACCAGTGTCATTGGAGAGGGTCTTACTTGAAGGGGCATACATGCTCCTCTATGCGAGGTATACTGTGACTTTGAAAGCTTGGTTTGATGAAACTTTGGTTTTTATTTTTCTATTTTTAAACACATGAACACAATTCTTCAAAACTTTAGGCACTCTCCAATGCCCCCGGCTTTGGTAAGAAAAAACCTCGAGTCTCATGGTTTCAAGACTAGGAATTTGGAAGCTGTTCCTTGTAGCCGTAACATATCCACGTCTAGATCCGACCTTAATTTTTCGAAGTTGGATCCATCGATAGCACAACGGAAACACAAACATCCTTCCATCCAAAGAATTCCTTCAGCTGATTCCTCGAGTGAGAGTTCTTCCATTTTCAGCAGCTCAGATGCAAGCTCGTGCAGCACAACAAGCACCAAGGACTCTTCCAGGAGCGAAGACTTCTCAGATTATTTATTCGGTGAAACAGGACCTGAATGGTACAGTCAATATGGGATTTCTTCAGACACAGCTCCCTCGTCCTATCACGGTTTCAACACAGATTCAGAGAGGGAGATGAATGGCCATGGTCAGTGGCCGAGGGAGGATGGTAACTCGTCCACATTTTTGTACACTGACTCGAGCAGACAGCGTTGGTATAGTAACGGTAGAGCCTCCGACTTTGAGCAAGGAGGCTGGTGTAACCCACTTGATGTAAGATCAACGGGTATTGCACATAGGCGAGCAAGCACCAGCGTCGACGGATCAACTCAAACGTTTTATTGAGGTTTGAGTTGACATATAATAAGATCTAACTTTGAGTTACTAACTTTTATCCATATGATTCACCAAACCAGAGCAGAAATCATCATTCTTTGTCATAAAATTACCTTCTAAACTGTGAAGCTTGCTGGGTCGCATCGTACCGTCGAATAAGGACCGAGTAAATATCATCATGGGACCACCCTGTGCCCAGTTGCCTGACTAAACTTGAGTTTACATGTTTCACTTGTACTGTATTCCAATATTCAGGCTGATCGTAGTCTAGTCTTCCTCTTAAGTTTCTCTTGTACTCATCACTGTTATCTAATTGTATCTATCGTGAAATAAATAAATAATAAAGATGATGTGGATTAATCAGATGTCATGTGTAATAAAAAAATAAACAAAAAGCAGAATTCGTATATTTGTTTCCTAAAAAAATAAAATTTCTTCTACATATTGAAGATTTCATGGATTTTTAAATTCCGAATAGACTAAATATAATTATTGAGTATTTTTAAAGATTATTTTGATATTTCTATCATTTTTTATTTTTATAATTTCCTTAATTTGACAAATTTTAATTTTAATCATAATCCCAGTTTATATCGTTTCATTGCTAAAATATATTTGAATTTATCAAATCACTAATCAACGGAGTATAGTACAATTTAATTCAATCAATGAACTTCAGTTTGATGTTTTTTTAATACCTGTACATTATTTAAAATCAAATAGTACTATTTACTTCGCTAAGGCTCTTATATTCGGATTTAAATTCATACAAGATATAAATAATACGCGCATCCTTAGCTACTAGGTTAATTAAAGTTAAAAATTTTAATTTTAATGGAACAAAACTGTAATATTAATTAAATGATAAATTAATCTAAAATAAAGAAAACAATTTAATATGAATACAATAATTACTAGTAATATATTAAAACATTAATATTTTAATGTCAATTTAGTAATATAATTTTTTTTCCAAATTAAGAATCAGGTCTGGTTTAAGAAAATAACCTCTTCATATGAACCAAAAATAATTCCAACAAAAACTACTGGAGAGTGTCAAGTTTAAAGAATAGAACATTGATTAAACGAACTTACCCGTTTACTCCGACAACTATCAACAGCTGCTTCCTTTTCCTGCATAAGCCACACAGGACAGTAACAAATTTGTATATGGAGGAAATTGGAAAAAGCAAAACCTAAATGGATTACCTCCACTTCCATCATTACCGTAGGCTTCTTAGAAATCAAAATCGTGTTTGCTCGGGTGCTATCGACTGTCCTGTGTTGTTGCTAACCGGAGCATGCTTTCTCCTTCCGTATGGCCAGTACAAAATAAGTATAAAATCCAGTTGCAGCGACAATGGAGACGCCGATCAAAGTGCATACAGTTGTAGCACAAACATACAGGTACCTGGATGAATTAACATTAGATTTACCAACGAGAAAACTGGTTATTCCTGCAATTTGTCACCATTCAATATAAACATGCATGCATATGCACACTTCAATCATCTCGGCGGAACAAAGATTCCCGACGAGACTTCAAACTTACTTGGGAGAGAAAACACTCCAAACGAACAAATGATTCTGCATCAACAGCAATACGACTGTGTATGCAGTCAAGAGAATTGAATTCAAGACCAGCGGTACAAGGCAAGAAAAACCAAACAGCATCATGAGAAGATCTCCAGCATTTGCTTTCTCAGGTATAACAAGATGGGATATGCTTTTTGTAGAGATGTACATTACAAGGCTGAGAAGAATGAACATGGGTGACGCGTAGGTGATAATAAACATTAGAATGCCGGACAGGAATGTTGAGTGGTTTGATATGCCCTTGCAATGAGTAAAACATTGGGAAAGTTAGTCAATTAATAATATCTTAAATTTCACATGAAAAGTAAATATCAAGTTTGCAGATAAGACTTCCATTTAAAATGTCTTGCATTCAAGCGTATGTACTAAAAGCAAGCAAGAGAACAATTACATACGATGAAAGCTCCAGCAACATCAATAGTAGCCAGTGTATTGCTATTTCCTAGAGCAAAATGACCAGCCATTCCCAAGTAGTAAAATCCTGCAATCTACGAGAACAAAATATGACATTAGTACTAGAAGGCTGTTTCTCAGTTAAAGAGTTCTTAAATGCACTTTCACATCTGTTCAACTTCTATACCGATACAAGAATAGCTGCTTTCAAGGTAAAATATTTGCTCTCTCTGTTCATGAATGCAAAAGTTTAACTTCTAATATTTGATTTTCGACAAATTTGGAGTTTCTTTTTGCACAGAGAACACTGCGAAAATACAAACCCTGGAACAAGTGAAAAGGGAGAAGAATGGTGCCAGCCGAGGAGAACACACATCTTTATGCCTTTATGGATTCCATAATAACAAAACTAGTACTCTAAACCGACACTACAAATTCAAGAGCCTCTCACCCTTAGCATGCTGCTTTCTAAATATCCCACTTCTAAAAGTTCAACGCAAATGGTGACCATGGCATGCAACAAACATACTAACCTTTAATATAAATGAGGAAGTAAAAATCAGTCAGCAAAGTATCAGCTAGCAACTGACCTCTACCCATTCTTTATGGTGTGTTCCACTTCTAACAAAATAGTGCACACCAGCCACTATTTGCAAAAGAAGCAATAATATGGGTGTTGTGTTGATTGGCTGTTGAAGCAACAGTTGCAGAAGACACCAACATAATATGTATGCCCATCCAACCACATATAAAGAATCTCTTAGTTCCAACAATGGGAACTTCTCTTGAATGCTAGGGAAAAAAGGAGGTGAAATGGTACTATCAGCAGGGAAAATCTTAGAGGTTGAGAGAGGAATAAGCCATGGCAAGGTCACAACAGTCCCAATTGTCACAGCACCAAGAATTGCATAGATTATTTGTACCAGAAAGGTAGCACCATAATTAGTTGATGAAAATAAATTATCCTGATATCTTGTGATGTGCAGCAGAACCAACAATCCAGATATCAGAAAGCTAAGTCTAACCATCTGAAAACATTTTCCTTTGGATTCTATAGAAAATAGAGCAAATAAACCTATGCTAATCACCATAACGGCAGATATTAGTTGTAGTGGTTTCACATATTGACTCCCAGCCTGTTCAAGCCATTTAGAAATGTCAGGAAGACTCGTCCAGTTTACACCGCCTTGATGCCAACCTCTCAAAATCCTTCCAGAGATGAGCAGAAGAAAGATGCAACATATTCTAAAGAAACCTTCTCCACTTTGTCCTTTTTGCATGAGAAAAGGAGTTTGCAAACCAACTACAGAAAGGGACTGCGCTGTTTTACGGAGTAATAAGAGATAGAATGTGGATATAAAAAAATACCATGTATAATGCTCTTCTTCTACCATAGAACTTGATGTCATACATGTAACAAGGATTAAGATCACACTGACAATGAATGTATCATCGAACGACCAACCATTCATGCTATCATTTAATTTCGAGGTCTGTTGCTTTCCTCTATGGTAAATGCTTCTGAACCAATAAAACATCAGGCTTGATAGTAGTATTACACTTGATATAAACAATGTTGCCAGTCCAAGTGCAAGTAGCTTAACAGGTTTCTGCACCCATATATTGAAAAAGGAAAAAGAAAGAATGTACATACATCAGTAAATAATTTCAATTAGTTCGGAAATTTGTTGAAAAAGAATATACATACATCAGTAGTTCTTCGTGATAACCACTCACTTGCAGATTTGAGAAACTTGTAATATGCTGTTGTAGTACTGCTGTAATCTTTGTTGCTAGCAGACCTATATGTTATAAAAAATAATCAGGATTAAGAATATTGTAACAGGATATCACATTTCATGATTGGGATGATAAAATAGTCTTGACAAGTAGAAAACCCACTCAAATCACCTCTTAGACTTCCAGGAGGTGTATAGAGCTGTCGCTTCCATATACAAGCAACAAAGCGTATTCTCTGTTGTATGATTGCATTCACTCGAACCTGAACTCTGATGATCATAAAATGCATCACATGGGAAATTTCTGCATGGTAAACCTGATAGCTGAGCATGCAACAATCTTAGTAACTGCCAAGCATTCAACTCCAGGGCCCTCAGATGTTGGTCCTCTGATTTCATTGAGAAGGAATGGAATTAGATAAGCACGCATATGGGCCTAAAAAGGAAGAGACTTATTTTCTACATTGAAACATCCTTTAGTTCCTCCCCATATATCACTTAAGACTAGGGGATAACAATTTGGTTCAAATTCTACCAGTTCCAAATACACAAATAGTTACACTTTAGCCTCTTTTTCTGCACACTATGCATAGCTGTAAATGTGCAATTACATGAGTCTTTTAATGGTAGCATCTTAGGGTAGACGAATAGAGTTGAAAAACATTATCATACTCCAGACAGTAAAATGGAAAACACATGCCATTCTAATATCACCTAGGAGTAGGACTAGGAGCAAGGGTGAAACAACCTCTAGACGAGTTACAATTTTTTCTTTTGGAAAATAATATCCACGGTTTTCCCCCATTCCCCAAGAAAAATCAACATACCACCATTATCATCACCTGGACAATTAGATATCCAGCCCATAACCAAGAGCAAATTGCTATCAACTGAGGAGAGTAGAGATAAACCTTTTAGAGAATCAAAAGCTTCTTTGATAAGAACACCAACATTGTTTTTAGGGATTGGAACACCAAATAGAAGAGCCAAGGTTGGTGCAATGTCAATCTGCATAAATATTAAGTACAGAAAATATAATAGCATAGTTAATCACTCTTGCACCCTATTCTCATATCTGAAAGTTTTTGACGCTACTAAAGCACCTATCCACTTAGCGGTGGATAAGGAGTTTGTGATGCAGCTTGAGGAAACAAATAGAACTAGTAGAAACCATTAATAACAACAATATAATGTTGTGAATTTCCATTTGATTACCTGGTTAACGACTGATGCATAGTCAAAGACATGATTCCTCAGACCAATGAAAAGAGCTAAGGAGTCAGTTTCTTCATACGTAGAACCCCCATGATTACCATTTTCTGTCATGCCATGATCACTCACTATCATCTACACGTTGAATAAAAAGAAGATATATTAGTAAATTAAAAATACCAGATAAAAGAAAGCAACATGCAGCATGAGGTGGTAAGGGTTCAATTAGCATTAACTGAATATCTCATATTTATTTATTTATTTATTTATGAGGATACCAGTTTTCACAGGCCAAAAGTGCGTACATGGGCATGCACAGCATACATGCTAGTGCAAAGAGCTTACTGAAACAAGCAAAATGAACCCGAGGCTTAAACCAAACCTGAATTTTCCCATGGATGGAAAAACATAGCTCTGCTTTGGAAAGCTTACCTGACACACTAAATACTAAGAAGCCTTGAAACATAGAGAGACTTAAGTCCATGTCATTTCACATACTTAATAAAGTCTTGACTCATTACAATAGTCAAGTTCTTCTAATCAAAGCACAGAAATGATTATGTGAACAGATGTTTGAACACTTAGTTTGAATGTCAAGAGCTAATGATAAACTAGAATGGACCCATATCTCCATTCAAAGTTTATAACGGAATTTGGTTAGCTTTCTAAAGACTCATTCCTATCAGCAATTGCCTTGCAAAAGCTTACACGTCATTTTTCCAATTGCAAAACTGTCGATGCAACTTGCAATCATGCATATAAGCACACCATTTAGCAATTAGCTTGCAAAAGCTTTTGTATGCATTCTCTTCTAGCATTTCCCACAAGCACAAGGAATGACATTAATAAGGATTTGCATACACAGATATATGCATATATTAGTGTGGTAGTAGTGTTATACCAAAATTGTTGTGTTGGTTTTCTTGTGGTGTTATCTTAAAATTGAGCCTATCCTCGGCTATTACCAATTGGTTTGAGGTTGCTTAACTAGTAGCAGATCCTACGTTTTGTTTTGTTGTTCTTCCTGTCTAATCCCCAGGTGAGGCTGACTCCCTTTGTTAGGTTGTCCAAGCATAGGCACCTGTTGAGCTACAAGTGAAGGAGAGCATTAAAGGCAGTGCCTCAAAGCTTGCTCCAGCAGAAGCCATTCCAATGTTCCCCATCACTATAGAGGTTGATTTAGAAAATAATAATTACAAGTTTGAATCCAGGTGCAATTGTCAAACAACTGCTAGTTATCCAAGAAGTATTAGAGCGTGAGGAGAAGTCTAAGTTAATGAGGAGTGTTAGAGTTTTTTATTTAATATGTAATTAGAGTTTATTCCTAATTGGTTATATTAAAACTCTATATTAGCCTATTTAAAGGCTTACTCTGTAAGCATTTGAGATTGAACAATAATAAGAAAATACAGAGAAACACATTGTTCTTTCTTGAAAATATCTTTGTTCATCCTATTCAAACAACAAATCCCTAATCACCGATCACACACAAACCACCATCATCTGTTGCATTTACGACCACCATGGCCCCTTTCTCACAACAACAAGCATAAGAAGTGGAGCTAATTCAATGATTGAAAAAGCCAATTTTACAAAGTGAAATCCTTAAATTTACCCCTACAATTTAGGATGTTCCCGGATCATACATCAATTCATCATTAAGATTTTGAAAAGTAAGATGGAAATGTTTGGAGTCATTATGTCAGTAATTCAAGAAGCATTAAATAGCACAAACCAAAAGTGCTCGCCCTTTATGATTTCCTTGGGATTGATTAATACTTGAATGGATCAGCTTCACCACCTCATCCATCTCCTTCAGTTTTGGGGCCATCAACACGCTAAGAAAGATGAATAAACATGCAAGTGAGGTTCAAAAAATACGACAAAAAGAACAAAATGGGTTGAAAAATGTCACATTAAGATGGGAAAATTATACTAGCATCTTTGAGTTTTGATTTTATTTAGGGATGGCAGCAGAGCAGCGCAAGAATTGCCTTACCCATCTCTGCTCCACTCTCGAATAGATGTTGAAAACATCCCATTCCATGGATGTCGATTACATCCATAACTGCTCCACACTGCTCTACACCACTCAATTTCACTTTTTTACTAAATTCTTTAAATTTAATATTATAGCAAAATATATTATAATTTATTCATAAACATAATTTCAATATATTTTTTATCAGTTTAGTACCTATATCTAGCATATATATTAAAAATTTATTAAAGATTTATAGAATAGTTTCAAGGCTAAAATAGTAATTTTAAAAGGTGGGGCAAAGCAAGAATTTAACAAAACTGCCCCGCTTCCCCACCTGCCTCCATGGTTTTTTTAAATGAAAAATTTCTCCATTTGGAGTGGATCAGCTCAAAATCTGTAGAGTGGATCGATGCCAAGGGACGTTATTTGGATAATCTAATATGTAGTTCTACAAGCCATAAATCAGACAGATAATGTCCCAAAAAGATGAGAAAAAGATATACCGATGAAAGGCATAGATTAGCCCAATACATGTTTCTTATATTCACAATTAGTAAATAATTAACCAAATATGTTGACAAGCTCATATTTTAGATCATGTAATGGCCCATTTCTAGATTATTAATTATATTGCTCCCAACTGTATGTACCATTACTTTTCCAGCATTTTCACATGACATCTAGATCCATAAGCAGAATCTGATCCAAGTCAAACGAAAAATAGAACTTTGAAAAGGCATTAGTCTACATGGGGTAAAATGAGAGAAAGGCTGCCTTTACCTACTTATCCCATAAAGAAGATTCAGAGTAAGCAACATATTGATAATCGTACAAAACACAATTAGTTCCAAAATGCTGCATTTTCATAATTGAATGTAAGTAGTGCCACAATACTTGTTATACATGTGCAGCATCAAATGTCTAGTCATTTAGGTTTTAATGACGTGTATATATGTGTGTGTTTATTGTAACATACATTAGTCATCTGGTGTAGCTGTTGCGGATGAAAATGCATTTCAAGAACATGTTACCTCAGAATCTAGTTATAGCCTAAAGTGAAGATTAAAATGCAATTTATTCAAAATGAAGATAAAGGAATTATAATATAAAGAAATACCTGCTCCGCCCGCCGATATGTCCAACATGATCCAATCCAAGATAATGCAGAATCTGGAAATAGCACCAATTAAAATTGTGCTGAAATGGAAGTGAAGTAAACCACAAAGAGACCATAATTCAACAATTAAATTTTCAACTTAGCTTTCAGAATAACTAAATATATTTAATCATGCAAATTTATATTGAGAAACTTTTGCATATCCAAATAGTAACTTCTAATTCCCATAGTACAAAGAGTTTATCAAGAGCATGGAACTTCAGCAGAGGAAACAGAAAAGGTTGAAAACAAAGGTGCGATCATGGTGATGCTTAACATTATAATAACATGATAGATGTGAATCAAGGTGAGTAGTATGGAAGCATATTTTACTATTTTCAATAATAGAATGCACTGGAGTTGAATTGTAGTTATCGGAGTGTTTTCATGAAATTCTACATCGATGCCACTCTTGCTCAGCACAACATAATCACTGGCTTTCAACTGAGTTTTGATCATATTAAACACCAACAGAACACCTAACATTGTCATATTAAGTTAATCCTCAAAGCAGTTTTTGTTAATTATAATGAATTTATAAATAAGACAGTTCAGAACAAGATGGAGATAAATAAGGGAGAAGCAGAAGTATGTAACTAAACGCTTTGACAAGAAGCACTGAAGAAAGACATGCCCACATCCCAAACAGAAAGAAATAACGCTGAAAGTAAAAAGTTCCCATCTTACAAAAACCATTAGGTTACTACAGTCTGTATTGAGCTACAAAGAAATGCAGCATATATCTTCACACAGAATATATATAAATCACAGAGATCAATCTAACCAGCAATACCAGATAGAGTGAATGGAAAGACCGAAAGAGTGGTAAGTGGTAACCATAAACCTCTTAAAGTAGGCAGAAAATATAGAGTGATTAAGGTGGCAACCCTCAGTGTCTTTTGTATTATGTTTCTCCAATTATAATAAAAAATGTAAAAAATAAGAGACGGAGACGGCAATCAAAATAACTGTATTACAAAACATTTCCTTTTATATCACTGAAAATAAATAACTGCTAACCAAAATATCCCAGTCATCTTTACTAAGTTCATCTTCCAAATGTCTTGAAACGTTTTGATCTACTTGCACAGTATCCTTCACCTGTAACAAGAACAAATTACTTAAAGTCAGGAATCGGTTTACATGATTTTTATAGATAAAGATAATATACTGTGTTTAAAGAATGAGAGATACATAGAAGCTGCTAACACCATCGTGCCTTTTGAATAACCTAGGAAACAACTTAAGCCATGTTTCATCACCAAGCATCACCATTTTCCTACCAGTCCTGAAAAACTGGCCTGCCATGTGAGTGAATAATTAAGCCCCTCAATAGAATCATTAAAAACAAAAACAAAAAAAATCATCAGTTACAGATCATCAAGTTAGCTTTAATTCTAACCAAGAAGATTGTCATCCATCATAGCCTGAGTGTTAAAGTTGAATGCCACGTCCAAGAATCCACCAATTGCACCAGAGACCATAGCCTACGATCACAAGCTAATGCTGTGAGGCTGAAACCATATCCAAAAAAACACATACCTTTCTATATTTTTAAAAGGACTTAGATTAGTTGTTCCCGTATCAGTTGTAAATTATATAATGCAGGCATGACTTGCTCCAACGAATGAACCATCTTGGTCCAATGTATGTTGGCCAACTGCCATTATGATAGGATGGATGATTATAACATATTCCCGTTTAAGAACAACAATAAAAGTCCACACCTTTAATCGAGGCATCGTTACAGTTGGAGGGGCAGCTTTAGCATGGTAACCAATTGCCGATCCACTGGCTAGCAATGACTGGGTATAAGGCATTGCCTCCTTAAATTGCTTTTTAGGAGGTTTCTTATTTTTTCCAAGCACGAATTCTGCTGGAAGACCATCTATAACCTACAGCAAACTAAACTCTTTGTAATTTGTAAATTATAACAAAAGGAGAGTCAAATTACCCTTGAAAAAAGAAATAAGCAAACCAACTAATACTAACTTACCATTAAAATCAATCTATCAAACGAAGGAGGAATCCCCGACAATTCCTAAATTAAATAGAAAATGATCTTTAGAATTTCAAAACAATTGGAAAGGCACAGTTCACTTATTTTCATTTATTTTAAATTATGAACGACTACTAGAACGAACTTGATATAACGATGGGAGCTGATCAGACGGCAAGGTCGTGTCGCTTAGATTTCCAACGAAGTCGCATTCCGGCGCTAAAAAACTCTCTGATCCACTGAAGATAAAAACAAAACGTTTCAAAAAACAATGTTAGAATCGTGATCTAATTTCAAACTGAAAATTAGAGATCTTCTCTCGTTTTTTAACTAAAACTGTTTACCTGGTGCCGGAAAGAGCCGGTTTTACAGGGAAAAAGCCGAAAACGAAAAGGGAAAGGCCGATGATTTGAGTTACGATTCCAGTTATGGTTATTAAAGACAGTTTAGTGCAGGTAAGAGGCGCCATTTTCTAAGGATTTTGAATTAAAGAACGTTCAAAAAAAAACCTAATTTCTGTGAAAGGTTTGAATGGGATTCAGAAACTGAAAGGGGATAGACAGATTTCCATATTAGCCGAGACTGAGAGCAAATACAATATTTGATTCAGTCCGACTAAATGGTATAATTGAAGGTAAAAAATACGATTTGCTACCTGAATCCAACTTTATTTAAAATTTGATCCTAATATATATATATATATATATATTCAATGATTAAAATAGTATCTGTTTTAAGGTATATTTTTAATCATTAGACATTAATTATTTAATTATTATACTAATATTATTGGTGCACGAACATAATCATTAAATATAAATTAATTTGGGTGTTGTTTAATAAACCCAAAAAATAAATATTAAAAATTTAATACTAAAAAATTAAGTATTAAATTCAAGTTTATAAATTTGTTTGGTATTTATTTAAAGCTAAATATTAGATATAATTATTTTTTTAAATAATCTAATTTTATTATCCAAGAAATAACAACACTATTATAGATTACATTAATCCACACAAACACCAAAAATGCAAATTTTACAATTAAACCCTAATTCTGACATAATTGTATATTTATAGGATCCTTCTTGTGTATAAGATTTCCCACTCAATCCTTGTGTATGTATAATATTTATAAAGAAATAATATTTTTTTTTTAGATATAATTAGATTTTATAGTTAATGCAACTTTAAAAATAATATAGTCGAAAGAAATAATATATACTGAATCATGAATGTGCAATCTAATTAATATAATATTTTTTTATGTCTAAGAGATTAATTAATATAGTTTTCCTCGGAAAAAAAATAGTAGGGGTGAAGTCTGTGATTATGTAATAGAGTTAGGAGGCCATCCCATGCCTACGTCACGTGTTGTCGGTATTATATCTTTCAAAATTCAAACTCGGGTCAAACCCGAATCCACTCCACTCCTCTTACAAGAATCAAGGAACAACGTTTACTCTCTTTTTTATTTCCTTTGAAAAGGAAATTGTAACGACGGTTAGTTATGGCAGTCTCATCAGAAATTATATTATGAGTTATTTTTGTTATGTTATTTATGAAATTATTTAACTAAAAATATATATTTAATTATTTTTTATTCTATTATTTTTATCAAATTTATCAAGTGAATTTTTACTAATATTTATTGTAAATTAAGTTTAAAAACATTTTTTATCAAATGAAGATTCACTTGATAAAAATGATGAGGTTAAAAAAATAATTAAATAAATGATTTTGATTGATTCTATGGATAGTTCATAATATAACCTCTCTAAACAAAGGCACTTATGCACAAAACTTTAATTGGAAAATAATCATTCTTATTTATAAGATAATTAAGAATATTAATCTAGAAAATATATTGCGTAGATAAATTATTTAAATTCATATCTTTTAAAAATAATATTAATTTTTCAGGACGATTCAATGAATTCTTGTTGATGTAATTTTTTAAAATTGAGAATAACACTAACTTAAAATTATGAGTGAAAAATTAAATTAATCTAAAAATAAATTTTAACTAATAATTAATTTTTAAATTAATAATTAATTTTTAAATTAATAATAAAGTAATAATATATATATATGAGATTTTTAATGAATAGTTATTTTTGTTATACAACTATTTATCTGTTATCAAAATTAATATCAATATGATTACATAAAAATTAAAATATTCATTGTTAATAAAATTTCAATATTTTTTGTATTAAATTACTTTAATTAACCTCTATAAAAATATATCATAAATATAAATCATAAACCGTCATAAACTTTAAATTTATATCTTCAGAAATAATTATATTTTCCCTCTCCAGAAACACTGGACAGGAAAATGTGCCATCCCTGCGAGATTTTAGGTTGCAAACTTTATGTCGGTCTTTTAATAAAGTATTATATTTTTAAAAGTCATTATCTTATTGGTATTTAAAAATAATTATATAGTTTTTGAAGATGAGCCTAAAATAGAATATTCTCTAAACTAAATAGCTCGAAAGCAGAAATTACTACGTAGGTGGTGGCGTTTGCATGTGATGATATCAGCAGCCATGCCACTGCATGGTACCTATAAGTTTGCGTCACCTTTGAAACACATGTCTATGTTTCCTCAATTTCATATGATCTTCGTGCTCACCTTCGATCTGTAACTTGTCTTCAAGCATTCCATGCTTTAATCGCACATGGTTTCTCCTTCTTTTAGACCGCCATTGACGTATATATATGTTTGTGTATACTTCCGCGTTTGATCACTGATTCACAAATACAGTATTGGCTTGCAGTTTTCTTAAGAGAGAAAAAAGGAGAAAGGAAGAAAAGGGTGTACTCTGATTTTAAGTTTAGAGAGATTTGGTTAGATATGGTTGAGTTTCTTGGTGAGATAGAACCTCCTAGCCCTGTTTATGAAGCAGAGCTGCCGAAGGAGGATGAAGAACAAGAGGAGGAGGAGGAGATTGGCTACGAAGAGCTCAAGAAGCGGATGCGGAAGGACCATGTGCGGATGCAGAAGATGAAGGAAAAACGGGAGAGTTCGGATCCTGATCATCATTCTGATGCCAAGGAAGAAGCATCTCGCCGCAAGAAGATGTCCCGAGCTCAAGATTCCATCCTCAAATACATGGGGAAAATCATGGAAGTATGCAAAGCGCAAGGCTTTGTTTACGGGATCGTACCAGAGAAAGGAAAGCCTGTTACCGGTTCATCCGATAGCCTTCGCAAGTGGTGGAAAGAGAAGGTTAAGTTCGACAAAAACGCCCCGCCTGCTCTGGAGGAACACTTGCCAATAGTTCTGGAACAAGGCGAACAGGATCCAATTTCTAGTTTGTATCTCCTTCATGATTTGCAGGACACGACTCTGGGATCACTTCTTTCCGCTTTGATGCAACACTGCACACCACCGCAACGGAGATTCCCATTGGACAGGGGCTTAGCCCCTCCTTGGTGGCCAACAGGGGAAGAGCTTTGGTGGGGGGAACAAGGGATGTCTCAACAACATGGTGTTCCTCCTTATAAGAAGCCTCATGATCTTAAAAAGGCCTGGAAAGTCAGTTTATTGGCTTCTGTGATCAAGCATATGTCCCCAAATTTAGACAGGATGAGAAGATTAGTCTTACAATCCAAGTGTTTGCAAGATAAGATGACAGCCAAAGACACTTTCACCTGGTCTAAAGTGGTTAACCAGGAAGAAGCCCTTTTAAAGCTAACAGAGAAATGTCTCAAAATCTCACCCGAAAAAGATGAAGAGGAAGAACAGGATTCACAGCATAGCCATCCAGCTGACAGCGGCAAGCACGATGAGAATATTGCCATCTCTGGTGATAAAAGGAAGTGTGTTTTCGAGGGAGAGATTTCCCTGAGTACATTATATGCTTGCCAGAATTCAATGTGCCCGCATAGCGCGCTGGAACTAGGTTTCACAGGCAAGAGCTCAAGGAGTGATCATGAATCAAGTTGCTCCTACCGGTCTAAAGAAAGTGATTTAAGCCAAGAAAGCAGTGAAAGATCAGAATTTTCTGATAGGAATGTTGTTCCATATGATCATCACTCACTTGGTCCTCAGACCAAAACGCACACAAAGGCCCCCGACAGTACCTGGAAAATACGTGCCGTGACAGATTGGCTCACCACTGAGCTAGAAAAGGCTGATGATCAACATAATGATGTGCAACTAAATGAAGTAGGGGATCCATCAGACATGATTTTGCAAGAGTATATAAACTACTTAACTAGTACAGTTGAAGGTGTACCATTGACACCAGAATTTCTATTTCAAAGCAGAGATATGGACTTAAGTTCGTTTCTGTTATCGCAAGAGAACATTGATGATCAAGGATTAGCTTCAGTTTGGGATATGGGATATGATGGAACATCCAAATCAGGAGTCAAGTTTGCTCAAACACTTGAAATTTCAAACAGGGGTTTCACTTCCAGCAGAAAACATGTTCAATGAAATCTATTCATTTACTAGAAACAGTATTGATGTAGAAAACTATGAGGTTTTATTCATGGTTTTTCTTTTCTTTCTTTTCCCTTTCCCACCTTCCCTAAATATTACTCTCCCCCTATATTATACTAGGAAATTGCTTTACATCAATAGATATATGTATTTGAGAGGAAAACAAATACAGGTGAAAAACTTATCTAAATCAATATAAGCAAATAGAAGCTTTTAAGTTAGTCATAGAAACTATGCCTTCGAGGTATGCATTCGTCGTAATCAAATCTCCTTATACCATATGAATAACCTTTCTTGAATTTATCGTATTTCCTTCTTACTATGACCTCAACAGAGAAAAGAGCAGAAACAGGTCTGTGATCAGAAAATCTAGACTCTCCACGGATATATGATAATTGCTCGATTCCAGAACCGCGCCATAGTATCCTATCACACCTGAAGAAACATTTCATGTTTATCAAAAAGAATCAAGTAATTTCCATTTAGCATTGTTCATACTTCCGGCTTATTGATGGAAGAAGACGAAAATACCATGCAGGTGTTCGGCGTTTCTTCTTGGATTTGCCATTTTCTCCGGCATATGAATCCGAATTATATGAATACTTGTAAGTAGGAGCAAAGAGTATCCGTCCCTCTTTGAAACCATCAAATACTCTTCCGGCTTCTCTCTCCATATTTAACTGCGTTCAATTGAAAAGAACAGGTCAGTCAGTCAAGTTAAAACATGAAAGGAACTTTTACCACTTCATTGCAATCCACTTTCTTCTGTTTACTTAACACAACAGGATTTTCAATGAAGCAGCATCTAGAAAAGGACTGGCCAACTTGTGACTTTTTTGTAGTTTCTTAATGACAAGGTAGTAGTTATTGACCATTGCTTATATTCATGAAAAGAGTTGACATTATTGTCTCAATTCGTCCTCAAACTTCTGATATTACTACCTGTTGGTATTTCCAATGTATATCAGTTTTGGAATTTTCTCAATTTCGTCACTCGCGCCAGAGTCTAAAAGACATTTTTATTTAATATTTCGAAGTAGAAAGTAATAAACCTGATCTTTCTCCAGAAGGGTGTCCCAGTTATTTGTCTCCAGCAAGGTCCTGGTTGTCTCATAGCTCAAGGCTACCCGATAATTCAAATCTCCAAGCCATATTACACGGCTGCAATACTTAACAATGGATGAATCAAAGACATTGCGGGCAATTTCAGTATGAAAAAGGGTCTAATGGTTATATCAATGCAAACATACTCATGCTCAATAATTTTCTCTGGGGCTCGATGATTTGGAGTTTTGCAAATGATGGGAAACTGTAAGCCTTTGATAATCTCAGAAACATCAGCATTTCTCCTGAGCTCATCGCCTTCTTTTTCACCCGAAGCTAAGTGACTGCACACGAAGCAAAGGCTTGTTTGGTGCAACGATATGCTTACTGCTATACACCCCTGTAAATATTTGATTATTTATTCCCCAAATGAATTAAACTTGGTGTGGGGTTATTCTCAAACATTTAATTGATCAAAATATAGCAAAACTGAGCAAATCAAATCCTAATTAGTTATGTACCAACCTTGTTGCCAAGGCGTCTCATTATACCTCTTCCCACAGAGGACACTCTGACATGACCAATGTATGGCATCAACTCCTTTCGAGCCCAAATCGAGAGGAACAGTCCAACCATCTGCTTGCTGGTGATAAGGCGGTATTTCATTTCTTCAATTGAACAAAGTGGGAAGATCTCAGAGAGTGCAACCAACTCACCATCGCCGATACTCGTATCACAACCCACAGATAAGGGACCAAGGTCTAGATCATTTGCTAAATCCCGAACAGTCTTGTGCATTGGGTTCACCCCATATGTGGAATCAACAGGGCAGTTGCAAATCTTGAGAAGGCTACTCCCAGCCCTGAAATTCTTACTCAGGATTTTGAGCACAGGTTTGTCGAAAATATGAGGATTGGTCAGTGATTTCAACTCCTTGGAGGCATCAGTATCAGTGCTTTTTGAATCATTTCCAGATTCCGGAGATGAGTGCTTGGGACTCTGACGTGGCTTGTTAAGTGCTTGGTTTATAAGGACCAGCCATTTTGCAGCAGGTTCATTGTCTTCACTTACTAAAACGTTTCCGGCATTGAGTGGAACAATTTCTTGAAACCTGGGAAATCAATAGTCTAAGTAAAGCAAGCTCCAAAAATACTCATTGAAGAAGCCAGAAAGCAGTGTGAATCAGGGAACAAAATCAAACAACTCATGACAAATTGAAACTAACTTTCTAGACAATTGCACAATAGGGCAGAAACTGAAAAAAGGAACAAAATTCTGAGTCAATCATACCCACAAACATATATATCTGCAGAGTTGTTCATAAGAAAGAAATCTTCCAGGTTCATGTCATTGTTGGGCGTTTTCCCTCCCACATTCCAGGTTGCAACAAATATCCTGCAAGCTCAACGATGGGATTTTCCTGTTGTAATATGTAACATAGGCCTAATCAAATGTAAAATAACAACTTCAACCCACATCGTGGAATCCATACCGAAAATCTCGAATTTCAGTCACTGATGCCATGGAACACTCGAAATTTGAGAGATTCAGCCCTTCGATTAACCCGGCACTTTCCCTTCTTTCTGAAAGTAGATAAGGATTAGCAACATGACGTACATTAATTTTGTGATTTCCCTCTCCCAGTTCTAGATTCAAATACCAACAAATTTGACAATGATAAAGGCCAAAGGGTCAACATCAGAACTGGAACTTCCACCAGTCCATTTAGATTTCCCCCCATTTCATTACTAATATCTGGTTTATAAATCAAACTATTTCTTGTTAGGTAAGCTACCAAAATTTTTTACACCAGATAAGAACAATTAGTCCCCTTGACGATGGGATAGGAAATGAAAGCTGTCAAGCACTATTATTGTCTATTTTGTTTAAGCATTTCATTTTTCTTGATGTATTCATGTCTGGAAAACATAAAAAAAAAAACTTTGAAAAAACCTTTGTCAAACACAAATTCACACATATATTCGAGTCCAAGTGACACACACACATATATATATACATCAACATTTTCATAACCACATACTGAAAAGAAATTAGGGATGATGGCACCCAATACACTAATCATACCTAAGAAATTTCTTCTTATGCGAGAAGAGGCTTCCAAAAACTCCTTGTTCCCTGATGTAATCTTAATCTTCTTCTCCAAATCTACCAAACAGAACCCATTAAATACTTCAGAAAAAAAAGTGAAAAAGAAAATTGACAATCTGATAAGGGTGATACCGGCAGAAATTGTATCACAATCTGATGGTGCAAAATCATCGTCTGAACCGCCTCTACCTCGTCTCTTAGAAGCAAAAATCTTTGGAATATTGAACTTGAACCCATTGCAAAATCAAACAAAATCAAATCAAATATAGAAACAATTGTTTGGCCATGCACAAAATCGAAGATTATATAAAGTACCTTCTTTTTCTTGTCATTTTTTACGGAGTTATCAGGAGAAGTGACGGTGGGGTTGGTTCCACGCTGCTGCTGGCGGTCTTCATCATCTCCAAGTTGTCCGGCGGTCTTCGTCATCCCTGAGTTGGCATTCATTCATTAGGCTATTTGGAAAGTAAGAAATAACCGTCAAAATTTCCGATCACTCTTAAACTGTCGAATGACAAAGATTCATAACAAAACACCAAATAAAATCTGGGTCGGTGGAGATGTTTTTCATTTTTGTTTTTGAAAAATAATTCATTGAAAACATTTTGTTTTTTGTGATCTGTTTGAAAGGATGAGACATTGGCGCCAATTGTTTCGGAGAGTTTAAGACTTATTAGGAGAGGGAGAGCAAAGAAACCGTTGAATCGCAGTTCACAAATTAAAAATCTAATGTAAAAAACTGCTACAATATAACCGCCGATTTGTTTGCATACTTCACAACACAAAATAATTATATCATTCCTTTTAATTAAAAGGCTTCTCGGTACTATAAACAATCTCAATAAACTTTTTAAAATATAATTAAATCTTTTCCATATTTTATTTAATTAAACTCTTTGACCAACATTAATCGTTAATCATATAAGAATGATGTTGTAAATGAATGAATATCCCAAAACCTAAAATCATTATTATAAAATTTCGTTTTTCAAATCTCAAAACACAATTCAATAAATAAAGTATATATTCATTCATTTGAAAAGAAATAGATAATTTAAGTATTTCAAATATAAAATAAGATTTACAAATTACACATATAGATTTCTATGAAGTACAGAATCCAATACATTTAGTAATTGTACTCTAACACAATGTCAATGTTGAAAATTCAACCCCTAATGGTGTTCCTCTAAGTCACGCCACAACCTAAGAACATGCGAACGAAAACAACGATTTCGAACTAACAAAGTTCAGTGGATACACCGCAACCTAAGAACATGCGAACGAAAACAACGATTTCGAACTAACAAAGTTCAGTGGATACACCGCAACCTAAGAACATGCGAACGAAAACAACGGTTTTGAACTAACAAAGTTCAATGGATACACCGCTACTCGATTATATATCGTACATATCATAAATAAAACAATACAACATTTATGATATCATAAAAAATAACAATGACACTACTATAATTATCTAAACACATAGCATCATGAATGCATAACTCACGCATAGTATATACACATATAAAACAAACACGAGGTAGTGAGACCCGTGTTTACGCAACATGAGAATCCTACGCTACGAGTAAGACTTCTGCCTACACACTTGAGAGGCCAAATGGGTATGAATAGGAATTGGCATAAGAGAGGAAAACAGACCTTGGGAAAAACTGTTAATTATGAGGAACAAGTGGTGCTGTCGTCTCTCTGGTTAATGCAAAGATTGACTTGGTAATATTACGTGTGTTGATTTAGAATGACAAAACTCGAGTTGCATACATCCATGTAGAACGGGAGTTTTATTAAAAAATGTGGACATGTGTGTGACTTAAAAAACCGAAATAATTAGGTTAGTGTAGCGGGATGATGTGTTAATAAATCTATCTTTGTAAGATACGAATTGTTTTAATTAAAAAATAATATGATAATCCACAACGTACTTTGTATTTTTCAAGATGTGAATTAGTATTTTATGTTCTGCACAATACGAATTTAATCTACGTATATAGAAAAGAATTATTCTTTTAAATAAAGTTCGGATGAAATTATTTTTCTAATTAAATAATACAAGAGAAATATCCCTTTAATAAAACCTTCGTTTTAGGTATGAAATGATTTTAAAGTTTATGATCAACATCTACCTTCACATGAATAAATAAAATATAAAAGATAAATCATTAGGTTTGATATCTTAAAAATAAAAAAAATTAAAAAAACATATTTTTGAACACATTTTCAATATCATCACTCTTACAATGAGTAACATATTTTTGAAGTTCTATTTTTAAAAAATAACGGGATGAAGTCTGGTCTGGACCAAGTGGGTGATTATGAGTATTATTTTAAATCTAAAATTTAAAGTGGGTTTGGTTTTAGAAAATATTTTTTTTATTTTTTATTTTCACTTTTTTTTAAAATAATTTTTAGTTTTAATTAAAAAAAATGCTTGATTAATAGGATTAAAAATTATTTTTTAAAAATAAAAATATGTTTGGTATCTAGTTTTTCAAAAATAGAAATACAAATAATTATTAAATAATTACCCCTTTCTAAATGGGATTAACCCATCTTTAATCTTCATCTGCTAAAGCTTCGCCCTCGCTGGAGGGGAAGTCCATTCCAGAGCCATAGCGTGAGACACCTTATTCCCTTCACGAGGGGTGAAATGAAATCGACATGAAGAGAAATTCAGAGAGAGCTGCGCTACAACCTAGATAAAAGGCAGTAAAAATAATATTATACTGGATCATAGAATTAGATATACGTTTTAATTTTAATAAAAAAATAATTATTTATAATAATATTTTAATTAAATGATTTGTTTGCAAATTTTAAAATATATATATAGATAAATATTGGTAACATAATTTGAGGGGCTACATAAGATTTAATTTTTTTGAACATTTAAAGTAAATTTTAAAAAAATCAAAGAATTTAATTTTTAAATAGACGCCTAACTAAAATTTTCAAAGATTTAATAAAATCTTTTAGAAATCTTAATAAGAATATATCTTTATCGAAAATATTAAAAAAAATTGAAACATAATAAGAAATTATAAATTTTAAGAAGAGACCAAATCATTTTTTTTTAATTTTTTTTAATTTATCAAATTTTAGGGACATATCTCCTCGTGCTCCTACAAGGGTGGCAGGTTGCTTGAACTTAAGGGATGATAATCGAGCCCTAAATCACAAACCCAATTTGGAAGAGCAACAGACGAACTTGGGAGTTGGGTCACACAATCGATATAATTACTATATTCTATAATTTTAATAATTAAATTATTAAAATTAAATAATTTTAATTAATCAAAGCGTTTAAAATAATGATTAATTATTATTAAATTATTTATATATATTATTACAATATTGATTATGTTACTGTCAAGACTCAAGACTCTTTTATAATATAATATTAATAGATAATTTTATTATTTTTAAAAGAAATAATATCATATGAAAAATTATAATAAGTTATAAGTTAACTGAATCATTAATAATGATTAATTATTAATTATTAAAATAATTAATTATTTCTTAAAATGATTAACTACAACTCAAATCCATCCCATTCCCATTATCTAATTTTCTGTGTTATTAATTACTATTGTTTTTTTCCTGACCAAACTGCCCATGTTACTGCAAAGAATGTTTCACCCAATTGTTCTTTTTATCACCTTATGTACCGTGTCCGTAGCCCATCTCAAAGCCCCCATGTGAAGTGCTCTAAGTTATTTAGAAAGTTCTCATATATATAGGATATAGTGATGAATGAATGAAGAATGCAGATGGTGTAATCAATATTATTTGATATATTATTAAAAATGTTTGATAAATTTATAAAATTATAATGTTTAATTAAGAAATATATGATTACTTGAAAATATATTTTATTAAATTATTTTTGTCATATATTTTATTTTTAATAAGTTATATTTTTTATTGTTAAATTGAAATATTTGAATGGAAATTCATAAAACTATTTAAATTATACTATTTCAATTTTATAAAAAAATATATCTAATATACTATTAGTATAATTAGTATATACCAATAAGTATTGAATGTATTAGTAAGGTACAATATATTTTTAATGTGATGATGTGAGGATAAACCTTAGAGACAATATTATTAAAAAAATAACCTTATACCTTAATTATAAACCGTAAGATAAACATATATATTATTTAAAAAATATATAATTAATATATCAAATAATTAATATTATTTTTAAACGTATGTATAAAATATAGTGCTTGATAGTTTGTATAATTTGTTATATTCTTCTACTCATCGTACAAAATTTATGGATTCGAATTTGTTTTAATTTCTTGTCCCTATCAGGTAGAATGAATAGAAGATGTATATAACACCGTTTAAAGATTAAATTAATATAAAATAAAAATATTTAATAAATTTATACCTTAAATCATTATCTATATAATTAAAAAAAATACGCTACAAAGGATTTATATTTTTAGACATTATTTAATTTAGTGGAAATCGATAAACACTTAAAATATAATGAGAATGAAATTCACATCATTTTAAATAAAAAAAAATATTATTGTTGGTACTAATTTTTTCACCCAAGTGAGTGATTTCTTCAATTCAAATACGAAAATAAATTTTAGAAAAAAATATTAATCTTAATAATGATTTATTTAGCGAATTAATCATTCATGTTTTAAAGTGTTTATTGAGGGAGTTTAGTAGTACTCGATTCGTATTTGTTAAAAAATTTTATTATTCATTTTAACTTGTTGTTCATTAAATTCGATAAAATCTTACTTAATTCGTATTTATTAAAAAAATTTAAATCTTAAACCTTAGATTAAATCGTTTAATGATTTTTTTTCAAAACTAATACCTACAATATTTCCCCTTAATAAAAACAAACCATTCAATAATTTATGTAAACCAAATTAGTAAAAAAATAACGATTAGACTAAAATCTACGCGTTTAACTACCAAAAAAACTAGCTTTGCTATTAAAGTCAAAGACTGATCAGTCCTCTACTCCTCCCTGTATGGGTATTTATTGTCAGATATTGAATCAAATCAGATCGGATCTAACTTTTTTTTGAATATCTGAGTTTTCGGATTGATAATATAATGATCTGTATTTGATTAAAAAAAGCGGATATTTGCATATTTAGATATCGGATATTCGGATCGAATCGGATTTGATTTTTTCGGATATTTGAGTTTTTGGATCGATGATATAATGATCTGTATTCATTTCAGAAAAAGCGGGTATCCGCATATTGGATATCGCATATTCGGATAACCGATTATCCAAAAATATAATTTAATTAAATTAATTTTTAAAATTTGAAGATTGTATTTATAAAAAAATAAAAATTTAAATATAATATACAATAAATTACTAAATACAATAAGATTCACGTTTGTAAAAGTTTTAATTTTATAAAATTTTGAATATAATAAGCATTAAATTGTTAAACATTACAATATTAATATTAATAAAATTTTCGAATAATCCGAAACTTATAATATTATGATTCATATTCAATCCGAAAAACTTAAAATTGGATATTCGATCCAAAAATAAAAATCAGATTAGATATTCAAATTTTTGAATCAAATCAATAAATAATCAAATCGAATCATATATTTTTGAACACTCTTACCTCCATGTGATACAAAAGCTTATTTTCCTTTCTGATGTGTTTTTAGTAGAATCTCAGTTTTACCCGTTTAGCATTTTAAAGTAAAAATTTATATTCAAATTTTAAGTGAAAATAATTTACGAACCTTAAATAAAAAAATATATAGATTATCAACATCCAAATAATAAATAACTAGTTATCCATTAAGTATTTTTCAAAATTTAGGTTATGTGTTTATAAAAAAAGAGTAATTTACATTTTACATCACTAAACTTAATATTCATTTTCATTTACATCATAAACCTTTAATTTAATCAAATTATATCATTCAACTTTCATTATTTATAAATTAAGTCACTTATATTGGTATCATTAAATATCTATAATGAAAAAAATTAAAATTGATATTTTTATTTAATATATTTTTCATATATCATCAATAAATGATATTTAATTCGTAATTTAATATTTTAAAAAATTATAAGAAATTTTGTTATTTTTCTTTTAAACTTATTTAAACGAAATAGAAAATTTCCACATAAAATTATTAAAATTGTCAATTAAACATTATTTAATAGTGATATATGAAAAATATATTAAGTAATAGTATTAATTTTTTTTTATTAAAATTATTTAATTGTGTTAGCATAAATGATTTAATTTACTAATAATAAAAGTTGAATGATGTAATTTGATTAAATTGAAGGTTCATGATGTAAATGAAAGTGGATGTTAAGTTCAGTGATTTGAGATGTAAATTACCCTAAAAAAAAGCTTTATTAAATTTTTTTAATTATTAAAATTAAATATATAATATAAATTAATTTTAATTAATCAAAAGATAAAATACTAAAATTCGATGGAAAGTGTTTCTATTGAAGCGTGATCTGTAAAGGTTCCCTTGGTTTATCTTATTTTTTTTCCTCTCTTGGTGCTCTGATGGGAATCTAATACCGTTTACTTCAAAAGTGTGAGCCGATGAGGTCAAGACTTTCCACTACAAAAAAGTTTGATTCTCGGAGGCTCGGCCGGAGGGAAACCTTGAAACAACTTCTGCTTCACAAATATCTAGATCATCAAAGAATTAGTTAGGTTAAGAATTAAATTAAATTGTTAAAAAATAATTAATTAAAGTTTTAAAAATTTTAAACATCAAGCCGATGGACACGAGCTTGAGGTCGAGACTTTTCACATCCCCTAGACTTTTTATCGCATTTTTATACTTTAAAATTTCATTAATTTACCTCTTTAATAAATATTATTAGTTAAATTTAATAAGTTTTAGACCAGTTGATAGAATATATATAATATTATCATTAGGTATTTCTAGAATTTTTGTTTTTTTAAAAAAATTCTAAATATATATAAATATATTTTTAAAAAATCTATAAATATCACGTAATATAATTCTAGTAAGTCACGTGAAATCAATATTTAAAGAAATCTCTATCAAAAGTTAATGGTGAAAATCGGTCAAATAATTTAATTAATTAAATTTATTATTTCAAAAATTTAATTAGATAAAAAATGAAGGGTTTAATTATTTTTTCTAGAAAATTTAACAACTTCAAATACCTTTAAGAAAAAAATTATTTATAAAATTAACGGTTTTACGGGATCCGTACAAGTCTTAAAAAAACAATTGATAGGTGTGGATGTGTGAATACAAATCCAAGTCGTTAATCTAAACAGAAATTATATCATAGGTTCGGTTTATCACGTCAGTCGTGGTCCCTAACAAAAAAAAATCACCCATTTTACTATTATCTTTAACTTATTTTTTTTTCAATCAACGAGTTTCACTCGTCTTTTTTATGTTATTTTAAAGATATAATTTTTAAAAATTATATTAATAATATGGATAATTAATGATGGAATGAATAATTTTTATTGATTAGAGACAACGACTGATATAATAAGCCGAGCTTACGATATAATCTCTCCTGATATAAGAGTGCTACTCTCCGGCGATCGTGCACTTTCTTATAAATTGAGAGCGTTCCCCAAACTGTCATAAAATTATTTCAGAACAAAGGCAGAGTAAACATGGTTTACTTCACTTTTCTCTTGTTTTCCATCCTTTGTTCATGTTTTCCATCTTCTTCACATGCACAAAATGAAGACCTTAAGCTGCCATTGAGGGCTGTAAACCTTGGAAACTGGCTTGTCACTGAAGGATGGATGAAACCTTCTCGTTTTGATGGAATTATTAACAAAGATCTTTTGGTAACATCACTTTACCTTCTCTTTAGCCATGGTTTCACTCATTTAATTATCAGAAGAATGTTTCAGTTTATTTCTGTTAATTGGTATAGGATGGAACTCATGCTCAGTTTCTCTCCACAAAGCTAAACAAGTATCTGTGCGCTGAAAATGGTGGTGGAACGGTTGTAGTTGCCAACCGTCCCTCAGCTTCTGATTGGGAAATCTTCAGGGTTGGTTCTCTAATCAAGTTTATTATGTAATGAGTTGGTGTTTTCGATCTTCGGATTTTGCTTTGTTTTGATGGCAGTTGTGGAGGGTGAATGAGTCACATTTCAACTTGAGAGTGTTCAACAAACAGTTTGTGGGATTAGGGAATGGAGGTGTAGAAGCTGTTTCGAATATGCCCACCGGGTCAGAGACGTTTCAGATTGTAAGGAAAGATGATGATCCAAGCCGAGTTCGGTTTCGAGCATTGAATGGTTTGTTCCTACAGGTACTTTTGGATTGAAATTGCTTTTGCTGCAGGCAATTTACCTGATGCAGTTTGCTTTGTTGATGTTCCTACAGGTACTTTGCATGGAATGAATGTTATTTGAAGTTATTGACGATTTTGCTTTTCGGTTTTTTGCATTGTAATCAGGCACAATCAGAGACGCTGGTAACTGCAGATTATACGGGTTCCGGTTGGGACGATGGCGACCCGTCTGTGTTTAAAATGACAATCGTAAACATCTTAGAAGGTGAATTTCAGATCACAAATGGTTATGGTCCTGATAGAGCCCCTCAAGTCATGCAGGTAATTAAGGATATTTTTAGTCCTTAAACAAGTAAGTTAAAGCCAGGGTACTCGAATTGACTCGATGAAAACCATGATTTTTCAGGATCATTGGAATTCTTACATCACGGAAGAAGATTTCAGTTTCATGTCAGCAAATGGACTGAATGCCGTGAGGGTACCTGTGGGATGGTGGATAGCGCAGGATCCAACTCCGCCGCAGCCTTTCGTTGGCGGATCTTCGAATGCACTAGACAATGCTTTCACATGGGCAGAGTAAGGATATCTTCAAGGGTTGACACAAAAGAAGACATGTTTAATTACAAATTCTGAACAATCTCGCATGTGGAATCGTTGCAGGAAATACGGGATGAAGGTGATTGTCGATTTGCATGCAGTTAAAGCCTCACAGAACGGTAATGATCACAGCGGATCGAGAGACGGTTTTCAGGAATGGGGAGATTCCAACATCGACGAGACTGTGGCAGTCATAGAGTTCCTTGCAGCAAGGTTAAGATGAGACTAAACCACTATATGTCATGCATTGCCTAGGCAACTTGAAGCTGAATGTTGAATATAATTCATTGACAGATATGGTGGAAGACCAGGTTTGGCTGCAATCGGATTGATGAACGAGCCTAGGGCACCAGGTGTAACCATAGATGCACTCACAAAGTATTACAAAGCCGGATACGATGCTGTGAGGAAGTACACAACAAATGCATATGTGATCCTATCGGCTCGTCTGGGACCTGCTGATCCAAAGGAGCTCTACTCGTTGGCCAGCACCATGAATCGAGTCGCCATCGATGTGCATTATTACAACCTCTTTGCAGACACGTTTAGCAGCATGACTGTGCAACAGAACATCGATTTTATCTATAACGAGCGATCTTCCAATCTCGACTACTTGATCACGCCTAATGGTCCCCTGGTCTTAGTTGGTAATTTAAGTTCCAAACTGTTCAGTTTATGCAAGCAATGTAACGTGATTGATCTTGAATGGTAGTGAAAAACTGTTTTTTCAGGGGAATGGACCGGAGAATTTGATCGAAACGATGCATCGATGGAAGATTACCAGAGATATGCAAGAGCTCAGATAGATGTTTATGGAGCTGCAACTTTTGGTTGGGCGTATTGGTCTTATAAGTGCGATGAAAACCATTGGAGCCTAAAGTGGATGATTGACAACAACTTTATAAAGCTTCAGTGACAAGCATTTGATAATCAAAGCCTTAAAATCACAATAAATGTGGCTGGAGTTTCCTGATAGATTGTTGGTGCAGTGCAGGGAAACCCTATGGTTAAAATGTTAACTAGATATCTTTACAGACTTCAACTAAGTTTCTTTGTTTTTCCCGTGCAATATTTCTCATCCTATATAATGAATAATTACAGATTATATTTCAAATCAACCTGTAATAGGAAAAGTATTAATCGAGAATTTTAATCATATATTTTAAAAATTATTGATTAATATGATATTTTTAAGTAATCGATATTATACTTTTAGTTTTTTATTTTCTTAACACCTCAAAATTTTAGTAGTTCAAGTGTTTAATATTATTAATGTTGAACACCGTTGAACATTATTAAATTAATAAAGATTAAAAATCTTAAGGACTCAACATATAATTATTAATATATATTGAGTCTATCACTCTTTTATTAATTACATATTTAGTCCTTCAAATTTTTAATTTTTATTAATTAATTTAATATTATTCACCAATATTCAACATTAATAATGTTGAACAAAATTCGATACGCGTTATAAAATTTTCCTTCTATATACCATAAGTGTATTAGGTGCAAGTTCCCTTTAACCGCTTCCATTTCATTTTTCTTTGGTGTTAGCTACAATTAAAACATATATTAAGGAACATTTTAAAATGTGAAACATATCATTACATATTATTAAGATTATATCGTTACAAGTCATTAATATTTTTAATTAACTTTAAATAATTATTAAAAAATATTAAAAATTTATATATAACTAATTAAATTTTAAAAGAAAATTAAAATTTGGATTAAATAATCTTTAATCATATTTCTGGTCAATCTGTTGTAAAAATATTTTTTTCACGAATCAATTACAGTAGTTATAATAGTATCTGTTTAAGAATATACTCGCAATCATTGTAAATTGATCGCTCAAATATTGCGCTACAATATTAGTGTTCGGACCCGTGACCTTTAAGAATAACAATCGTTCCCTTAACCACTAAAATAAGATAATTGGTTAAAAAAACTTAAAAAAACTAAGATAAAATAATTCGTACAAAAATACTTTCATTTAGCCGCAGTTGGGGGCATTTTTACTGCTCCCAGGAAAACACAAATAAGCAGACTCTCAAATTTAGATAAATAAAAAGGGAAAATTCTAAGATTTTATTTTTATAAATGACACCAAATTTTTATTAATTTAAAAAAAAATCATCATTATATCGTATTTAAGAAATAAAATAATTAGATTAAATAACTCAAAAATTCTTACAACCAAAAACATTAAAAAAGAAGAAGATTTCTACAAAGATAAGTATACCAACAAAATTTAGAGGCTTCATGAATCTTTTTCTCTATCCAAACGAGATACATAAGGAATGAAGGAGCTGTACGCAATCCAAATTGTAATGCAAAAAGTATCGCTACATAAAACTGATTTCATCGACAAACAAACCATCAACTAGGGGTGAGTATTCGATCGAGTCGAGACAAAAAATTTCGAGTTATTCGAGTTGACGAGTCCTATTTTACAACTCAAACTTTATTTGAAATTTTTCGGTTCGAGTCGAGTTTAAGAAATTCGAGTCGAGTCAAATAGAGTCGAGTTTTCGAGTTCCTATAAATATTTAATCGTAATTATTTATCATGTTATCGTATGATTTGATTTTAATTTAAACAATTTTCTCTAACCATATAATATATATATATATCAATATATATATATATATTATAAAAAATTGATAGACTCGTCTCAAACTTAAAATTAATCCTTTAATTACTAAAAATTTTGAGCTATTCGAATTTCTATTTTACAACTCGAACTTAATTTGAAATTTTTTCAAGTCGAGTTATTCGGTTTTTTCGGGTCGAGTCGAGTTTTGCTCACACCTACCATCAACCGGGTGGGGATATAATTTTCCAATTGACCACCGACAAAATTGTAAACCAGAAACTAGTGTCGATTGAGTCTTTGTGCGAAAGACAAAAGAAAAACGTGTCAGAAAAATCGTGCTACAAAAACAAAGATTCTTATTAAAATTGAAAACAAAAGCAAAGAAAATAATAGATTCGGTGATCGACAATCAATACTAAAATTGATTGTCGACCACAGATCCAAGGGATTGAACAAAGTGAAGAGCAGCTAGAGAATAATTTTTTTTGAGAGAAAAACACGAGTAAAGCTAATTATCGACCGAGTTGATAATGAATTAAATAATACTCAAATTATCTCAATAACTATTCGATTCGTACTTGACTCAAATCAATATTTAATAACTCGACTTATTGTTTATTAAGCTCATAAGAACTTTTATTTTATTTTTTAATATAAACACAAATGAACAAATTTATCAAAAAAATTAAAATAGTGTGTGAAGTAATTCCAAAATCTAAACTAACAATTCACAAGTGCGTCAAACTAATATATTTATATAAAAAATAATAAATTCCTTGCAAAGTTATCGACTCGAACCGGATCTTTTGACTCGACTCGTTAATATATCAAATTGAACTCAAATTCAAATCAAGTTTGATGAAGTCGAGCTCAAACAACCTTAACGATGTGTGTCATTTGTTCTAGACAAAAACAAAACTTAGGGTAAAAGTTTGATGAGCTAATTTAATTTAATTTTTTTTAAAAAAAATAGATAAACTGTTTTTTTTTTAATTCTAAGAGATTTAATAATTTTGAGAGATTTAACGAAAATTTTTAAAAATAACGAGAGAATGTTTAATTAAAAATATTTAAAATTTTAAAACTTAATATGATTTAATAAAAAGAGATTAAACTATTTTTTTAATTCTAAGAATCAAATTCTAATTTTCCAAAGTTTTGGGATACCATAAACCTTGTCCTCGTTACTTCCGCCCTGATTAGTGAGTGATCAAGGTACATACTCAAATCAAGATCTTTAATTTAACCGAGGATAAATTATAGTATTTATTAATAAGTTAGATAAGAAAGTATAATTAATTCTTTATTTAATAAAGAAAATTAAGCTGGTCTAACCAAAGCATTCTTACGACTCCACTTCAAACTCGAAATCTCCGCTGCTGCAACCTGCTTCTCTTCATCTCTCCACCAATGGCACTCGCCTCCAACTCGCTCGTGTCTTTCATCAACGGCTCATTGAGTCAACCAAGAAGGAACTCTCAGCTTCTTCCTCCTCCTTTTCTTGTTTTGCCCGGATCTCGTTCTCTCTCTCAGAAGCTCACTCGCCGCTCCACTACAACCCTATTGTGCTCTTTAGATGCATCCAACAGCACGGACAAGGAAGCCCCAATTGAAACAAGTACATTCTGTCACACTCTCGATTTTCACTCTTTTGAAATCTTTATGTTCTTAAACGAAATCTGGGTTTGTTTCTCTTGCCCAATGATTGCTTAGGGTTCCCAGCTTATCCCAGTGTGATGGACATTAATAAAATTAGAGAGATATTGCCACACAGGTGAATAAATTCTCCAGAGTTAATTTATTGTTTTTCTAAGCTTTTCTTTTGCTTGTTTCCGATATATGTTTACCGGGTTCTATTTATTTATATATTTATTTTGTTTGTAGATTCCCATTTTTGTTGGTGGATAGAGTAATAGAATATAATCCAGGGGTATCGGTTGTTGGTATAAAGAATGTAACCATAAATGATAACTTTTTTCCCGGACATTTCCCTGAGAGGCCTATAATGCCCGGTGTTCTCATGGTTGAGGTACCCTTTTTTACTCCCTTGAATGATTGGAGATTTAATCACTTTGTTTATCATTTAAATTTTGTCAAATTTTATATTAGGAACTGAATGTTGGATTTTTTTTTTTCAGTATGCAACTATGCATAACGTTTTATTTTATCTGATAGCTGTTTTTCTGTTATCAATCTAATAAGGAGGTGGTACTCTGCCCCTGTTTTCTGATTACCTAAATTGTGGGAAATAAAAACCCTCTTCGGCTACCAGAAGTACTATGGTTAAGACCATCAGTAGTTTTTTAGTGTATCACAACACTAACAGTAGTATATGGGTAGGGTGTAATAGAGCTGAACACACTCAAGCAATAAGAAGCTTGTGCTCGACTTGTAGTTTGTGACTCGAAGCTTGGCTCAAGCTCATTTGGGTTTCATTTTTAAGCTCTAGCATATGAACATCAAACTGCTTGAGCTCACTCGATGAAGCTGTTTTACTTGGTAAAAAAATGATCTTAATTATCATACTTGATTTTAAGTCCGATTATATCAGTTGAGATGCATTTGTACCAATTTTGCTTATCTGGCTTGTTCTCTATAATTGGATTCCCTCTTTTTTTCATTTATGCGTATTTCATGATGTTCCTTTTCCAGTAGTCACTTGATACCCAGTTCAGCATTCTGAATGTAAGAATGTTTTGATCTTAAAGATGATACTTTTTCCATGAAAATTAGGTGCTTATGTTATCCAGTTTCCATAAATTAATTTATATACAACGATGATCAAAGATATTGCTATTGTTACCCACATGCATGAAACCACAGGTGTATACTGCTAGATACTTTGTTTTCTGCCAATACTCCATGGTTCTGTAGATACATAGTAGCTTTTTTTTTTGCCCTATACCTCATTATTCAATCACATAAATAGATTAAGGCTGTAGACAATCTTACTGCTGAGGTAAAATATGGTTGTGTGAAGCCTTGGTAGCAGTTTGGGATAAAAACATGGGCCTGACCAAGGATTTGGTAGGTAATCGGCTTTGAATCGTTTGACATCCTATGGTGGCTTCACCACAAAAACACCAAGTTTTTTTTTGTGTCTTTGCATAAGAATCTCAATATATATATATATATATATATATATATATATATATATATATATATACTATTCTAAGGTAGTTGATTCTACTTGGAGTCTGGGAATTTGCATAGGTTATATTTTAGCTATGACATCCTTATTGGTGTTTCTCTTGTTGAAACTACTGACTAATTAATTGAGAAAACAAGCAAATTTTAGCTTACGTTAGTAACTGCTTCAATGGAGTTTTTTATTCCAAAGTAGTAATGGTGTGTAGTATCAATGCATTTCGGGAGATTTATTTTCAAAATCAACATGAAATGGGTTGATTTGATTGTCTGCCACTCTGCTCAGTGCAACTTATTTACATAATGTCATCTTTATAAGTGCATTAGCATTCTTTATCCTGAATCACATGTGCATATGAGGGGGGAAACAATGGTCATTAGTGAAACTACATGGAGCATGGAGGAAACATGCTGATAGAGATGATATTGGTCTTTCTTTTATTGTTGGCTCTGATTTCATGGTTAGAATGCTTAATTGGATGTCATTCCAGTATTCTAGAAAAGAGACGAATGCTCTGGTAGCACCCATAATCTTTAATTGGATGACTCTTGAACTCCGATTCTTCTCAGTTTTCTTTCCACTCTATCTCCATCACATGTTTTGGTGACCTAAAGATGGGCTGGTTGATGTTACTGTCCTCAAGCCCTTGGTCACCAAAATGTTATCATCTCTTGCCACAAATGCTAAAAATGTTATGTATTTAGATGATCAATTTCCTGAATGCTAAAAATGTTATTGTCGTTTGATCTAGGCAATGGCTCAAGTCGGAGGTCTGGTTATGCTGCAACCTGAAGTTGGAGGTTCTCGGGAGAACTTCTTTTTTGCTGGAGTTGACAAAGTAAGGTTTAGGAAACCAGTCATCGCAGGTGATACTTTGGTTATGAGGATGACACTTATCAAGCTGCAAAAGCGGTTTGGAATCGCAAAGATGGAAGGGAAAGCATATGTTGGAAGTGACTTGGTATGCGAGGGTGAGTTCCTGCTGGCTACTGGGAGTAGTGATTGATAATCTCAGTATTTTGTACTTTGTGTTCCTACTAATCTTCTGAAAAGTCATGAGCCATGCTGTACCTGAGGCTTTTGTTCCTTATGCACCCCTTTTTAGGAAGGTTTACATCGTTTGTTGTTTCTATGACAATATGTGAGTTCCTTTGTTCTTTGCAGACAAAGAAAAAGGTTTGTTGAAGTTTTTTTTTATCATTCCATGTAGACCGAAATCAGTTAACGTTTATGATAAAAACGAGGTTTATCAATTTGCAGTGACCATTTGGTACTATGATCTGGAATATTTGCAGGGTTCAATTAATTTTATCGTACTTGTAAAATCTCTTACACAGGTTGTTTCATGAGGACTAGGAGATATATGTGCTCAAAACTATTCAGGTTCCACTCTGAATAATTCAATTTTTTTTAATATATTTTCTTTTGTTTTTAGTTGGTACTAGAAGCCATTAACGTGAGTTGAAGCACAAATAATCAAGTTAAAAGTCAAGCATTCGCCATTCAGCATTCTTTTAGCTTCGAATGCAGACCTTGTGTATGTTGAAACTGAAGAGGAACTTGAAGCTTAACTCGTATTGGTTCGATCAATTATTATTAATAGATACCATCCGATAGTCGTAGAATTCGAATCCTAACATTTGTGAGTGTGATCTTGTTTTGGCTCCCAATGATGCGGCTGATGAGTGCATTTTACCTTGTAAGTTTTGCACACACTATGTAGCGGGACTTGGTGTCTGGTGCAAGGAAGAAACCAGTTTTTTTATGCACGCATTGAGCCCCCCTCTCTTTGTTTTGCTCGGTCCCTCTTATTTACATACTCTTTTAATTGAATATTAATAAAATAAATTAATTATTTAGTTAGTTATTGATACGTGTCAATATCTATTTATAAAAAAATAATTTCAAGCATCTAACAATAAAGGAAATCGAATTCAAATAAATTTAAAGTAAAAGCATATAAAAAATAGTTTCAAGCATCTAACAATAAAGGAAATCAAAGGAAATCGAATTCAAATAAATTTAAAATAAAAGCATATAAAAAAATAGTTTCAAGCATCTAACAATAAAGGAAATCGAATTCAAATAAATTTAAAGTAAAAGCAATGGCTTTGTCACTGCACCAAACACAATATTATACTACATATCACTAACTTTAATATATATGTCTTAGTAACATGGATGTGACAAATGTATAATTTTTTTTAAAATTAATAATTGAATAATATACAAGATTAATTTTATTGGTCATATATTTTACTTCACTACTTAAACCTTTAGATAAAATAATAAATATTTGATGGTAAAATTTTTATGAATGATGAAGGATATGATCAAGAGAAGATTTTTTATTTTTCATTTTTTTTGTTTTTTTTTTCTGTATAAAATTTATTGGTGAACATAATTATCAAATTTCTTTTCATATTTTGATTGTGTTTAGTTGTATTTTCCTTTTATTTAAAAATAATAATTTTATTTATCAAAAGAAGTAACTAAACACATCCAAATGCATCATATTAACAACAATAGTTGACATTTGTCGATTAAGGATTTCTATTCAAGTATTAGTTACTTTAATTAACATTAAGAATTAAAATGTTTTAAAAAATATATTTTTTTAATCAAATCGATTTTTCTCAAATCTCATATATAATTTCTTTTTTTTCATTTATTGTTAGTTGGTAATTAATTTCTATTATCGATCATCAAATCTATTTTTATATATATTTTTTAATAAAAAATTTATTTTTGTGGTACACATTTTTTTTCCTTGTGACATTTTTTATTGTTTATTTCATCCGTCTTTGTATCATGATTTTAACATACCTTAACGGTCAATTTGTGCTTGTACAAAGATCTTCACGACCAAACCTTATTATGATCCTGTCAATAATCTTAGAAAAATAGATCCCCACTCGATTGATAGTTGATTTTTCGATATAATTAAATATAGGTAACAAAATAATCTGTCTGATAGCTTGATTCTCCATTTATTTTTCACCCCATAAAACGTTTTATTATTAATACATTATATTATATTATTTTTTATGATGATTGATAAAATTATATCATTATTAAGAAATATTTTAAAAATAAATAAATAAATTAAGGGTTATTTTGGACGTTATCTATAATTTATGGGTGAAAGCTACAGGTGCCGGATTTCGTCTTCTAAAACACCAAAAACGTGGGTCTAATATCCCCCAAAGAAAATAATTAGTCAGATCTCTACAACAAATCTTTTGATTTGAGATGTGCTGCAAATCTCTTTTAGATTCGAGGGACCACAAACTCTAAAGTGACACAACAACCACATGGTCACGAGGGCGAACCAACCCAGAAACATTTCTAATGAAACACCAACCGTACAAAGCAGCAGTCATTCATGTGTTAGCATTATTAGTGTTCGAATCCGTAATCTGTAGGTACATAAAATGGAGTAGAATTCATTTTTTTGGGTATTTAAGATTAAAATTTAATATTAGAATATGATTTTTTAGTGTTAGAACACAAGAATACACCAAACTCGGATGAATGATTTTTGGGTATAAAAGTAAACCCCCCGCCAAATAAAGCAACCTGTGTTGGCCAGGACTTGTTGAGAAAAAATTACCATCTTCATGTAGCATATAGCATATAGCACAAGATTCTTATCAAAGGGTAAACTGTACTAGGGACCACTATCCTACACTGATAAGTGGTTCATTGCAGAAACCAAACCCTGCACTCATTTCTCAATTGGTGGACCTGAATGTGACACATTCATGTGCCCCCCACTGTACCATACTTTTTAAGAGCTCGCCACTTGCCTGGCAATGGCATTGTGAGAAGGTGAAAGGCAGGGGACCATATTCAAAGACTGGACCTTTCATTTATGGCTTAAAACACTTGTCCGTTTCTGACACACATGTGATAGGAGGAACAGAACAGAATTAGTTTAGTTTATGAAGTTTCATATCTATTTCCACAAAACAGGTGCTTGGTTCAAGAACAAGCTACAAACATGAGTTCCATTTCGAACTAAAAGGAAAACGAAAACGAAGCATAATTTACGAACCCTAAACCATCATACAACCATTACAATCTGTGGTAACATAAACCACAGCTTTTATGAAAAGGAAAGAGAGAGGGAAAATGGTCCTACAGTTCTAGGAACCAAAGCTTGTTCCCTTTTTCTATCAACTTCCTTCACTTGTATTCCAATATCATGTTGTTTTCGGGAGCCAAGCCAATGCATGCCCTCAGTATGTTCTCCAGCATTGCACGCTGCTTCGACAGAGCATTCACCACTGGTGTGCCAGGTGGAACCTGTTTTTGCCAAAAACAATGTCAGTTCGTCCTCTTTATTAGATACAATTTCTTCATGTGACCCCCATGGTTCGATTCACAGTCTTGAACTAAAGTCTGACATAAAGTTTATAAACTTTTAACTCAATTTTGTCCCCTCTCACCAGATGCCTCATGTGAAATAGTCGGAGCATCTTTACTTAAATCCATTCACATGAAATATATCCAAAAGAATCACCATAAAACTATTAAGTATTCTATTCAGTTGGTCATAGGAAAAGACAAAGGGATGCTTGGACTCACAAGAGGGGCCTTGGTGAGGTAACTGAGGATAGTAGCCACAGGGTGGAAAGAGTGGAACTTGCCCTGCAAAATCAAAAGTTCATATCAATATTTTGCATAAAAGAGTTTGATGGTTAAACCAGAAGAGACCAACAAAGTTAATGACATTATTATACCTCTCCCTCGGCCTTGAGCTGGATCCTGGTACTGAGTTCAGCAAGAAGAACCAAATCTAGGATGATCGGAGCAGCCAAGAGGGAGTCCTCGCAGGTGTTGTGCATCACAATGGTGCTTTTGCCTCCCATGAATATCTCTGATGTGTACTCATCCATGGCTCTCTTGCTATCTCCAACATATGGGACATACTACAACACAAGGAAGATGAAAAGTATGCATTTAAGACCAATCAGACCATAGCCTTAGGTTACATAAGTGGCTAAAAAGATGGGTAAAATTATTTACCTTGATGACCACAACATGATCAGGATGTTCACCAGGCTCATAGAGGATTCCATTGCTCGACACCATATCATCCACGACATTGCTCTTCGAAATCTCCTTGGAACGGAAGGTTTGGGGAGCCGACAGATTCATGCCGTCGTTATTTCCCAAATGGTTGTAGCTCACTATTGATGTTGGCTGTCAATTAACAACACATCAGTGTCCCAAACACTTGCTTTTTACTTCAATCATGTTGTTAAAATTTGCTTAGTACAAAGTTTAGGGTGATTGTGGCATAAAGTACAAAGATTTGTACCTTGATACCAGCCCCAACAAGGAAATCCACAAGGACAGATTTCATTTTGGTTTGTCCACTCTTGAAGTCATCTCCTCCAATCAGAGAGTTCCTCCGAATAGCCAAATCAATCAACCCTGAATGCAAACAAATACAGAGAGTTATTACTTATTACATTTCAAACAATTAGGACAGATGGTTAAGCTGAATTAAGAACCTGGAACAAAGGTGTTTTGTGGGCTTCCATTGATGAAGGGAACATTTTCAAGGACACAGGCAATAGCGTACAAAGTGGAAGGAGAAATCTCTGATTCATTCTTCTCCACAGAAGCCAAGAGGCTCTCCATGGTGTCATTCAACCCCACGATGGTATTGCTGTACCTTTCAGTGTTTGCGGTCCAGAGTACGACAACCCTGTCCACCTTATTCTTCTCCTTGAACTCCCTGATTAACACAAAACAATTATGGAGGATGGACATATCGGTTAAGCTCTGTTGTCTTTGATCTCTACAAAATAAGTATGGAGATGGAGGTAGAAATTGATTGTACCTGATATCTTTGATGATCTGCTGAACCTGTTCTTTCCTGGTTCCCTTGATGACATTATTGGCACGTTCACCTTGGTTAGCAGCAATGAAATCAGGGTCATAGATTCCAGGGAGTGGTACCATTGATTCCATGTAGGGTCTAAGCTGCTTCTGCAGATCAATGTCGAAGACCTTAGCCCTCGCCATCGCATCAGCCAGGTTCATGTCACTAATGTCCCATCCTCCAAACACAATGTCCTCCGGCTTCACCTGCATTTATTAGTATTTACTATTTAGCAACCTGCACTATCAAAATTCCCACATCAAAGCAAATCATAGTTCATATTTCGAATACCATAGGTAGCAGGCTCTTAAATGGAGCATAAATCTCCTCTCCATTGTAAGATCCAACTCGGATCGTGGATGCTTGAGTCAATGAACCAAAGTAATTAGCTTGCTGCACCTTGTCCTTGGTGGCCCAGGAGATACCCCTGAGAATATCCATTCCCCATTTCTCAAAACTCAACAACCAAACAGAGCAACGTCAAAATCAATCATATATAATAACAAAACAAACTCACTCTTTGTTAGCTATAACACCACCGGTGAGGGTAGCACCATTGTTTCCTCCCCATCCCACAAGCATAACCCTACAGCATTAAAAGTGACATGAAATTCTAAAACCAGCCAAAAATAAAAACGAAATGGGAAAACAAAACTATGATTCTAACCCCAGTTTAGGGACATGGATATCAGTCTTGAATTCATATTTGACAGTCTTAGGTTTGACAACCCATTGATAGGTTCCATTCCTGTTCTCATGAACAAGCTCGGTGGTTTCATAGTTGTAAACAGACTGGATTTCATTGTCTGTGTACTTCACATTTGGGCTCTCAACCTTAAAACTCTCAATAAACATTTTTGCCGATTTATCTCAAAAAAAAAAACCAGAAACAGAAACGAATCCTAAGAGAAACTGCCTTGTTGTGTTTTCCCCAGAAATTTGTGCTTCTAAGCGTGGGATTAGGAGGTTGATTTATAGAGGAGAACTCAACGGTGGAGGATACGCGTGGCGTAATGTTAATGGTTCACTCCATAAAATTATTTTTATTTATAATTACTGGTATTTGATTCCCGAGAAGGTGGGCCATGCCTATGTTGTTTTTTACTTTGTCCCTTCGTACGTGTGAGGAGGGATGCTAGTCGTGACACGAGTAGTACACTTTACAAGTGGCACAACCTAGTGAAGGAAAATTTTTTATTTTTATTTTATTTGTGAAGGAATATTTGATTGAATGACTGTAGGACCCATCTCTACGCGCTATAATGACGTGGATAAATCTCCGGTGTTTTGATAGGATCTATGACTTATATTCAAGGACATTTTAATATACGAGTTAAGAATAAAGTAATTTCAATAAAATGTATGGTTTATTTTTAATAAATGTTGTTTTATGAATAATTCTTTACTCAATTTTTTAATATAAACTTTATAGGTTTACTATTTTTTTTATTTTGACAAACTATTTTAAACTCGTGTAATAATTCATATGGTAATTATTTTTTTATGTTGTATACACACTTGGTTTGAGTATCGATTTTAATAAATATTATACTCTAATAACGATAACATGTTGAAATCTAATTTCGATAGTGCTCTTCATTATATTTTTTAAGCTCATTAACTTGTCAAAAATTAGGATATGAATCATAATATTTCAAGTTTCGGATTATCTGAAAATACGAATATTCAAAAATTCAAATTTTTGTTAATAATCTTTTTATATTCAATAATTTAATGTTTGTTATATTCAAAAATTTTAAAAATTAAAACTTTTATAAATGTGAATCTTGTTATATTTAAAAAATTTGTTGTTTATTATATTCGAAATTCCAAATTTTTCATAAATACAACATTCAAATTCGAAAAATTAGTTTAACCAAATTATATTTTCAGATAATCGGATATCTGACTATCTGATCCGACTATCCGATATCCGAATATGCGGATATCCGTTTTTTTTTTTCAGATTGGATACGGATCAATATATCATCGATCTGAAAACCCAAATATCTAAAAAAAATTGATTCGATATCCGACAATCAACACCCCTACTCTAAGGTCAACGGGTAAGCTATAGGCTAGTTCTCTCAAATGCCTCACATCATCCAATAAAATACGGACTCAGCTAACCTTTACATCGAAGACAAATATCTCAACCATTCAAGTTGACACATTACCCATATCAGTTGTCTTTCCGGCAACATAGTAGAGATCGTGATAGAAAATTCATATCCAATGATACAGTCCAGATTCCCAAGAAATACATGTAGGTATTGAATTTGCAAGAAAAAATAGCCATGTATTTGTACATTTTAAGTTACAAATCAACATAAAATTAAAATCTTGAACATCAACAGTTCCCTATTATTTTACTTTACCCCACAACAGTCAATCCAAGAGGACCCAATACAAAAGTTGCATGCAAAATTTAATTTAGATGCGACGAATTTAAGAATTATTTTGATGATAAAAGGAAAAAAATATGCCCCATTATTTGGTTCGAGACACATGTGAAAGGTCAGGATTATGAACTTATATTGGTAGGTTTATTGTATGGACATGAGTGACTGAAGAATAGACATCCACCGCCCGATTGCTGTGTGGTAATATGAACACCAACACCAGGCACATGAGTGGCCATTCTCCTCTTGACCCTACACTTCTATACTCCTAGGACTAAGGAATATCCTAATGCTAGGGGTAGCTATACCCTATACTCCTTATTTTTCTTGTTGTTAACCTCATTCTCATGATTTTTATCCTTTTCTATAATCGACACAGTTAAATTATAATATTAAAAAAATTAAAATTTAGTATAATATATGATCATTATATTTAAGTTCGTTTAAATTCATATCTTCGAGACTAGGAGATCAAGTTCATCCATGTATTTCGAGAGACAAGTAGAGTTGATGATAGTATTAGTTTGGCTTAAGAGGGATGATTCACTTAGTAATCAAGTCTATTCATTTACCGAACTTGATTGTTAAGTTTTTAAATTTTGATTTTTTGTAATGATTCAGATTTTAAAATTCGTAGATTAGTTTAACCTGAATCTTGACGGAGGAATGATTCAGTTTAACCTTAGAAGACTTCCTAGTTTTTATGTGTTTCGAGTAAGGGTAGACAATACCGGGTATATGATCAATTTGAATAGAATTGGCCCCGGTTCTGGTAATTATCGGTTTCTGAAAATTAGAATCAGTTCTAGTCACACCGAGTCCTAAATTTTAAGAACTAGTCCCGTTACTGGTGGAAACCGGTTCCAATACCAGGTACTCGATCAGTTAGTTTATTCTTAAAAAATGAGTAACTGAATAAAAAAATTTCAACCACCAATAATAATATTAAATAATAAAATTAGAACATTTTAAGCTTGAAAATTAAAGTTTTAAAACTAGTCATACTCATAATATTCATACATAATGAAAAAGTTTGATAAGAAAAAAGAACAATATTGAATATTTGGTATTGATCTCAGTCCTATTGGGTACCCACTGGGTACCGGGTCCAAAAAATCAAGATCCAATCTTGTTCTCGGTTACGACCGGACCTAAATTTTGGATTCAGTCCCGGTCCCACCGGAATCAATACCAAATAAAAATCTATCGAATCTTATTGGGATCGGGTAATCAAGTTTTTTGTCCGTCCCTAATTTCGAGTGTTGGTTGAATGGTATGGATGGAGGACAAATTGAGTAAATTCTTCATTTTCAAAAATGTTGTCTTGTAATATTTCTTGTAGTCTCTGAAATCAAACGCTTTTTTACTTGTTAAATACTCTTATAGAATTATAACTTCTTGATTCTACCGGTACTCCTACTACCAACCCCAATTATTACAAAGAAATTCTTGGACTGTAGTCTATGATTCAACTTTTCTTTCTGTGTCTGTTTCTGTTTCTTTATTAAAGTTTCATTCCTGTTTTGAAATCATTGAGGGTGGAAATTGATTTCAGGGTGGTCCATGGCCATGGGTGAAAGGTTAAGGCTTTCGTCTCTGTAAAATATACAAAAAATATACCCCACTTGGTTTAAAGGGAACTTCATCATCATCACGTGAAATATGCTTTTGCTTTCCGAACTTTTCTGCTTGTCCCACAGAATGTATAGTGCAGGCAATTGTGCGTATATTCAGACCAAATATAGGACTTCTTTTAAGCCATTTGTTTGGGGAAGCTTCTGTTTTGTTCTTTATAAATTCTTTAAAAAAAAGTATTTTATGGTTTTAAATAAATGGGTTAAAACTAGTAAACTACTCTTAGATTGTTTTCGGGGTTAAAATAGAATAAATTATTTTTTTAAAACAGAATAATTTAGTTTGAGAATTTTTTATTTTCACAAACGTTTTTAATTTTAGAGTTTAAGAGGTTTAGTGTAGGGTTTAGATATTTAAGGTTTACCGTTAGAAATTAAGGTTTAGGGTTTAGGGTAATATGGTTAGGAATTTAGGGTTTAATATATAAACTCTAAATTTTCACAATAAACTTGAAATTCTATCGGCATCTCCTAGATTCAAAACTACTATATACAAAACCCTAAATCCTAAACTCTAAATAAAGTCTTTAAATCATAAAATTAAAACACTTGTTGATAGAATAATTAGCCGTAAATTTTTTTCATATACACAAAAAATTATATCATTATAAATTTGATTGTATACTTCTAAAATCTAACAAATTTAACTCTCAAAATTTATATAATAGGTAAACTATATGTTGATTTTTAGAATCAAGATCAATTTGAAGGCTTAAATTTGTTATGTATCATCAAAAGTTATGCAAAATTAACAAAAAAATATTAAAATCATAAATTATTATATATTTTTTCAAATAATAATAACTAGTTTTATTGAATAATGATAAAATACAATGAACTTACAAGAAAAGTTATAAAACTAAATAGATTAATCACATTATTCATAATATAAAATAGGATCATACATAGAAAATATAAATTTTAATTAAATAACTTAAAAATTAATATGTAAATAAACATCACTGTCGTCGGTGAAAAATAAACAACATCAACATTAATATAAAAATACGATATTAAATATGTAGATCCTATTATAAGTATTATTAAATATTTTTTTTGTAAAAATAATATTAATTTAAACTTACGTTAATTATATGATTATAATGTGTACTATCAAACATGATATATAATTAAGATATAATTACATTATGCTGGCCAAACATATTTAAAGAATTATAATTCCTAGTGAATTACATGAGAATTAGTAAGATGATAATTACATTTTTATGTAATTATATTATGTTGTCTACACACCCTAGATGAGATCTATAAAATAAAATAAAAAAATTATATAAATATTTTTTATTTTATTTAATTTAAATTTAGATCTAATATTTTTTATTAAATAGGGAAGTATTATAATCTCGTGTTTGAAGCCACATGCAACGCTGGCAGGGCTAGGCCCCCTCTTACTCTTACACCCATTTTTTTAATTTAGTCTATGTAGAATTTTAAATTATAAATTATTTTACTTGTTTTAATATTATATAGTGGATGTTATTTTAGAGATAAAATGCGTATAAAAATTAAATATGTTTTACTTGAATTTTTTTATTCGAATCTTATTCTTATGATGTTTTTAATCTTTTATTTTTTTAGGTTTAGGCGTAAGAAACTTTTAAATTTTTTTGTACATAATTAAATGCTTGAAGCAAAAAATTAAATTAATCAAGTTTTTCGATAAATTTTTACTATTAAATTTTTAATATTTTTAAATACTACTTATTTCTTATAGCATTTACTTATTTCTTAAAAAACTATTTTTTATATTTTATATTTTTTTCAAAATATTAAATTTTTAAATAAAATATTTTTTAAAAAAAATGTCAAGTCGAGATATTGTGACACAACGTTCTATACCGATATATTAAAGTAAAAAAATTAATAATATTCAAAATTAATTTAAAGGCTTAAGTAATTTAATTTTTTAGTTTAAAATTTTAATTAGGTGAAAAATATTTAAGGGCTTAATTATTTTTTCTTTTCTTTTCAAAAGACCAAGGTTTTTTATATGTTTAGAAAGAAGAAAAAAAACATGTTTTTTCTTTAAACGATGATGTTTTTGCAATAATTTTTTAAAAAATATATTTATTTTCCATTTTTATACTTCCCTTTCCTTTCTTTTAAATTTTCTGAATTCATTTGCCACCACATAAAAGATTCCAAGGTTGTTACGTTTCCACATGTTCAGATGTTGTCGCTTACCATTCCACTCGACCAGCAGAGCAGGACCCAGGCAAGACAACCTCTGCATTTCGATGTAATTTTGAAACAGACACGGGTCCACGACCATAAATTATAATATAAGTACGATACTTTTTGACAGACTATAATAAGACATCTTATAACCACATGCTTAATTTTTTTTAAAAAAAACATATCAACTACTATAATCATATGCTTAATTTTTTATTAATAATCAAATTATACAACTCTATATTTTTAATATAAATTTTTGATATTCTGCTCCCGTCACATAAAATTTTAAGTCTATCCTTGATTATCACCCAACTTAAAATTTTGATATACTAAGGTGTTATTTATTATTACTTTTTTAAAAAAGTTTTTGGGATCAAAAGTATTTTTAGAAACGAAAACAATATTAAACAATTAAATTCTGAAGAAAAGAATATATTTAAAAATATTTTTTAATTCAAACGTAAAATTTAAATTTTTTATTTGTTTCTGTAGGAAAAGTTTGTTTTCATGGCTCATTCATGATTTTAGACAAAGAACTAAATTGAAGGAGAAGAAATGAAAGGAGGCTGCCAAACATTTAAAGTTTTCAACCTCTCCTACCCCACTTGAAATGGGGATATTGCAATAATGTCCCTCAATTTTCAAAGTTTCATAGAAATGGCACCACCCAGCATCCATTTATCAAGCCCAATGATATTAAGGAGCCCAAATTTTAAACCCAAAACCCAAAGTCCAAAATGCTAAACTTCTCTTCACTTGATTTACCCAAAATTCAGATTCAAGACTCGAACTCGGATTATTATACGTTGAGACAAACAATCATCCGGTGAAAGAAGATGGTCGAAGCTGATGTGGTGTGCAACCACTGGTTGGGCAACGACATTGTCGTAACGTGGGGAGAAATTATATCATAGGTCCGGCCTATCACGTCAGTGGTCCCATCCAATAATAATCACCCACTTCACCACTAATTGTCAACTCATTTTTTTTAACCAATGAATCTTCACTCATAATTTACATATCATTTTAAAAATATAATTTCTAGAAATTATATTAATTACATGGTTGATTAGTGACGAAATAGATGATTTTTATTAATTAGGGACCACGGCTGACGTAATAGGCTGAGGCTAAGATATAATCTCTCTAACGTGGGTCACTATCTTATCGGTAACATGGCAATATTGCTGACGGAAGGCTGTAGGATGCTGATGTGGCACAGAGAACTCAAGGGTTATTAATGGTGAAAAATGATAGGGTTTTTGCAGAGTCGGGATCTGTTCGATGTTGAAAAGTTATGTTGGACGAAGTTTTTTTATGGGAAAAATACTAAATTTCAGCTTGTATAAATTTGATAGGAAAACAAGGTAATAATGGAGACATTCGGTAAAATTTATTTGATCAGTAGAGAAAAATAACTCTAAAAAGAGTGTGTTTGGATTGCGGAATATAACATTCTCAGGAGTAATGCAATATTTCAGAATCTTATTCCCATGTTTGGTTTGTTATCATTCCCACCAACCCAGAATAGATGATTACCAATAGTAGCGTGTTTTTGAGTTTATTCCGGGAATCCTATTTCCTTGCTTTTTTTAGGTATTTGGGAATTCCGGGTATTTAGGACAAAAATGCCCTTGATAAAATAGAAATATTTCAATCATGTCCTTTCATTTTTAGGTTAATTTACTATTTTTAATTATTAAATAAGGCATAATTACATACAAATAAATAAATAAATATTGAATAAGATATGAAATTAAAACATAAAATAATAAATAAATATATAGATATTTTCAAAAAATATATATCTACATATTTTTTTATATAATGAATTATATATTCTAAACAAACACAATATAAAATATATAATTTTACGATGTTTCTTCAAATTTATGAAGTTTGATAAAGTTGATTGATCCATTAGAATTATTTAATGATATTCCTTCAAATTTATTAAAGTTTCGTCTAGATAAATTTATACATTCTACCTAGGGGTTTTCTTAATTAAATAATAAAGATTTACTTATTACACAAACAAATCAAACAAGTGTAAAAAAGAAAGAGAAACAAAAATAATTCGTAAAGAAATAACAAGTTTAATTTTTAAAAATAATCCAGATACAAACTTTAAACAATAAATAATAAAAAAAGTAATTTCTTTGAAAATGATAATATATTTTATGAATTTTTATTTAAGAATTTACCTTGTTAAAATGGAAAATATATCTCAAGGATAATTTAGTAAAACATACATTTTTATTATCTTATATTCATTCAACTAAATACTGTAATCTTACATTCCTGTCAAACAAACCAAATAAGATAATACGACATTCCCAGTAATAGGGTAAGTAATGCAACATTCCGGTAATCTTATTCCTAATGGTAATCTTACATTCCGTGAACCAAACGCACCCTAAAAATTATACCTAGTGGAGTAAGGGTATTTTAGTCTTACTATTAAAAATTGTAGTAAAAAAATATTTTTAAAAAGTGATTTTAAAAAGTAATTTTAGATTATTTGATTTGAATATAAACTTTTGATATAATTATTAAAAAGTAGTCTCGATTGTGAAGGGAACGCTCTGAACAGTTGCTCAGGTCCCAATTAGCTCAGAATCCTTAAATTATTTATTTATTTTTATTTTTATTTTTATAATTTAGTAAATAAATAAACTAATTTAATGATTAAAATAATTTTTTATATATAAATAAATAAATCTAACAATAAAAATAAAATATTTAAAATATTTAATTAATTGTTTTCGCTTAAGGCTTGAAAAATCTTTCAAACGGCCTTGTCAAAAATACTTTTAAATAGATAAAATATAAATTTTAAATATTTTTTTAAAATATAAATAGATTAATTATATAAACAATAATAAATTAGTAGTTTTATTTAAAATTATTAAAAAAAGTTAAACGCTAAAAATTTTATTTTTTAAACTTAGTTTAAAATATATTTTACTTAAAAATTATATATTTTTATACAGCTTTTTATCCTAAAATTATTTTTGACACCGTTATTTTTAAAAAATTAAAGAACAGAACCTTAATCGACAGAAAGTTTAGAACTGAACTATTGGGTTTTGGTTTGTAGATGAGTTTTAGGGTCACTGGTAATGGGTTATTTGGATGTTTGTAGTAATGGGTCGCATGCATTGGGTTTAATTGAAAGAGATGGAGTTTGGAGTTAATTATTATTTTATTTTGGATAAATGGTACAAATAGGGTTGATTCAGAGGGATTGAAAAAAAAATTGTTTTTTAATTTAAATTATAATTATAAATTTTAAACCTAAATTTTTTCGGTTAAAGCTTGGATCATACATATACGTACACATAACAGTTCTGCCGGCAACACCAAACATATTCTTTGAAGAACAGAATTTAACAACCAAAAGAATCAAACTACATATTGATCAACTTTTTACCACGTGCGCTCAATTAATATTAGTTTTATGGGACAATGTTTTTCATTTTTGGTATGTTTAGGGTGCCATTTAGGGATGTAAAAAGTTGATCCAACTTGAAAATTTGACTGAAATTTGTTCGAGTTAGAATCTAGTTTAACTCGGGATGTAATGATTTGAACTCGATCTGTAACCGACTGTTGTTGACTCGAACCCGAGTTGAACTTGTTATTATAGTAACTGAACCCGAACTGTATCCGATCGGGAATAACTCGAACCCGATCTCAAACTGTTACTGTGGACCCAAAACCTGACTTGCATCCGACTGAAACAAACTCAAACCAGAGTCTGACCTAACATGTAACCTATATTACCCGACTGAGTTGACTCGATACCTGATTTTACCTGACCTGTTTTGAACCCGAGTCTGACCTGATCTTACAGAACAGTCAGAACAATGATAAATACGTAGCAGAAAACATAATAATTATCTGATTTGGACCCAAACCGTTTGAATATAACCTGAAAATGAACTCGTACCTAACCTGAATCGAGTCAAAACATCAAATCAATCTGAAATGACTTATATCTAATTTTACTCGACCTAACAATATCCGACTTAAAACTCATTCGACTAACTGTTTTTACATCCTTAGTAGCAGTTTTGCTCATTCCAAATGTACAATGTCGTTAAATACAATTTCTTTTCTTAATCGATGTGAAATAATGGAAAATCTCTATATTAAAAGCCATATTGATAGAGTTCCTAAAAAATGATAATATCTTAAAATTCATCTTTAAAAGATTTTATTTTATTTTTATTTGAGTTAAGATATCCACCGTCAATAACAACGATTAATCTTTTCGTCGGAGTTAAACATATAATCTTATAATTAAAGGATGAGATGAATGTATTCGATTAATTTCACTAAAAGATAAACTACTAACCATGAAATGTACTCATTTCTTATCAGTAGGAATCAGACTTCTAATTTTATAATTAAAGGATAAAAAAAACATTCACCACGTCATATCTTGTAATTTTTAAATAATATTAATTTAATTAAATAAAGAAGATATTTCATAATTGAATTTGATTGAACGATCCATAAAATCTTGAAAACTCTTAATTAGTTAAGAGTTTGGTTCTTATATTATCTCTCAATATAAAACACATAAAGCATTTAACTAATCATTAAATATATAATATACGAGCCTTTTGGTTCAAGTGATTAACGGAACGGTTATTATTTTTAAAAGTCGCGTATTTAAGCACCAGTAATTACAGTAAAATAATTGAACAATCAATGACAAATGATTGAGATTATCTTTTAGAACATATACTACTATAATCATTATTAGCTAAATCAAAAAAATAAAATATATAATTTTTTTAAAAAAAATAAAGGTAAAACCTCGAGCTCTCAAATAGGTAAAAAATACCGCGGCGCGGCGCACAGGACGAGACGCCTTGATGCCAAAACCGCGTTCAAAACTAGCTTTTACCTAAATCCAAGGCGAGGAGACCAAAACAGCGTTTGATTCTCTATATAAATAACCACAAGCCGTTTCCAAAACACACTTGGTAATATATCAACAACTCTTCCTTAGAAATCAAACCTTCCTAGTCGACCATTTCTTCACATGGAAATCTCCATGCAAATGAATCTCAATACGAGCAAATATACAGTAGGAACCAGGCAGAAACCTTACAAGGTTCATGTTATTTCGTGTCGGCGCCGGGCCGATAACTTGTCCATACCGAGAGGAAACGCCAGCCTTTACCAAGTGCTTCACCTCGATCACACTGAGACTGTTGGGTTGGATGAGATAAAAAAGGCTTATAGAAGTTTGGTTCTTCAATACCATCCCGACGTTTGCACTCATTCGTCCAAAGACGAATCGACTAAGAGATTTCTCGAGCTACAAGCGGCTTACGAGACGCTTTCCGATCCAGAGATGAGCAAAAGATATGACTATGAATTGGATTTTGGAATTGGGGAAAGAAGATCCAAATTTCCTAAAGATGTTTGGGAAAAACAACTCGATGGATTAAAAAAACGATCCGCTGCTAAGATGCAGAGGATGAATAATATGTATAGGTAATATGATGTATATATTTTATCAAACGATTAAGATTAAAATTTAGCACGATCGCACACAATAAAAACAAATAACTAATAAAAAATTAATATTTTTAAAGTGGATGTGTGTCTATCCTCAACCCAACCTACAACTGTCATTATTTCGAAAAATTATACAATGGGTCAGTTCCATCACGTGTTTATGTGACTAACCACTAAAAACTATCCATCTCATCAATTTTTTCATGTCATATTTTTTTTTTCAAATGAATCTTCATTTGAAAAATTAAAAATTGATGAGGTGTGTAGTTTTTAATAGTTGGTCCCATAGATGATATGGTGGGACTGACCCATGATATAATTTCTCCATTATTTCCTAAACTACTTTCAAGTCAAAATAAATAACTAAATTAATATTTTTAATATTTTAAGTATCTAAATTATTTTTTCCGCAACATACATAAACTATGTATTTTTGCTTTTTAATCTTAAAATTATTTTTTAGTGTTAATAAATACTTAGATTTTTGTATCGTATTAAAATATTTTTTAACTTTGATAATAATTATATATAAAATGATCAAAATAATAATTTAAATACTTAATTTAATAAAAAAATAATTTAAAGCAAATAACGAGAATAATTAATTATTTTTTCATCCAAGTCTTTTTTAACAGAAGATAAAATTACTCATAATGAATTTAAGGTAAATATTACTGTTCGTCATTAAATTATTTTTCTTCTCTATTTTAATCACTCATTTTCTTAACAAAGACGTCATTAACGTTATATTTTATTATTATTACCGATTATCAAATATTCAACATGATACAAATGTGACAATTTTAAATATTTTTAAAAATTTTATAATTTTTATAATTAATATTTCTTAAAATTCGAATCACTTTTGAAATTGTCCCACCAGATCTATCATGTACATTAATTATTTGTACATCTATCTTATCATCTTAGATGATGCTCTTGACCAGATTCAACCATTGTTTCGACGTAATAGAATCGACTCTCCTTATCATCATTTTAGTCCTTCCCCATATACCGTGTTGTTTTAATCATGATATTTATATTTTATTGGCAAACACACTTTTTTTTTCAATACTTAGTTTAATTTTTTTAACGAGGCGTAAAATTTAATTAAAGATTATTTAATGTTTGAGTTAAATTTAATATTTAAAGTAAGTTATGTAAATGGACACTGAACTTTATCTGAATAAAATAAAAATTAAATTGATAAAAAATATATAAAAGTTTTGCCCATAAATAATAAATAGACGTGGTTTAAAATTATTTATTTTTTCTGTTAGCATTAGCATCGCTTATGCCTTATAGAACTTGTAAAAGCCGCCGTCACCTAGGCTGAGCAAACACAAAAGTAAATTCCCGCAGTCACTATTCTTTCTCGTCGGTGTCCAGTCATTGCAGAGCTAAAGCGATGAACAAAAAAGGAATGGGTCACAACAAACCACGGCGTTTCAAAAACAATAACTCTCATCGTGGACAGTCTAGCAGAAACCATCAATTCCAAAGGTTATTCTTTTCGGTGTTTCCAATTCACTTTAAAAACAAGCTACTTTCAAAACCCAGATTCTAAGCCTTTTTTTTCTGATCTTTTGTAGGGAAGATGAATCCCTTCCACATGACCAACGTAACAATCCATAACTACATCTTAATTACTTCCCATGTTTTGTTTCTCTTAAAATTTCGTTTGGATATATCATGTGTTTGATATTTTGCCGCTGTTAATTGCTTTTTCTTTCTCCCTGCAGCTCCTGAAGAGGAACCGAATCTTCCTAAAATTCAACTTGCTATGTGGGTTTGTATTTTCTCCTTCAACGTTTTTTGGCCAACTGTTATTGAATCTTTTATGTTTTCTTCCAACTTTTGGTTGACAAATCATGGATGGCATCTCTAACTTAGGGTGCCTTTGACGAAGCATTGACAATAAAATTTTGACTAGTTTAGTTTCATTTATGATGATTGCCAGCAATTTCAAGTTATTGTCTCATTTAGTTTTGCTTATCATCTTGATGAAACCATTCTTAAACTGGTGTTGGACAGTTAGCTTGCTTCTTTCCATCTTCTTTAATAGTTGCTTCTCTTGATTACACACATTGTTTTGATGTTGTGGACTCAGGATTTCGGACAGTGTGATGCAAAAAGGTGCACTGGGCGCAAACTTGCAAGATTCGGGTTGTTGAAAGAAAGTATCTGCTAGACTAAAGTTCCCTGAAATTTAATTTGGTTATACATGTTTGAAATTTTTTTACATCCCGTCAAATGTGCTTTTTACTCTGGTTTGTAGTTTTGTTGCCTGAGAAATGTGTCATAGGCTTTTAGTGTAGGATTCAACACAAAGCTGTACCATACCTAAGGTTGGAATATGTAAGGCTGAAGGATTAACTAGAGACTTATGGGTGGATGTTGGGTATTATGAGCCTGCCAATTTGTGTTCGATGGCAGTTTTATCAAAGCTAATTTGAAAAAAGATATGAAACTTTGATATGTTGAAAGGAAAATGAAATTTCCTAGAGAACTTATATGGCCTTTTAGGTAGGAAAGTAAAATGGAAAACTTAACATTGAATTATTGAAGTATATTGATTCTTGGGTTCAGGTGTAAAGACTGCTTTTTAGCACAGTCATCTGATCCATATAGTTTCTGCCCTTATAAGTTATCATAAACTTTTTAGCGTGGTCAAGATCTTGTGTTATAAACCTGTCAAATGATTCGTACATGATAAATTTAGAGAATTGTAATAACTAGTAAAGTGAAATTAGTTTCTATATAAGATTAATGAATTAATTTAGTTATTTTGACCCAGAATGACATTTTCACTTTCTGCTAAGCTGGACAATTGAATGATTTCATGCAGGACTTGCGCGTGAATAGCGGTTTTGGGGGCATTGTTTTAAGGTACTTTAAACAACTCTTCTTTTATTTGGGGAAAGGGTGAAGTGGACTCGACTTTTTCAGCAAGGGGCATACATGCACCTATTATTGAGCCAAATGCTAGGGATGCTACTTTGACATTTGTTTTTCCCAAGTTGATGATGTATCTCATCATCTCAGACAATATCACCTGATTTTTTTTCTTTTTTAATAATATTCTTCTTGGTTGATAGATACTAGCCTTTGTTTTCTGCTTCTTCATCCTCTGCTTTAACTTCTATAACTTTTTTATTACCTGTGCTTTGAACCCCTTCTGGGCAGTCCTGTTGGTAGTCAGTGTGTCTCAAAAGAAGATTACAACCTAGTGAAGAGGAAAGGATTAGCTGTTGTGGATTGCTCATGGGCTCGCCTTAGTGATGTGCCTTTTGTGAAGCTGCGGTGTGGTGCTCCTCGCTTGTGTATGAATATAAACTTTTCAAGTGTTTGCTATGTGAATGCACATGCTTCATTTTGTCTAACATATACATTTAGTTTTTTTACCGAATCTATTAGTATGTGCTTTATTCCTATTTCCTCGTATAATGTTTTATACAAATTATTGCTAGTACACAATTTTTTTTGCATAATGATTGGAGATCTATATGATGTCTTCAGTGCTAAATTTTTCAGATTTTTGTCTTCAGTCAGCATGTTGCAAACTTTTGCTGAAATCTCGTGCCATAATCATGACATCCTTGTGAATGATTTCAATTGTAACAAGCCTACAGTGATCTATTCTTTTTCTTTTAACTCCAACAAGCTAGCAGTTCTTTTGTATTTGACATGTACTCAAGTTTGATGTCTTTGTTATTGCACTGTTTTGGAATTTCAGACCTTGAGGTACTTGATATTTTTTAATAACATTGATATCCAAGTTGCTAGAAATAGTATCTCATCATCTTTTGAGCGGCATATTACAGTTATTACTTGTATGTATGTGTGTATAAACTCAGTTAAACTTCTCTTACATCATATATGATGACAACATTTAAATGCCAATTTGAAATTAGTAATGCTTCTTCCCACTCGTTTTTTGCATGTTTTTATATTCACCTTAATTGACTTCTTACATTAAACATCTAACTGAAATTATAATTGCATATTGTTTGGCATGCGCACATTCAGATATCTTAATTAAGAGTGATTCATTTTTACTGGTTTTAAATAGTTTTCAACTGTCCTGTTTTACAAATTTGACATATATCTTGGAATTGCAGTGCCATGGCTAGTGGCTGCAAACCCCGTAAATTATGGTCGACCATGTGAGCTATCATGCGTAGAAGCATTATCTGCAGCTTTAATAATATGGTACTTCTTTCCGTAATCACCATATATCTTCACAATCTGACAGTTGACTTGCTGAATTGCGGATGTTTTCAATCATGTTATATTTTGCTTTTCCATGCTATGGCTCTTATGAGCTCTGGTTCTTGTTAGGAATTGTAAATGTTGTGATCTTAATCTGTTGGGATGAATGTGCTATGCTAGCTGTAATTTGTAAGAATCTTATTTTATAAATTAGTATTTGGAACTTATTATATGATGTAAATTGTGCATGTTCCCACGCATGTACTACAAAATATGTTAAATTTTATGGCAAATTGGTTTATTCCATTCATGTAACTTTCTAACAATATGAATGTCAGTGGAGCTTCGGCATTGTTTTCAAAGTTAGGAACTTTATAAAATCAAGGATATTCCCTTACATATTGCTGTAGCATTGTTCCAAGCATAATTAAGTAAAGCTTTTAGCGAAGTGATTGGTCTAGCATTCTTTTATCTATGCCAAGATGCTAATTAATGTCAAGAGTCTGATATGTTTACAGAGTAAGTCTTCTGATTTTTTGTCCTTTGCCATATTTTAACAGTGGGGAAGAGGAAACTGCAGATTTGCTATTAGGCAAGTTCAAATGGGGTCATGCCTTCCTGTCCCTTAACAGGTACGTTATTGTTATTGCTTTATGGTCCTAAATGTTTTAAATTGGTTGCAAGTTATGATATATGTTCAAGATGAGAAACATTCTTCTGGACATAGGTTCTCAAATTGTTGGCTTATTTGATTGTTGCAGGGAACTTTTGAAGGCATATTCTGAATGTGAAAATAGTGCTGACATCATATCAGTTCAAAATTCTTGGCTTTCCCAACAAAGGCAGGTTCCAAAGGCTCCACACGATGCAGATGGTAAGTTTATTTCCGCAGATGTAAAAAACGCAACAAAAAGGTCCTTTTCCTTGTCACAGCCACTTAGCAAGATCTGTAAATTTTGTGGGGCTGAGGATAAGGGGTGTAGTAAGATGAATGTCATGTTAACAGAGTAATGCCTTTTCTGCTACATGGATCTGGCTACAGTCTATTATGTCATTGTGCTTTGTTTAGCGCATATTGTGAGCAAATTGAGTGAAAGGAATGTCCTCACTCACCCCCTTCTTTTGACACAGACCGTCTTCCATTATTCGCACATTCATATAGTAAACGTGTAGACCTTCTGACATGTTGAAATCACTATAGGTGTCTATTTACGGTTGTCTTGAACCAATGGTATCCAAGCTTTTGTTTTCCCTAAATGATGCCATGTCTAGTTAGTGCCATTCTGATCTTTCTTACTGGTGTTTCAAATGATTAAAAATATGCCCTTTCGATGATGACCCCGTCCCCAGCCCTGCAAAACTCTCATGCTCGACTCAACCATCTTGTTTCTCTAAGTTGCTTCTCATCCCGTTTACCTATGACATATGTTATGCTTTCAACAAAACTTTTTGGTGGTTATTTTCTCAGTAATTTTTTTATTATTAACAATTTCATCAAATTAACAACCTCATAGTGTAAGAGTGTTCTGTACAAGGATGATCATTATTATTATACCGACCTTATGATGTTCTGTGAACAGGCATCAGTGAAGATGGTGGTTCTTCCAATGATTCTGAAGATGGTCTTCCACCTCTAGAAAGGAATATGAACCATTTAAGTTTGCAGGAAAGTGATGATGATACTGAGTAAGTAGGATCCAAACACAGTGTCAACCTCACATAGGAGATGCCATGGAGTCACACAGGTAAGCGCCGTGAGAAATGTGTTCCCTGCTGGTTTTCTAATTATAATGTAGTTGCCGAGATTTCGAATATTATCACTTCCATGATGCATGATTTCCCTATAGCTGTAGGTGGATATGGTTTTGGAATATGGTATTTTTTTGGCACTTCCGAAGGATCAACTGTTTTCTATTTGTTTTAGGAAGGTGAATATCTGATCTAATCCGAATTTTCGGATATCCAAAACTTTTAGATATTTTATCGATTAATATCTAATCTGAAAATTTTGGGTATCAAAAATTTTTAGATCGAATATTTAAATATATGATTTTATTTATTTATTTTTAATTTGGTAGTTCTATACATGAAAATTTTAGATTTGTGAATATAACAATCAATAAATTATTAAATATAACAAGATTTTATCAATGAAAGTTTTAATTTTTCATATATAACAAATAAGAATATCGAATATAACAAGATTTATATCTATAAAAAATAAATTTTTGGATATTAGATAATTGAATATTCGATCCGAATATAAAATAACTATTCATATCTGAGTTGAATTGTTTTAATATAGAATCGGCTCAATCTCATATATCTTTCATATAAAACAGTATTAAATTTGTTATACTTTGTGTATTTTCTATTGACACAAAAACATTACAATTACCCTTCAAAAACACATTACAAATTATAATAATTACGAAAACATTATAAGTTGGTTAATGATTTATACAAAATATTCCAAAGGGTGTTTATGTAATTGAGTAATGCTTTGTGAACATGAATAATAAATTTGTATACATAAAAATATAATAAAATTATAATTTTTAAATATAATAAAAATATAATAAAACATTAAGTCTTTAAATTATAAAATATATTTTTAAACCTTAAAAATCTAATTCTAAACACTAAAATCTTAATTCTAACCCATTATATCTACCTTAAGATAATACATTTGTGAAAAAAAATTATCGCAGTACATAAAATAATATTTTATGTAATTAATTTTTACCGTTGTATTGTATCTTTGTCTTAATTAATGAGAATTTTTGTTAGAGGTAAAAGAATTTGCAAAGTAAGAAAATAAAAAAAATTATAATATTGATATTTTATAAAAGATTATAATTTGTATTTGTCTAATTAATATTTATAAATATTAAATTTATAAATCGTTTAATTATTTAAAAAAAACACTAATTTTCTATAAAAAAATATTTTTTTATCAAAAGTATTTTATCTGAATAATGTTATTCTAATAAAAATAAAATATTATAATATATATATATACCTAACAAATAAACATCAAATATTTATTTATTATTTTATCCTCAGTTAAATTTTATTAAATATTTATATATAAAAAAATAATCAAATTAATTTTTAAAGTAACTAACAAAATCAATTAATCAAAATCAGACACAACAATCAATTATCAGTAAATTACCAAACAGCCTGTATAAACTGCTGTCTTCGTTCGATAGCATCAGCATGAGCGGACTCATGTTTTTATTTTTAAAACCCTAATTTCACCCCACTCTCAATTTTTTCACCCCATTTCTATCTCTAAATCCTAAGAGAAAAGGATTACTATATTGAAATTAAAATCAATTGCTCATCAATCTCTTCTCACAACATCGTTTTCTAAATTTCCCGTTTGCTTTTATTTTAATTGTCTATTTTTCCCTTGTTTTCGAGAACTCGTCTTTGTTGAAAACAAGGGTTTGCTCTGATCGTGGGTTTTGTCTGTTGCAAGTAGGCCGTTTCTGAGGTAATTTTTCATTTCTCCTGTAATGGATGTGTGATTGTAGTGGCTTCCCAAATATATAATCCTGGGAGTATTCTATACTTCTCTCTGCAAGCATTGTTTTAATGGGAAATTTTGGTGCTATTGGTTCATTTCTGAAGTTAGGAATTGGGAAATTTGGGGCTGAAAATGTACATATTACGGTTTGTTATGCCTTATTTTTCTTCGGTATTTTCTCAGTTTTGGGAGAAGGTTGAAGTTTCTTGTACATTTATTTTGTGTAGGAAAATAGGGTAAAGAAATTAATTTTGTGTTGTCAAGATGTCTTTTCCTGATTCAATTGCTCCTTCTAGCTTATAAGTATGGTTTTACTTCATTTTGCAATTTAACATGTTTTATTTGGACTTGTTGGTTCTCTCTTTGTATTACACATGGTTTACAAAAATCTTATATTTTCAAGTTTTGTGGTGAATGACTGAGGAATGTGTTGTTTTCTAGTAGGTTTGTAAAGTGAGATTTGGTTGGAGAAGATGTCTTCAAAGTATCAAGTACTTAACAATAGACCGATTGATCAATGGAGGGTCACTGAGTTAAAAGATGAACTTAAGAGGCGGAAATTGATAACTCGGGGACTGAAAGAGGATTTGGTAAAACGTTTGGATGAAGCCCTTCGAATGGAGAGGGAAAATACAGAAAAGGAGGAAGATAGTGGTTTAAATTCTGATCCCCAGCCTATAGATGAGGGAGGGATTGAAAAGGTAAGCCCAGTTATGGCAGAGACAGTTACAGATGTTGTAGATCATAGTGGCAGTGAGATCGAGAATGAGAATGCTTTTAAAGATGAGGTTGACATTAATGAGAATGCAGCTGCTTTGGGTCATGAAGGAGTTCAGGGAAGGGTCAGCATGGTGCAAGAAGGTCTCATTGCTCAAACCACCAGTGTTCAGACTGAGATAACAGTTACCAAGGATGTGGTATCTGAGGTAACATTGTTTGGACAAGATTTGCAGAGCTCTGGACAAAATGAGAATGTGAATACTGATATCAAAGTGGAGACTGAGGATCCAAAGGCCTACTTGAAAAATGAGGCTCCAAAGGCTGAGGTGGAGAGTGAAGATACAAAGGGCCAGAAGGAGTGTGTGGGGTCAAAGCCTCAGCTGGAGGGTGATGATTCGGAATCTCAGCTGGACATTGAAGACCCGAAGGTACAGCCGGAGAACAATGGTTTGAAGGCTCCTGAAGAGGATGACGTGCATGATTCTTCTGTACCGAACATCCAGGTATCTGAGACTGAATTAAAGGATAACATAATTGCTGATAATGTCAAATTAGATCAAGGTGCTGTAAAACCAGAGATGGTGGAACCATCATCCAGCAATATTGTCCCAGGTTGTGGTGAATCTCATCCAATGGATGTTGAAGAGACACCTAAGAACAAGGCACCTGTTTACGACGGAGATGACGAAAATGTTGCAAATGTGGACATGAGCAATAAAAATGATAGTGCAGAGATGGCATACTCAGAAAAATTAAATTTAGATAGAAGTTCTGGCGATGATTCTATGGAGGAGGATGTGCTTGAGAGTAAACAAACTGATTCAAAATGTACTACTGATGAAGTGGGAGAAAAGAGTGAGAAAAATGGAGCTCCTAATATCAAGGAAAAAAGTCATGTTGGTGTTATCGGAGATGATTTATGTGCAGATAAAGGCATCTTTGTTGAGAATAAGAGCCGTTCTTTTGTTCCTTCCGAGAAGAGAAAGCTTCATGGTAAGTGGCAATGGCCTGCAATTGTTATTTAGTTAGTTACTGTCCTTTCTTTGCATGTATGCATCCTTTACTTTACTGATAGCATTTTGAAGCTAAGGTGACCAGATAATACTTCTACAGACATGCTTAAGACAACTAATTTAAGTTGGGTTTTTGAAGTGTGATCTAATGTTTTATATTCGATAGTTTATGCACTGCTTCTTGGGTTGTGAAGCTTATTACATGGGAAAAAGTAGTGAAATCCTTATTTTAAAAGTTTTAATCTCAACCATTAAAATCTGTTAATCCAATGATCTAACAAATCTGTACACTGTGTAAGTGGATCCTAACCCTATATAAATAGGTTTTTGTTGGAGTTGCTGTAATATCTTTTCTTTTACTTTCCTATATCGGTTTCTGACTTCCTGGAACCTGGACAACAAAATTTTGTGGTCATATTTGATGTTGAGGGAATAAATTTTAGAACACGAATCTTTTTTGAAAATGAAACAAGTAGTTTATGGGTAAATGGGAAATTCTAACCTAACGAGCTGTCTGTACAGATCCAGATGCTGTTGGGAACAATGAGCTATCAAAAAGGCGCAAATGGAACACTGACAATATCAAAGTTCCAGAGCATCAAGGCTCTAATCTTATGCCCACCACCACACCTAAAGGCACAACTCAGCCTGCTGCTTTGAGACGAAACTTTTCTAGATCAGATTCAACGGCAAGTGAAGATACGCCTAAGGAACGGATTGGTGAGTTGTCGTCTTTCAATCAGCTGGTACAAAATGAATTCTACTCATTGTTGCTTTAACATCTAAATGGTTTCTGTTTTATGACTTTGATCTTCTTTGGCAGTACCCCCTTCTCAAAAAGTTCCAACCATTTCCCTCAGAATTGATAATTTTCTTCGCCCTTTTACCTTGAAAGCTGTACAAGAACTTCTAGGAAAAACTGGGACTGTAACGAGCTTCTGGATGGACCACATTAAGACCCATTGCTATGTTACAGTAAGGCTTATTGCTTTGTTCCCATCTGCTCCTCCCATGGAACTTTTGTGGTGTATAATTATTCATTTTGACTTTTTATATGTTGGGGTGATTCTATTGATCTAAAAACTTTGGGAATTACGTTATTGATGCAGTATTCATCTGTAGAAGAAGCAATAGACACACGAAATGCTGTATACAACCTGCAATGGCCACCTAATGGAGGACGTCTATTAGTGGCAGACTTTGTTGATCCACTGGAAGTTAAAACTCGGGTTGACGCTCCACCTCAGACTCCAACTACTCCAGGGACTTCTGGTTCTACTGCTCCTCAAGCTCAACCTGTTTCTCTACCCCAGCCTTCACCTCGTCAACAGATTTCTAGACAGCAGCTTCCACCACCTTCTGCACTTCCACCTCCACCGCCTTTGTCTAACCCTCCACCAGTTGGAGAACGGCTCCCTCTTCCACCTCCACTTCCTGAGAAACTAGATCCTCCTATTGTCACTTTGGATGATCTGTTTTGGAAAACCAAAGCAGCTCCCCGGATCTACTATTTGCCTTTGTCAGACGAGCAAGTTGCAGCAAAGCAAGCAGCAGAGGGTAGAAACATCAAGCAATAGAGATCAGGCTATAATTTATAACTGGCTGTTCATCCGGTTTTCTTATCGGTTGGTGTGTATGTTAGGTAATGGTAAAAAGTGTCATATAATTGCATCTTTGCAGGTCTGCAGGTTTTGCTTATTGGAAGGAATTTTTCCAGCCAGGCGGAGGGAACTTATCCGGTGACGGGTATTGGTTTTCTGACAGCTAGTTTGGGGTTGAGTTTTAAGTTCCATAAAACATTACCTTGAAACTTAGAGCTTCTCTTTTGTAATGGTTTGATTCTCCTTGTCCGAATTTCGTTCTCCTGAACAATAACCTCTACTTTTATGAACCTGATTTTGTAGAATCCAACTCTGGATGTTTTGCATGGATTCGTTAAAGGGGGATGAGATTCCCCGGTATTATCATCTTCTCCAACTCGTTTTATGCATCTGTCAGGTTTTTATCATTTATTTTTGTGCATCGTGCTTCTGAGCTTGGTGATGGAATCACTCGGGAGTAATAACAATCTTCTGTGTCATATGAATTTCTTGTTTAAGGATCATATATGTTTTGGATGACTAAGAGTGGGAGTCGGAGCATGCCTGAGTACGAGTGAGAAATGGAAGGATCATAATTTTTTGTAGTTCTTTCGGTTTTTAAGGTTTTATCACGATTATTTGAATTGATTTGTGTCGTGCACTTAATTTCGATAAATAATCTCTCAATATAGATTTTTGTATATACGTCTTAAACTCAAGATTTATTTAAATGAAATCAAATTGTTTATCGTTTAAATCAACTTTTATCGGTGAAGGACCACAATTCATTTTTTTACTATCGTAAACTTTTAAATTTTATACTTCTAATCATTAAGTAGATGGATAAGGTTAACCCTAACAAATAAGTTTTTTATGGAACAAAAGATAATTTCAATTATTTATTTATTTTCGTCTAATAATAAATAAATGATGTTAAATGAGATTTATACAATATAAATATATATATATTTAATGCATGGATTTTTTACCAATGGGTTTTTTAAATTATCACGATCTCTTTCTAAATCGTTTCAAAAAAATTATAAATAGATTTGAAACAATTATATATATTAAAAATAATTTTTTATTAAAAAAAATTAATAAAATAAATTAGTAAAATTTTATTAAAAAGAAAATTAACTAAAATAAATTGAGTATTATGTGTATATTATAAAAATAATGGTTATTTGGATTAATCTATATTTTGGATGTTCTTTTTCCTTTTTCTAACATTGAATTTCGTTTTGGTATTGCTTAGAAAAGGGTTTTTTAACGAAATTCTATCATTTATAAACAAATTATAGTAAAATTATTCATTTCAAATCAAGTGAAGTTGAACCTGACGAACTTCAAGCCCAAAACAAGTCTCATAATATTATTTTTGAGCTGAACTTAAACCTAAAATTTCGAACTCATTGAACCAAATATAACCGTTTCCGAGTGTGTCTTTACTTAAGGTATCTGTTGGGATAATTTTGGACGTGTGTTTGGTTGTTTTATTTGCTTTAGCCTTTATCTGATTGTGTGCTTTATTCTCGAATAAAAATAGTTCGTCATTTGAAAATTTTTACAACAAGCGTCGAATATCATTAAACACCATTAAATTAATTAATAAAGATTAAAATTTTAAGGACTTACATGTAATTAATAAAAGAGTCATAAACTTAACGTATAATTATTAATTGCATGTTGAGTCCTTAAGATTTTTAATATTTATTAATTAAGTTATAATATTGTTTAACGGTGTTCAACGTTAATAGTGTTCGACGGTGTTCGACACACATGATAGACTCGTCCTTGTTTTTTTTTTGTGCTCATATCTATATCTCATGTTAAAATTTAAGGTTAAGGTTTGTGATTAGAATTTAAGAAATTTGGGTTTAAATTTTAAATTTTATTTTTAATATTTGAATATATAAAAATATAAAAAATTAAAGATTTTATTTTTTTAAACAGTTACAGTGATTGCAGTAGTTTCTTTTCTAGAGTATACTTTTAATTATTGGACATTAGACTCAATCACTGTATTGATTTTACTGATGTTTAAACTCGTGATCTCTAAGAAAATTAATTCTTTCCTTAACTAGTGAGATGATGATATTATTAATAATAATAATAATAATAATAATAATAATAATAATTCCTTCAATGTCAGCCTAAATTTTTATGATTTTCTCTCATCAATAAAATCATATTTTATTATAAATAACATTATTTTATCACGTGTATCATTTATTAACTAAAAAGCTAGTGTTTTATAATGTGGTCCTGAAAAGAAAATTTGTTTAGCAGTAATAAAATAATGACAGAGGATTCCTTAGGAGAGAGGAAATGGTCCAACAGAGAAGTATAGTTTTAATTTTGAATGTATAAAATATTTTATTGATAATTTTAATAAAAAATAATACATTATTTATTTTATAAAAAATGTGTAATATATATTTTATTAAAATATTAAAAATATAAATATTATATTATATTATAATGACTTTAATATTAATAATATATATAAGCCACCGCCCAAAACAAGTTCAGTCAGATGGCATGCATGTGGTGGATAGAAGTTTTAAATTTGGAGACAGATTCCAGGAATATTTTATTACTAAAAAGTAATTATAAATTTAAATTAAAGTATTAAGATTGAAATTATTAAAATTTATACGATGGATAAATTCATCAAATTATTAAGTTTTTATAATTTAAATTAAATATAGAAATTTAGGACTAAGATAATATATAAAGGATTCATACTTGAGTGATTAATTGTAAAATTTTAATACGTAGCGCTTGTAATATTTTTATATAAATAATAGTTTGGGCAAAAATATTATAAATTTTAATTCTAAAAACTTGTAATATTTTTTAAACAATTTTAATTCTAATTTTCTCTAAAATATTATACTTTAAAAAATTGTTTATGTTCAAAATATCTCATTAAAAATATCCGTACAACATTGTATTTTATTTGCAATCTTTTATGTTCAAAATATCTTCTTACAAATATCCTATAGATTTTCAGACCCAAACGTGACCATAGGCATGGCACTGTGTCATAAATAGTTGCCGACACTGATCATGACTCGATCTGGAGACTAATTTTTTTTAAATTAAAATATAATCGTAGTATTTAATAAAATATAAAATATATGAATCATCGTTAAATTTTATTTTCAAACATATTTTATTTAATATTTTTTTTTTATTTTTGTATATGTATAAAATCACGAACATAATCCATATATATAAATTAGTGTTAACTTTAATTTGATTATTAGATATTTTTCTTAATATTATAGCCAATTAAACTATATATTAAACATTATATTTTACTTTTAAATTTATGCTTGGCTTAGTGGCAATAACATTGTACTTATCCTTCTAGGTCAAGCTTGGCATGTTTGTTTTCTTTCTTTTTTAGCATTAATAATTAACTAATCTATATATTTAATATTGTATTTCATATACTAAAATTATGTTTGGTCTAGTGGTAATAACACACTTCCAAAACCAAATTTATTTTTTTTCGTTAACTAGGTAATGACACGTGTTATTACCTGATTAAGAGAAAAAAAATACTAAATATAAATAAAATCTTCTAATAATAAAGTGATAATACATATCACCACATAATTAAATAATTAAATTATTTTATTAAAATAAAATTTTAATCGAATTAAAAAATTATATAATAACAGAAATTATAGATATAATTATATCATTTTATTTTTAAGTGTTATATCACCTCTCTATCAATTTTAACAATATATAATTATATTATAATCACTTTAATAATTATGTAATATATTTATTAAAATTAATAATATAATAATTATATTAATATTAACCTATAATTAATTGATATTTATATAATTTATCTTAATATTTAAAATATGAGTAAATCCAATAATTGAAGATAAGGAGTTGTTTTATTCTTGTCTTGGTCAAAACTCAACTGTTCACATGCTTTTCTATTGCACTGAGGAGGAAGGTTTTGATAAGTATATAAAAAAACGTATTTTAAAAATAAATTAATATTATTATAGTGATTTTTGTATTTATATTTTTTTTATATAATATGTCATTAATTAGAGGAGAATATTTGATGGAGTTAAGTTAGAAAAGAATTTTAGTTAGTTTATAACTCATATGTTGTAATTTAAATTTTATTTAAAATTTTATTAAATTAAATTATTCGAGTTTTTATTTAAATTTAGTAAATAACTAAATATATATAATATTATGGTACTAATTAGTTTTAATTAAAATTTTTTTAATGACGTACAACACTTTTTTTGTATGTTATATATTGATATATATTTCAAGAAAAATTGAAAGATTTGAATCGAACTAAAAATTATTTCATTAATTATTAAAATTTTTGAATCAAATAATTTTATTCAAAAGAAATTCAAGTCAAATCTTTTAAATGAAATAATTTTTTATTAGAGATCTATTTTTTAATATTTTTTTATTAAGGATTTAATTTCTAAATTGTCTTTAAACTACTAAAATAGATAAATTTATGAAATATTAGATTCTAATAAAATAATAGGTACATATGGGGAAAACGAGTTTATTTTATAAAATACAACATTTTTACGGTGTTCGAGGATAATGTTATCTGCACACGACGTTATCCCTTAAATTATTATTTTTTTCTATAAAAGTGGTTCAACTTTTATCAAACACTATAATAATAATAATAATAATAATAATAATAATAATAATAATAATTTAAAAGATAATACTATATATATCATTATCCTCAATTACTATAAAAAATAACATATTTTATAAAATAAACTTTCTCTTTATATCTCATATTATTTTATTAAAATCTAATGTTCTACTAAATTCCGCTCTAAAATATCATGAACAGCTTTGCGAAAATGATATAAGAAAAATAAAACAATTATTAATTACTATAAATATAATATACTGATAATTAATAAAATATTTAAATAAATATCTAATATAATTATATCTTTATATGTATTTTTGTATATTTAAAAAATAAATAATTATTAATTAATTTTACTAAATATTTTTATATAATCCACTAATATAATCTACTAATCAAATCACTTAATTATTAATATTTATTACGAAAGTAAATTGATTAATTTAAACTAGATTTTATAAATATTTATTATGAAAATAATTCTTTTGATTTATTTTTTATTCATAATGATAAAATTTGAATGTTTAAAAATCCGATCATTTAGACAAATTAATTGTTAGAAATATTCTAATTATTTTTTATCAAGATAATCTAATTATTATTGTTTATTTGTACGACACACTTATAAAATAACGTAGTATATATTTAAAAATGATAATAACTAATAAATATTTATCATTAATTAAACCATGTATTTGACTATTACAATTTTGAGGGGAAATTTAAATATTTTATTAAAATTAAAATTTGAATTTGTTTATTTATATATAATATGTACGTGTATGAATGGAACTAAAATGTTTATTTTTTAATCTAATTATATATTTTCGTAAAAAAAAGAAGATAATATTCGTTTGAAAAGATATTAATTTAAATTATTTTATTTATAAAATGTATGAATATTTTTAAAAAATTAAAAATATATATTAATCCCATTTAATTTATTAAGAAATGATTAATTTTTACGTACAGCTTTAGCCTTTAATGAGCAGGGGCTGGGGCCATCTAGTAAAAAGATAGCCTTTTCCTTTCTCATTTTCGTCTCTTTCCACCACCACCACCACCACCACTAACCATGGCCGCTCTCACTGAATTCTTCTCCCACCTCTACACCATGACCGTCGTCTTCTTCACTCTCCTACTCCTCGAAATTGTAATCCTCATCAGGTCTATCACCGGTGGAGCTTCCGACTCCGAGAAACGCCTCATCACCACCACCCAGTATCTCAAATTCATTGAAGAAAAGAACCCAACAATCATTTACTCCTCAAAATCATCTTCGAGGGTGGATCCGTCATCGAATGAGTGCACCGTGTGTTTGTCGGAGCTCGAAGAAGGCGAGAAAGTGAGGAAATTGAAATGTAAACACACTTTCCACAAGGACTGCCTCGATAGGTGGCTCCAACAGTATTGGGCCACTTGCCCACTTTGCAGGACCAAAGTTTTGCCAGATGAGATCGTGGCTAACTATCAGAGGCTGCAAAACCAGGTAGAGTATGATGGAAGTGATGAGGAGTTGATGTTCTTGTTATCTGCTCTACATGATAATAGTTTACACAGATTGTTCTGACTTCTGTTTCCTTATACTTCTAGGATTCAACAAGTTTTTCTTTTTCTGGGTAAATTTTGGTATATATGTAGTTGATCTATGTATATATTCCCTGTGTTGACTTATCTTATGAAAATTAAACATATATAGGCTTCAGTTGCCTCTCTGTATTGTGTTTTCAGGGATAATTTATGATAAATTTCTGCCCCCAACATGATCAAATTCCCTGGATACCTTATTTTGGGTATGAATTAATAGTTTGTCAAAGAAATTCAATGGAACACACGATAGAGTCATGGTGATCTAATTGTATGAATCAGCTTCATGGTACCTAGCAATGTTTAATTATTGCTAGAAGCCTGTAGATGTTTCTTCATTATGAATAATACAAACATTTTTGTTAGAAGATTGGTAGGTAAACAGGTGAAAGACATTGGAGATGTTTATCGGAGTTATGGACAAAACATATACTATTACGGTCATTGTGAGTATCGTGGTCATGATTTTTTTTAATAACAGATGTTATTACCGATATAACAGGGTGCTAAAACAGCTATATAACTGTTGTTATTGTTGTTACGGATCGTTTTTTAAATCTCTGGGTATGTTCTCTTCTATTAGTATGTATATATAGTTGTTAGGCATAGGTATATCAAGAAAAACATAAAGGATTTCTTTTTTCCTTCTTCTTTCTGAATAGGGAGTGGTGGTTCAGACGCAGGATTACTGACACTGATAGATAAACTATGCTAAGGGTTTAGACAAATTCAGTCATAATTTTTGTTTCATGGCATTGCCCCAGTTTGAACTCCATTTGCTCTAACTCATCTATGGGGGGAAACCAGTCCTGTTCATAAATTGTTGAAAAGTATAGGGAATCAGTCACTGGTTTCTACCTAATCTATGTCATGTTGGTAGCAGCATTCATTTTCACGTTTCTGTGCCTGTGCAGCATACGGGTATTGTTCCATAATTATTATTGCTTGGGTGTTGGTAAAAACCTGGTTTTCCCTTTCCCCAAAACAAATAGATAATGTTTAAATGTGATTAGCAGTTAATAAGTGGAAGCTGTGGTTTATGTTTATGAGAGTGACTTGAAATTTAGGTCACGTTTTTTTTATTTCTAAAATTTCTTAGGTAGAGAATATAATTTAACCTTCTAAACACACAAAAAAAACAAATCCCTAACATAAGTTGGTGTCGGTCATGCAGGGAGGGTAGTCTGAAAACAAAGCCTTAACATAAGTCGATGTCTGGTCATGTAGGGAGGGTGCGGAATCACTAGCGGATGGAAGAGTTAATAGGGAGAGATTATATCATGAGTCCGGTTTATTGCATCAATCGTGGTCCTTAAAAAATTACTCACTTCACTACTAATCTACCATGTAATTAATATAATTTTCAGAAATTATATTTTTAAAGTGACATGGAAAATATGAGTAAAGATTCATTGGTTGGAAATTAATTACATGACAGATTAGTGGTGAAGTGAGTGATTTTTATTGGTTAGGACCATGACTAACGTGATAAGCCGGATCCATGATATAATTTCTCGTTAATTGGGGTATGAGTTTAAGCCACGTTCACAAAAAAAAATTGCTTACTAATCATCCCATTTGTCTGAGTAAAAATCTTTGGCCTCTTAAATCGTAGGTTTAGTTAAAAAAAATTTAAAAATTAAAATTTATACCTTAATCCTAATTTTTTATGTCTTAAACCCTATACCTTATACTTTAAAAAATATACTATATCTATAATTTTTTAAACCCTAATTTTAATTGGTAAACTTTTTAGTAGTAAATTTTTTATGTTAAAAAAATCTTAAATTTAAAAGGTGTTTAAATGATACTGCATTATATATCGTTGATTTATATCAGGTTTTCTTAATTCCAATAACTCTTCTTTAATTTTTTTTTAATTTATATTAAATTGGGCGCTGCTTTTATAAACGTTTTGTGGGGTTTGTGTGGAAATTTTCAACACTCCTCTCATTAGTATGCATTGGCTTAATGCATGATTTAATCATTATATTTTATCCTCTTCTATTTTGGTCTAGATAGAGATCAAATGTCACTATTTTTAAAATTTATTTGATTAAATACAAAAATATTACATTTTTAGAATAAATATTAAAATTTAAATTTATACAAAATAAAATTATATAAATAGATTAATGAATCTTATTTTTGTTTTTTAATATCATTATAAATAATTAAAATATTAAAGCACGCCAAGGATGATATACGACATCTATATGGATTTAAAAATATATAAAATGATAAAAAAAAAAAACTTAAATGTATTAAAAAAATGCTATAGCTTTATAGTCATCGTTTTAAAACTGCAACTGTCTTTGGATCTGAGTTTAAACCCCAGAATCATATACTCATCAGCAGACATTTTGCTTCTTATACAAAAGAAAAAAGTCCCAGAATTTACAAATCAAAGATGTAAAGAACTGTTTTCTTTTTTTAATTTACAACACTTGTACAGGCAATGATATTAGAAAGGGAAGTGAAAAGGTATCTAAGCAGAGAAGGTTCCATTGAAGGCTTCAGCACCGATCTGGCTTTGAGGTTCTAAACATAACTTGGTTACCTCAAGCTTGGTCTTCACCTTCTGAGCCATGTTTGCTGCCCAAGAAACCAAGTCAATCTGGAATTGCTTTACAGGCTGATCAGACCCGACTCTGTTTCTGGAAACCTTTGTCCTCCTTTCGTACTCCTCGGCGACAAGCATAGCGATATCAGCCATCGATAAACTCTGTGATGGGATCAAATCAAACACTGGAAAATGGATGTTGAAAGTGTGGGGGAAAGACGTGAGGGAGAAAAGTATTTATACAAGAGAAAAGGCGTGGGAAACGGGGAGGTGATAGGAATTGAGCGGCGCAGGTGGTAGTTTTGGTCGGTAGATTGCATTGATTTGGTGGTTTTTAGATATGGGTTAGTGGGCGCAGTGGGTACCCGAGTCGGTTTCCGAATTCCAATGCACTCGCACGCAGGATGTTCTACTTTATTCAAGGAAAGCGAAAATGGGATGCTTAGGGGGTTTGTTATTTTGAATTGGCTTAACTGGGAAGTAAATATTTAAATTATATTATTTAATAACTATTTAAAATGTTTTTTAAGTTAAATAAATATTTAATATTTTTTAATGTTATTTAAATATATATATATCGTAATTGTTCATTAAATTTTATTATTTGTTTTTAATATTTGATATGTATAAGTAAGTAAGGATGGGCACGGAACCCGAACCCGACGGGTTCAGACCCGACCCGGTCTGATCGAGTCAGATTTTTTGGTGAAAAATATGGGTTCGGGTTGGGTTTTTTTTAGGGTGATCTCGGGTCGGGTTCGGGTCAAGTTTTTTTAAGGGTGATCTCGGGTCAGGTCAGGTTCGGGTTTAGGGTGAAAAAAACTGACCCGACCTGAGACTAATAGTGTAATTTTCCCATATATATTTTAGGGATGTTTACAATAATGATCCCTCCTTATATATATTTTATACAATTAGATCACTAAAATTAATTTTTTTTACAATTAGGTCACTAAAATTAAATATTTTTACAATTAGATCCCTAAATTTTATTTTTTTATAGTTTAGTCCCTAAAATTTTAATTTTTTTAATAACTCGGGTCGGTTCGGGTCGAATTTTAAAGCTTTAAAATTGGGTCGGGTCGAATTTTTTTAACCCTAAAACCGGGTCGGGTGCAGGTGGGCCGAAAATCTGACCCGACTCGACCCGTGCCCATCCCTATAAGTAATTCTCTTGAAATTTTGATGTTATATTTAAAAATAAATAGATAATAATAAAATAAAATAAAATAATTTTAAAACTTATAAAAGAACCCAAAATTTAAATATTTATTTGACTTGATTTAGCCATTGATTATCACATCCGTCGTCAAATCGTTATAATCATTTACTCCATTATTTTATCATTGAAAATCGACAGACACCGTATAAAATATCAAAATTATTGAATAATTTATTCGAATAATTCATGACAAACGACGAGATAATAGACAATGAATAATGTATGAGTCGTTCGATGAGGGAACGACGCTTCATTTCGTCGTCAGAAACGTGACTAACGCTGGTGATAGTGATCGAATTTTTAAAAATTAAGAATTTAGGGACCATTTTAAGATTATTTGAAAATTTTAAAATATTTTAAAAGTTTTAATTTATTTTTTAAAAAATTGCTAATATTTTTTTAATAGACATCACGATAAACTTCTATTTAAATAACATTAAAATATTAAGTATTTATTTGAAAAATTTTGGAAAATATTGTCGTTTGAAATTAATTTTAGGGTTTTAGGGAGTTTGAGGAATAATTAGAAAAATAGACCAATTGCTATAGTAATAAAAGGACCTCGTCACCTTCTCTTGGCGAGGTCTTCTCTCTCTTCCTCATTCAACCGAATAAATTAAATGGATCAATTGTACATCACCATCTCTTCTTGACGTGGTTTAGGAAGAGAGAGAAGACCTCACCAAGAGAAGGTGGCAAGGTCATTTTATTACTGTAGCAATTGGCCTACTTCCCCAATTATTTTTCAAATGCCTCTATAATACTAAAAATAAATTTAAATCCCTATATTTCTCAAAATTAGCCCTTTATACCCACTTTAAAATTTTTGAAATTCTATATATATCTAAACTCAAATAAATTTTTAAATCTGCCATTGATAACAACATACTAATTTGTAACATATTTCTGTCTATAATTGTAAAAATATAAAAGTAGGGTAAACGATATAAATGGTTTTCCAATTTTGACTAAATTTTTATCGAATCCTCTGACTTAGTTTAAAAATATAAATCTTTCAATAATCATAACTCTCAAATTAGTTTAATTCCGTTAAAAAATAACTGATAAAGTAACAATTAATAAAATTTGTAATACATATTTAACTTTTAGTTTTTATATTTTATTTTAATATCCTCCTAAATTAGTTTTTTTAATATTTAAATATTATAATATTTTAGTCCTTTAATTCCTAAACTTCACCTTCTTTCCTTGTAATATAAAATCTCTACTGAGAGCTAAAAGTTTAAATATAAGACCACACTAAAATAAAAAAGTAAAGATTAAAGATTAAATTTATTATTATACAAATTTTATTAAACAGAATCAATTATTTATTTTTTATATATAATTGATTATGGATGGCAATGAATCAGACTTTATAAAGTTCAAGTCTAATTCAATTAATAATCGAACTTTCAAAACAATTCAAGTTCGAATCCAAGTCCATTTATATATATCCAATCCAATAAAATATCTAAAATCCAAATCCAATTATTTTTTTAAGTAACAACTCAAATAAATATCTTTAAATAAATAAATAAATAAATATTTTTATCAAACAAATATTTTTAAATTTATAGCACAAACAAATCTCAGCAAATATTATAATCCAATATAAAACAAATTAAAGTAACAACTCAAACTTTTTAAATATAAAAATTTTAAATATTTTTATTCAGGTTTATATATGGATCGGATTCATATCGGATATGGATTCAGATCGGATCATGACAATATCCATATCCGATCCACCTCCTATTAGGACTTGAACATTATTTTTAGATTCGGACTCGAATTTAAATTATATTGTCATCCCTATAATTGACTCGATTTATTACTCATAGTTAGTTAAAAAATCTATTTATAATTTCTTATAGTAAAAAAACTTAATAAAATATTACATTATAATCAAGCACCATTTATATAATTTATAACATAAAAATCAATCCGCTAGAAAGTAGGGAATTGAACCCGACATGAATCGAACACGCAACCTTCTGATCTGGAGTCAGACGCGCTACCATTGCGCCACGGATCCACTTTTGACATTGAGAGGTATAAAAGAGTTTTAATATAAATAGTTACTAATTTACTATCACTTCTTGCAAAAGACCGGAAAATCCAAGTTTAGTGTTTAAAACCATTTATGGTTCCCAATTTTATAAGTTTGGTTACTCAAATCAAATTTTTATTTTTTTTATAGTTAATTTTAATTATTTTATACTCATTTTTTTAAATATTTTTCAAAAAGACTCTAAAATTTTACTAAATAAAGTTTTACTAAGATATAAAATCTCAAAACTAATATAAAAATTAAAAAAATAATGTTAAACACTCTTGCTTCTTGCGGGTGTGGAGGGATATAAACGAACTGAACGTTCGGTGAATCGTTCGTGAACCGTTTAACGGGAAGTTTGTTTATTTATTAAACGAACGAACATAAACAAGATTTTTCTTTCGTTTAATTAAACGAACGAACACGAACAAAGGGCTCGTTCGATCATTTTATGTTCGTGAACGTACGATAATCTGTTCGTTTATGTTCGTTCATTTATGTTCGTTTAAATTTATTCACATATATCTAAGGGTGAACATTAGATAAGTAAGTTGAGACAAAAAAATTTGAGTTACTCAAGTCGAGAAGTCTTATTTTATGATTCGTTAAAAACTTCTTTGTTATAGGTTAGGGATGTTTATTGTTCTGTTAAACCGAGTTAACGGATCAAACCAAAACAAAATTAGTTAATCTATTAAATTTTAGGGTTCGTCTAATAATTAAGAGTTTTTTAATTTTAATTATCAATTAATTCGGTTCAAAATCAATTAATTAACTGAATTAATCTAATTAATTCAAAATATTAAATATTTAACACATTATATATTTCATTTATTTATGTTCGTTCGTTTACGTTCATTTATGTTTATTCATAATGATATAAATGAAGATGAACCTTAATTACATGATTTTTTTTTTAATTTGTAACCTTAATTACATAATGAAGAAAGGATGTGAACAATCAACACGACAAAACTGTTGGCCGTTTAGGTTTATTCATCAATGATATAAATATATTAGATGAGTATATGATACAATAATTTAATTTAAAATTAAAAAAAATAAAATTTATCTAAATAATTTAATACGTTATACTCTTTGATATTATTTTAAGTTGATTTTTGTGATTTTTTAAAAATTATTAACCTAAAAAAATAAATTATAAAAATAATCTCAAATATTATTATAATTATAATATTTTAAATTATTTAAATAAAATTTAAAATTGATCTTTTCTAACCTTAAATTCCGTCCAACGTGTTTGTAAAAGATATTTTTTTTTTAAAAAAAAAAAACATGTTTGTAAAGGAATGATCCAAGCCAAGCCAAACACGCAAACATACTAGAGGTGGGGGACACCGAATACCCAACTAATTTAAATATAATTGGTTTCGGTCCTGGTAATTATCAGTTTCTAAAAATTAAAATTAATTTTGATCTTGGTCACATCGAGTCTTAAATTTTAAGAATCGATCCCGTTACTAATGAGTATCAGTTCCAATATTGGATATCCGATCAATTAGTTTATTCTTAAACTTTTTTGAGTAATTGGATTTTTTTTCAACTACTACTAATAATATTAAATAATAAAATTAGAATATTATAGGCTTGAAAATTAAAGTTTTAAAACTAATTATACTCGTAATATTCATACATAAAAAGAAAGTTTGATAAGAAAAATAAACAAAAGAAAACCAATATCGGATATTTGGTATTGGTCCCGGTCCTACTGGGTACCCACCGGGTATAGAGTCTAAAAAATCAAAATTCAGTCCCGATCCCAGTTATGATCGGGACCTAAATTTTAAATTCAATTTCGATCCACCAGAACCAATACCAGATAAAAATCTATCAGGTCTTATCGAGTCTAGGACCGGGTAATCGGGTTTTTTTCCGAGATACGCGGCTAGGATTTTTTTTGGTAAATATGCAATATTATTAGACAAAAAGATAATTAACACGTCAGCGTCCTTTGTGGCCAAGACATCTCCGCTCCATTGTCTGCTCCAATCACAACTCTTGAAATCCATTCCTTCTCTATCCTCCTACTGCCACGTGTCCCCATCACCTCCACCCACTTTTCTCCCCTCCGATTCTCGGTTCCAACTCTGTCTGTTTCTCTCCACTCTCCGTCACTCTCCCACCACAAAAACTAAAAGCCTTCACCGTCCTAAAAAGACTTAAAATAATGAAGAAAAATTATTGGGGGGTTTTGTTAGGGTTTGATTCAAGTTCTCTTTCGTAGGAAAAGAAAATAAGCTACTTAGTTTGCATTAATGGCGTCATCTCTGCCATTACTAGAACTTCACTTTCTCTCCCCAACATCAACAACTTCAAACCACCGGTTTTATCTCTCTAGACGTTCTTCTCTCTCAAAAGTTTCTCTTACCGGGAATATCCATTTAAGGAACGGTGTCGTTCGGCGTTCTAGAGTTCGAGCGCTTAGAGAGGAAGGGGTTTCTTATGAGGAACGAGAGAAAGAATTTATCAAGGAAGTCAACGGTAGGTTTGAATTGAATGGTAATGGTAGTGCCGGTAAGCACGAGTATGAGAATGGATCGGTTGACGGATATACCAACGGTGGAGTTGGAGTGGTGGAGACCGAGAGCAATGGGAGCTTGGTCAAGTATGTGAACGGGAACGGGAATGGTGCGGCGGCGGAAGTCACGGTGACAGAGGTGGTGCCGGTGGAAGAAGAAGAAAAAGGAGTAGCTTCGGAGGAGGCGAGGAAAAAGAGGGTAGAAGAGATTGGGAAAGAGGACGCTTGGTTCAAGCGGAGCACTAAAGACCAGGTCGAGGTACATGGGATTTTTTTTAAACATCGTAGTTTTATTTGTTTCTTGCGTTTTTTTTCTTCAATATTCCTGCGAAGCAAATTAAAAGGTAGAAAAAAACCCATATTAATCAGAGGGAGGGAGCTTTGATTAAAATGACTAGAATACATCATTATTCAACAGTTTGTTCTTTATATAAAACTAAATTATGAATTTTTTTTTCTTTACAAAATGTGATCTTTCTAATTCTTAGTTCCAATTTTTAAAAATTGAATTTGAATACCATGTTTGCCATTTGATTTTTACAACTAAGATTTGAACTCTGAGGTGAAAATTTAGCTTGCTTGTAAGCCAATGTACTACTAGTTCAGAGTTTGTAGGATTGCTTTAAAACTTTGACTGTAGATCTCCATGAATGATGTATTATCTTATTTCATTGTTGGAGAGGACTATATACAACTATTAATAAAAAAATCTAGGGTTAAGATAGTGTCAGGGTGCTTGTTACATTCTGTCATTTCTGAGTTTTTCATTTGATATTTATTTAGCTTTAGTAGCATATGTCGAGTCCACTGCATTAATCGACCATCGCTTTTTGGTGTCTTTTCTTGTCAAGTAGCTCTGGATGTGTCTCCCTGTTTGTGCTTCCCTTCAATTTTGTATTAACCATAATGTTGCGGCAATAAATCTCTCAGGTTTCTGTTGCTCCTGGGGGGCGTTGGAGTAGATTCAAAACTTACTCAACAATACAGAGGACTTTGGAAATATGGGGATTTGTTCTGACTTTTGTATTTAAGGCATGGTTGAACAATCGGAAATTCTCCTATCGAGGTCGGTGACTATTTCCCCCCTTTTTGTATTAAAAATAAAAATTTTCCTATCGTTTTAATTGGAGGCAAATAAATTATAAAATTGGAATAACTCAAACTTGATCCGTGACATCTGATGAAAAAGGTGATCTTTCAGAAATGGTATTTTAGAAAGAATGCATCACATGTAATATAATTTCATTGTTTTACATTTTAGCATTTGAGTTTGACCATATAAAGGGATGTTATTGAATAGAGTTAACATTCCTGAGTTGCAAATATATAAAAAAAAGATTGCTAGTTTAAGAAAAGAATTGATTTCAAATGACTGACATGATCCAGCAATGTCATCAGGAATCAGGATGTTAAGTTTTCTTTTTGAGATTCTTTTTATTCTATATACTGTCTTTATAGACGGTGTGATTGTAGCATTCTCCTTTATTTCTGAATTAGTACCAAATGTTGGAATATAGAGGTGTAAAGGGTGGTTTAAGGTTTGACTTATGTCCTTTAGATAAACCCTGTGGTCTTATATAACATATTGTTTTGTATCCTAGTTGTTGGCATTATATCTTGTTTTAAGGTTTCATTCATGCAGGAGGAATGACTGAGGAAAAGAAAGTGTTAAGGCGGAAGGCCCTGGCAAAATGGTTAAAAGAAGGTATCTTGAGATTGGGTCCTACTTTCATCAAAATTGGCCAGCAGTTCTCCACCAGGGTGGACATTCTTGCTCAAGAATATGTTGATCAGTTGTCAGAGTTACAGGTTGAAGCTCCTTTTCTCTTAAATTTTAACTTTCAGGTTGGGTACTTTTAATTGTGAATGTTAATTCTGCTTGTAGAAGAATTCATTCAGGGCAGATAAAGAAAAAAAAACTGTAATAGTGCTCTGCCTCAAATCATATCATGATTTCTAGTACTTAATATCCACTTCCTTCTGCAACAGAGGGTTTTCTAGCCAGATGGATTCTGAATTTAAAACTTTGTTGGTAATGATTAATTCTATTCTTGTGCAGGATCAAGTTCCACCTTTTCCATCAGAGACTGCAGTATCTATTATTGAAGAAGAGCTTGGAGGCCCTGTAGGCGATATCTTTGATCGGTTTGACTATGAACCCATCGCTGCTGCTAGTCTTGGTAATTTTCATGTCATCTATCTTCTTCTATTTTGAATTGTTTTTTCCCATAAATGAATAAACATTGCATAAGATCAAGTGGTAAAAGATATATTTTAGTGTTGTTAAACAATAAAGGACACACACAGGATAAAAGTTCGGTATCCATACACTGATAGTGAACCATATAAAGACATTTCACCATACCATACCATACTCCGTCTGTGTATAAAAAATGATCTTTATCTTTTAACTGGTAGCATCATGTAGTTCACTGGCATGTATGGATATATACACCATCAGCGTATTATATATAAATCCATAATAGTTTGGTCGTTGGTGAAACCAAATTGACAGATATGTTATTCCTTTTGCAGGCCAAGTCCATCGGGCAAAATTAAAGGGCCAAGAGGTTGTTATCAAAGTACAAAGACCTGGTCTAAAGAGTCTCTTTGATATCGATCTTAAAAACCTGAGGGTTGGTATTACAAATTTTTGGAATTCTGTGTATCACTGATCATTGCTATATTTTAATCTTAATTTCATAATGCCTATGGTTTCTTAGCTCTTTTGACTTTTGTATGCTTCCATTTACACTTTAATTTGTTTGGAAAATGTGACCTGTAGTTGATTATGGTGGTTATGCTATCATCCTAATCGAGTAATAAGAAACTGCTGCAGTGCTGTTTTTTCTATTAAGATAATCTTTAAAGGCACTTTTGGAGTTGAAGATTCTGATTCTTGTTTGGTTGGACCTCAGGTAATAGCTGAATATCTTCAAAAGATTGACCCAAAGTCGGATGGCGCAAAGCGAGACTGGGTTGCAATTTATGATGAATGTGCAAGTGTGTTGTATCAGGTAGCTGTCCACTGTATCAGAAGCTATCAAGTGCCTTTCTTCTGAAGTGTTTTGCTCTAAGCTAGATTGCATGCTATTAGTAATTGCTAATCTTTCCCTATCAAGTTTGTGCATGAAGATTCTTCTTTTTAAAATGGCTTAAATGAAAATTCAGCCCTCCTTAAACTATGCCCTTTGTTTCCTTTTAGCCCTTAAACTATTTTTTGGTCTAAACAAAAGCCTAAACTATTGTTTCTGGTCACTTTAAGTACCTAAACTATGCCATTTTTTGCTTTTAGTCTCTAAACTATCTCTTGGTTAAAAAATTTATGCGATGTGTCAACATCTTACTGGCCGAAATAATTTTTTGACTTAGATAACTACCGGACTTAAAGCAACTAGAAATAATATTTTGGATACTTTTTTAGACTAAAAAATAGATTAAGGGCCAAAAGCAAACAAATGGTATAGTTTAGGGGCTAATATTTCATTTAAGCAATTTCCTTACTGCTTATTAAAAGCTGATGCTATAAAGATCCCGATGTTACCAAACTGGAAGAGCATTAATTGATCATGATTACCTTTTAAATTTATGCTTTTGAGAATTTTTGAAATTGGAATTTGAATTTCCATTTATTTCCGTAGTTAAAAAGCATCGTATAGGCAAACTATTTAAGGTTTTGATCATCTTGGCCTGCAGGTTAAGTGCATAATCTTACCTAGTTCGTGTTTCTATCTTCTTTCTGCAAATTTTGCAACTATCTTCATTAATATTAACTTATACAATATATATGGATTCATTTTTTCAGGAAATTGATTACACAAAGGAAGCTGCCAATGCAGAATTATTTGCTAGTAATTTTAAAGACATGGAATATGTGAAAGTTCCTTCAATATACTGGGAATACACCACACCACAGGTATGAATTTTGTGAATTCATAAAAAAAAGAGTTGGAATATCTTCTGGATTTACATTCATAAACATTCAATTGTTCATGTAATCAATTAATCATTGTAGGTCCTTACAATGGAATATGTTCCTGGGATCAAAATAAACAAGATTCAAGCTTTAGATCAGTTGGGAGTTGATAGGAAAAGGTTTTGCCAATTTCTGTTGTGAAAACCATATTTCATGCATTTCTTGTTTCTCGTACATAATTACATATAAACAACTGATTACAATTTTTGATGTTCCTGTGTTGCCACCCTGCTCTTAACAATTATATTTGTGATGCAGGTTGGGCAGATACGCTGTTGAATCTTACTTGGAACAAATTTTGTCTCATGGTTTTTTCCATGCTGACCCAGTAAGTTTTGGGGCTTATACAAATAGCCTGGTTGAGCAAGAAATTTGGGTTTATTTGTGGAAATGCTAGGTGAAGGGGAATGAGTTGTATACTATGTTTGCACTTGGAATAGTAAAATATATATCATTTCATGCAGTAGTTTCACAGGAATGCTGTGTTTTTCATTTTGTATGCCTAGTATTCCTTTTTAGAACTAAACTGTGCAATATCAATTGGCAGTTACCTGCTTCATTTAATTATTTGCACAGATTACAAAATCAACTCAGTGAGTTCCTCCTTGCAAAACTTTTCTTTTACTAAGCTAGAAAAGATTTATGATACAACTATATACCTAAATTACTGATATTAGAAATTGTCAAGAAAAATAAAATGTTGTAGCCTATTTGTATTCCAATAATTGGGAGACTTCTTGTACCCTATTCATGATACCTTTTTCTAGGTTTCAAAACCAATAGTTGTACTGGAGATACATAAGCTGTAGTCCTCTAGTTCCATGATTTCATAAATCATAATGTTATACAAGCCCTCAGGTCTGTCTAATAAGAGTCTTATTAAGATTTCTCTTTTTTTTTTTTTTTTCATTTCTGTAGCATCCAGGAAATATTGCTGTTGATGATGTTAATGGTGGACGGTTGATCTTCTATGACTTTGGCATGATGGGAAGGTAATTTCCTATGCTTAGCTATTTGCAACAAACATTGTGGATAGAAAATCAGGATGATTGGTGACTTCTCCCGTCATAAATCTTCTGTTTTTGGCACCTTGCAGTATCAGTTCAAACATCAGAGAAGGTTTATTGGAAGCATTCTATGGAGTATATGAGAAGGATCCTGATAAGGTAATCGTGTCTTTAAGAAACAGCTGTATCATGCATTTGTTTGTGGATTTTCATTGTTATATTCTGTTACTAATTAAGTCAACCTAAATAGGTCCTTCAAGCAATGGTTCAGATGGGTGTTCTTGTGCCTACTGGAGATATGACAGCTGTCAGACGGACAGCACAATTCTTCCTTAACAGGTAGATTAATTATGACTTTTAACTTTTCAGGATCCTTAAGTTTCTTTAGTCTAATATGAGGATCTTGGCGTAAACTTCAAAGTGTGCTTTTGTATGCTTGTCTAATACTGGGAGGAGAAATAGTTCATTTTCTCCGCAAATTTAGTAATTGGATATACTCTTTGCGTGTTGAACATAAGTTTAGAAGTTAGTCTAAACCGTTATTTTAACCGAGTAAACAAAAGGTATAGTTGGAAAAAGTGATGTGCGTTAGAGTTGTCTTTTTCATCTAATATTCTGTAGAATGTGAAGCACATAAATGTTATGATTTCAGTTTTGAAGAGCGTCTTGCTGCTCAAAGAAGGGAAAGAGAAATGGCAACAGCAGAACTTGGTTTTAAGAAACAGTTGACAAAGGAGGAAAAGATGGAGAAAAAAAAGGAACGCCTGGCTGCAATTGGTAATACATTTGGTGCTTTTCTTTTTTCTAAATGTAAACTAAGGTTTTACACTCTTGAATGCAATCAGTAAGGATTTAATTTTGAGCCAACTAACTCGGCTAATAGGACATGAGACCTTTCATAACTTCATTGGAGAAGACTCACTAAGCATTTAATAGGCTGATCAGTTTAGAAAAAAACGGTGTTATATGTCTTAGAAAAGATCACCTCCCTTGCAACTTCTGGCCTTTTTCTTCTTAACAAGAACAATATGTGCATCATGTACACATTACATGAGGTTGGATACTCAAAGCTCTTGAAAACTTGAGTTGTCTTCCTTTATATTAGATTCAGTTGATAGACCTTAGACAGACCTTCCTCTTTTAAGTTTGAATAATTTTTCTACTGATCTATTAATTTCCATTTATATCATTTTGAGTTGATAATAAGCTGTTTAGCCTTTTACTATTTCTCTCTCTAAAGATAGTGGGTTTCTGCTTCTCATGAATGTTCCATTACCTGAACAGGGGAAGATTTATTAGCCATTGCGGCAGATCAACCCTTCCGATTCCCTGCCACATTCACATTTGTTGTCAGATCATTTTCAGGTAATACATTAACCTGGTGGCTTCATTTATATTCATAATGTATTGAACAAGAACTTCAAGCACAATGTATTATTTCACCTGCAGTATTAGATGGCATAGGGAAGGGCCTTGATCCTCGATTTGACATAACTGAGATTGCAAAACCGTGAGTGTGGTTTTATCTCCTTAAGATCCGTATAATTTTCACTACCTTTTTAAGGTTTAGTCATTCATTTTTGTCTGTATATCTGATTATCTTGCCCTTTATTGCTTCTAGCTATGCACTGGAGTTGTTAAGATTCCGTGAAGCTGGAGTTGAAGTTGTATTGAAGGCAATATTCTAATCTTTAATTCTAGTTTTGAGTTGTATTTTTCATGATAAAGTTCCTTTTTCGTGATAATCTATATAAATATTTCAGGACTTCAGAAAGAGATGGGACAGACAGTCCCGTGCTTTCTACAACTTATTTAGGCAAGCTGATAGAGTTGAGAAGCTTGCTGAAACCATCCAAAAATTGGTAGAGTTGAGATCCCTTCTACAATTTTTTCAGAAGGTTTAAGACAGTAGCTGTGTTAAATTAATTCTGCAAAATGCTGCATATTACAGGAGCAAGGTGATCTGAAGCTTAGAGTGCGAACTTTGGAGGCTGAAAGGGCTTTCCAACGTGTTGCTGTTGTTCAGAAGACAGTAGGAAGTGTGAGTTAAAACTTCTTATATATATTTTTTCTTTTTGTCTAATTTCATAGTTTGATATATGTTTTTAAACATAAAACCATTTAAAATTCCTTTAAACATCATTTTTCACTGTTGAATTATTGGCTTTCCCACATTTCCAAGTGGGTGCAGAAAGTTACTTGTTTTTTTTGGATAACATTAAGTTCTCTTATATGTCATCCTTCAATAGGTTGGCAACTTGTTAGCTAGAGATGTAGGCTCAACATGATCCCCTTCCCTTCTGTACTTATATTCCCTTGTCATCATGTTCCAATGGGGCATTTGGGAGAACTTCGAAACTGATGGGATTTGTGACAGTGAAGTTCATGAGTTGCAATGTACATGCTTTTCATGTAATTGTTGTAATGGTTTTGATGGTACCAATGTTTTTTACAGCTCAATGAATTTCATTTTTCTTTTCTTTTTCCATTTATTATTTTTCATATACTGTATACACACTCTCGGTTGCTTTTCAATATACTCTGCACTATGCAAAACATTCAGAATTTGTTTCAAAACTATATATTTTACTTGGTGACAATGTTCCTTCTTACCATAAACAGGCAGTAGCTGCTGGAAGCTTGATCAACCTTGCAACAATTTTGTACCTCAATTCCATTAGAGTAAGCTCTCTATTTTAATACAAAACTATTTATATTGATACAACCCTCAGTCGTGACTATCTCGGTAATCATTTCCACTTATGGTTATCATTTTAGGTGCCAGCTGTTGCTGCATATATCATCTGTGCATTTTTTAGCTTCCAAGTTCTTATTGGTGTTATTAAGGTGAAAAAATTTGATCAGCGAGAAAGGTTGATAACTGGAACTGCTTGAGTAACAGGTGAGCAAATTTAGGGAGCAAATTTAGAAAAAAAAATTACAGTTTATGCATTTGTTTTAAGATAATTATTTGATACACTGACGGTGGAAACTAAAATGGTTTATGGACTCAATTTAGGGAGTAAGATTTAAGGGTTTAGGATTTAGTGACTGTGAATAGAATTAAGGTTTAGGGTTAGAATTTAGGATTTAAACCCTAACCTATAAACACTAAATCCTAATCATAGCCCTAAACTGAGTCCCTAAACCCAAAATCTAAGACGCTTGTGGAAACTAAACGTTTCCTTCTCAACTGTATTAGATATAAATCCTTTGTTTTAAGCTCTTCCTTCAATTTTATGGTTAGGAAACCTAAAAATATCCGAGCTTTGAACTTTGTCTTGGCAGATTCGATGATTCAACTCAAACCAAGCGTCGATGTTAAATCAAACTCCAGCCACAGAAACAAAGTGAGAAGCATAGACATGCTACATTTTTGTTTGTTAATTCAAAAGAAATGAAAGCCTTGAATCTTAGTAAAATTTGGTCCATAAGATGTTGAATAGCTATGCACTTGGGATGGCCTTACTCAAAAGCTCCGAGATCTTGATGATGTTGTAGCTAAAAGACTAATTCTGGTAAGTCCTTTATTATAATCCCAATTCTCGAGTCTGTATTCGTTTACTTTTATCTTCGGCTGGCCTGATGTTCATGTAGCAAGTCTGTTAGGCATAGCATAATGCAGCTCCCTGTCATGGGGCATGTCTGTGTATAATATTCTAACATACATGAAAATATTCTGTAATTTGCAAGTTATATATTATAGTTTCAGCTAGACTCAACCATTCGTATATGCTTGTCTGTGGGTGATTTTCATTGGTCGGACGCTTAAAAATATGAAAAAAAAAAGTATAATAAATGTCTTAAACTGGGGATGTCACTCTTGCTTAGATGCATAATCCTATTTGTTAGTTGATGTTATCTTCTATAATCATTCAAATCCGATAGTCGTCCACTAATGACTAACTCCTCCCATCCCCCTTCCACTCCATTTGTCCAGCTGTGTTATGAGTTGAATTTGAACCCTCCATGAGACAACAAGTATCCTATGCTTCAAGTTCCTTATTAATTCTATCCAAAATGTTGTTTTCTCAAGAAGGGAAAATGGATGGGGCAATGGGAGGTGGTTCAGTCTAGTTGGATTAGACAAAGAAGGGATGTGTACGGGGGTTGGGGTTTCTTCAGGGAATTATATACGATACCGTAAGTAATTATTAAACACACAATCATAATTAGATCATCCGACGTCAACAATCGAAATCTTATTCTGTATTATCTCACTTCTATGACAATCTTACTTATTTCGTATCAACATATCATATACGTGAATAGATACAAAACACATCATATAATTATTTATTTTATTTTTAATGTATAGATAACCATTATAATTATATAAAAAGTAAATAATATTCTAGAGATTATCGATAAAAGAAGAAATAAAAGTTTCCAAGGAATGTTTGTACGGAACGAGTTGGTGGATGTTGAGACTTGAATACAAATATTTAAACTTGTTTTTTTAAAAAAATAATATATTTTAATATTGTACTCAATAATATTCGTTATAAAATATTTAAATACGTCTATTAATTCAAAGCTTGATTTAATTTAAATTTTTTAAAATTTATATTTAAAATTTTATTTAAATTTTATTTTACTTATGTATTAAAATATTACTCATATTTATATGATATATTATACCAGAAGACAACTGATAAACAAATATTTATTAAATGATCAAAGACAACTAATCAGCTTCCCCTTTCATTCGCATAGCTTTTAATAATAAAATAGATTAAATTAAATAAATAAAAAGTTGTTATCTTTTGGTACAGACTTTAAACATTAATTTGTAGAACACTTTAAAAATTGTCAAAGCATTGTACAAAGTCGGTACCAAGAGGCAAGAGGTACTAACTTTAATTTTTTTATTCAATTAAATTCATTTTATTGTTTAAAGTTGGATTATTTTATAATTATTAAAATATAATATATTGATAAATAAAATAATTGATATAATATTTTAAAAATTAAAAAAAAAAACAAATACAATATTTATGTAAAATTTCCTTGTTGGTTTATATGAAATATTTTATTTAATGAATTTTTCTTTTGATAAAAGTAAATAATTTATAAGAAACGTTATTTCGTTTATGATTGGTAAATATTACGTTTAAGTGTATTTTTTTCTCCTAATATAGGTTTAAAAGGATTTTTTAACGAGATACTTACTCATATGATCTTTTCACTTCAATTATAAAAAAGATAGATAAATGTATATTGACTTAATAAATATTTTTTTTCTCTTTAAATTATTATTTGTTTACTTTTTACGTAATATTAAAAAACTATATAAAAATATTTTATAAAATAATTAAAATGATAATTTTATCTTTGAAAAATTAAATTTGATTATTGAAAAACTAAAATAAGATATAAAGGAAAATGTGTCTGGTAAAAGTTGTTGAATTTTTTAAAGGTACAATTTGTATGGGACTAGGGCATTTGCGAGCTGAATTCAAAATATCAAGTTCGAACCCAAGTTCGAATTTTACTCAAAAACTCACAAGTTCAAAATTATCAAGCTTGAATTAAACTTAAAACAAAAATTAAAACTCGAACCGGAACCAAAGTCCTAATTTGCTAACCCTTATTCCCAAAAACCTACCGACCATTGTTAATCATAAATCTCAAATAATGCTTTAAACCTTGAATTAACCTTAAAATCCAAAATTAACTAATATATTATATTATATTTTTAGTAGTTCAAAGTTTTTTGAATTGATTATTAAGTAGTTTATCTTGGTTCGTTAAAAATTTGAATAGAATTTAAACGAATCAAACTTTAATCAAGTTAAACTTTAATAACTCATTATTTGTCTTATCTTATTTATAATGTTATATATGATAATTTTAAAATTTAAAAGAAACAAATTTAATGAAATAAAAAAAATCAAACTGCTTAGATTAAATAAATTATTAGGTAAAAAAATTTAATTACAAGCAAGAAAACAGAAACAGTATAAAAGAATTAGAAAAAGGAAAGAAAATTCCTAAAAAATAGAGACATTAAAGAATACTAAAGCCCCCTTTGTTGTTACTTAAAAAATAGTTTTTTTTTTTCTAAAGAAAAACTATTTACTTGTAAGCAATGGAAAGTATTTTAAAATTAAAGTAAAAAAAATCACTTAAAAATATTTATATTTTTTTACTATACTTCAAAAATTGATAATTTTAGTTTTTTAAGTAAAAAAATGAAGTTATTTTTTTATTTTAATTATTAATACTAATATTAATATTTTTTTTAATTTTTAAAGTTTTGTCCTAATTAATATGAAACGATTATGTCGCACATTAGTTTTGATGGGTGAGTCTCCCAACAAAAAATTAACACTAATATGAATATTAATATATTAAAATAATATTAAATAAAATAACTATCATTTTAGATAAATATTTAGTATTAAATATAATAATTATCTAAAAATTATTAAAATTTTAGTATTTTAAATAAAAAAATAAAAAAGAACTTTAATATAATAAAAATTATTAAGTATAATAATTATTTCTATATTAAATTAATATATACTTATATTTTAGTAATATAAAAATTAAGTCTAGAGGCTATTTTTTTATATTTAATTTAAAATTTTATATTAATTATTAAAAAATATTTAAAATTTATATTTTGTATAAAAAATTATTAATTAATTGTCACAATTCTATATTTTATTATTTATTATAATTTATATATAATAATATTAATAAATTTAAATATTATTTGCATTTATTTATATTTTATAATATTATATCTAAAATAAATATTTTATTTTTTATTTCTTTAAATAATAAAAATACTACAATTTTAAGATTAATTTTTTAAAGTTATATTTAAACATAAAAAAACAATTTTAAACTGGTCCGAGTGAAGATTATATCTGTGCAATACCAAAAGCAGAAGAAAAATATATAAATGGAAACAAAATAAGAATCGATTCTCTCTCTCTCTCTCTCTCTCTCTCTCTCTCTCATGTCTTAAGCTCTCATAAGCTAAGGCAATTCTGGCATTGGCTAACCCTTCCCTTTACAGACTATACTTCTTCTTTCCGTACCAATCATCTTCTTCACCTCGCACCGCAGTTTTAACGAATTTCTCTTTTATTTTAGTGAAGAAGAAAACCCACATAAAAAAAACCCGAACTTTTTCCTTCTTAAGAAGCAGCTTTAGTTTCTGGGTTTTTATTTATTTGGTTTGGGATTTGCTACTCAATGAATTAGATGAATCTCTCTGTTTCTTTCGCTTTCTCTTTTTATCTTCTATTGTTTTTGGGGTTGGTTTCTGCATCTGGGTTTGACCCGTTGGAGCTCCGAGCTTTGCTTGAGTTCAAGAAAGGCATCAGGCACGATCCTCTCCATAAGGTGATTTCGGTATGGGATCCGGATACCCGAACCGACCCCACTTCGTGGACCGGCGTGACCCTCAACCCCAGCTCCGGCTTCATCGTCTCCATCTACTTAGATCGTCTTGGCCTAGTGGGCGACCTCAAGTTCCACACTCTCACTCCTCTCAGGAACCTCCAGAACCTCTCATTGTCAGGAAACAGTTTCACGGGTCGGATTGCACCCGCATTGGGATCCATAACCTCTCTGCAGTATTTGGATCTATCTGATAACCAGTTCATCGGCCCTATCCCAGGTCGGATCGCGGACCTTTACGGGTTAAATTATTTGAATCTATCCGTAAACAAGTTCGACGGCTGGTTACCAGGCGGGTTCCGAAATTTACAGCAATTAAGGGTGTTAGATTTCCATAACAATACGCTTCGAGGCGATATAGGCGAGCTGCTCAGTGAGTTAAGGAACGTTGAACACGTTGATTTGAGTTTTAACGAGTTTTACGGTGGTTTGCACGTGTCCGTTGAGAATGTGTCCAGTTTGGCTAATACAATCCGTTATGTGAACTTGAGCCATAACCAATTGAATGGTGGGTTCTTGAAAGAGGAAGCAATCGGGTTGTTTAAGAATTTGCAGGTTCTGGATTTGGGTGATAATTCTATTGCTGGGGAGTTGCCAAATTTCGGTTCTTTGCCGGGTTTACGGGTTTTGAGATTGGGTAAAAATCAGCTCTTCGGACCCGTGCCGGTGGAGCTGTTAGAGGGATTTGTCCCGCTGAAGGAGTTGGATCTCAGCAGCAATGGATTCACGGGTATTGACTTTCTGTTGACATTTCCTTCTTCTCTTTACTTCAATATTTTGCCAGGCTTCCTAATGTTGCACTTAATTTTCTTCGGTTTGGATTTGACTGTCACTGATATTTTATATCTATCAAAATCTATACAGGTTCAATTCGTATGATTAATTCTACAATTTTGAAGGTTCTGAATCTTTCTTCTAATCAGTTGTCTGGTGATTTGCCCTCTTCTCTAATTAGCTGTGAAATTGTTGATTTGAGTAGCAACATGATCTCCGGTGACATATCTGTTATATTGAATTGGGAAGCCTCTTTAGTGGATCTTGATTTGAGTTCAAACAAATTGTCAGGAAGCCTGCCAAACTTGTCTCACTTTGAGGATTTAAGCACATTTAATCTTAGGAATAATTCCCTTGTTGGTGCCTTGCCTTCTCTATTGGATACTTCTCCAAGATTATCTGTTGTTGAACTCAGTTTGAATAAACTCAGTGGGCATATTCCTGGCAGTTTCTTCACTTCTACAACATTGAAAAGTCTGAATCTTTCCAGAAATAATTTCACTGGACCAGTTCCACTTCAAGCCTCCCATGTTAACGAATTACTTGTAATGTCAACTTATCCCCAAATGGAGTCACTTGATCTGTCTGACAATACCTTGATAGGTGGTTTGCCGTCAGAGATTGGTAACATAGCTAGGCTCAAACTGCTGAATCTTGCAGGCAATGAATTATCAGGCCAGCTGCCTAGTGAATTAAGCAAGCTTAGTAATTTGGAATACCTTGATTTATCGAGAAACAACTTCAAGGGTAAAATCCCTGATAAGCTTTCAACTAGCCTTAATGAATTTAATGTGTCCAATAATGATCTGTCGGGTCCTATTCCAGAAAATTTGAGAGGCTTCCCTTGGTCTTCATTTTCTCCGGGAAACTCATTGCTAGTTTTACCTAAGGGCATGCCATCAACAAACTCGCCTCATGATCATACCCTTAATGAAGTGAGACATCATAATCCAAAGGGTAATATTAGAGTAGCAATTATTGTTGCCTCTATTTTAGCAGGTGTAATGATTGTTTTTGTATTATTGGCATTTCACCAAGCACAAATCAAAGAATTTCGTGGGAGATGTGGATTTAGTGACACAGTTGTTGGAGTTGTTGCAAAGTCAGGTGGGCTTGCACGACCCTCCCGTTTCAAGTTCCACTCAAATCTTCAGGCGCCACAAACTTCATTAAGTTTTTCAAATGATCACTTGCTTACTCCACATTCTAGATCACTGTCTGGACAGCAAGAATTTGTTCCTGAAATTGTTGAGCATGGTGTGGCTGAGAGAGTGACTACATCTTCTGCATCTGTGAATCCTAATCTACTGGATAACGAGCCAGTATCATCACCACATTTTATTGAAACATGTGAACAGCCTGTGACATTGGAAGTTTATTCGCCAGATCGTTTGGCTGGAGAATTATTCTTCCTTGACAATTCATTATCATTTACTATTGAGGAGTTATCTCGAGCTCCAGCAGAAGTTCTTGGAAGAGGCAGCCATGGAACTCTGTATAAAGCTACTCTGAGTAACGGACATATGTTGACTGTGAAGTGGTTGCGTGTAGGACTGGTTAAACGTAAGAAAGAATTTGCTAGGGAAGTTAAAAAGATAGGGTCTATGAGGCATCCTAACTTCGTTCCAGTCCGAGCATACTATTGGGGACCAAGGGAACAAGAGAGGCTTCTTCTATCAGATTATATCCAGTGTGATAGTTTAGCGATGCATCTCTATGGTAAGAGCTTTTAACACTTTTTTCTTTTTCTTTTATATTTGTGATTGTTACTAAACCTTAATGTTTGTTTGCCGGTTATATCCTTGAAGTTTTTAAAGCCATCTTATCACATGAATTATGATTTATATGCTCTTGGTTAGCTCTTGGTGCTTTTGTTTCCCTCTTAGCTACTACTAATTATGTTGAAAATAAAAGGGAAAAAAATGCATATTAAAATCATTTTGGCAGGAGTGTTCTCGCATATTCAATATAGTCTGTGGTGTATTTTGTGTGCATGTTATGGATTTTTTTTTAGCCAAGTCTCTTCATCTTCCCTTCCTTAAATATGTAGCAGCATCTAGAAACAGAATTTGAAGTGTGTTTCCTCTAACCTATGACATTATTGCCATCAAATGGTTATGAAATTAAACCGGATGACATTCATGCTTAAGGCATATAAGTTTGCTGCTGAGGTCGCTTGTGATTGTTCTTAACATGCTCCATTTGATGTTTTGGGAGCTAATGAAATTGATTGAGATTCTACCCTTTATGTTTTCCTTTAATCAGTGTATATGCATGTCAATGCAGAAACTACTCCTCGGAGGTACTCGCCATTATCTTTCAACCAAAGACTGAAAGTTTCCGTGGAAGTTGCTCAGTGTCTGTTATACCTACATGATAGAGGCCTTACTCATGGAAACCTAAAGCCGACAAACATACTACTTGTTGACCGTGATTACCATGCTTGTCTTACCGATTATTGTCTGCACCGGCTAATGACGCCAACTGGAATTGCTGAGCAGATACTGAATCTAGGAGCCCTTGGATATTGTGCTCCTGAACTTGCTTCCACATCTAAACCAGTCCCATCATTCAAGGCTGATGTGTATGCATTAGGAGTGATCCTGATGGAATTGTTAACAAGAAAAAGTGCTGGTGACATAATATCGGGTCAATCGGGAGCAGTGGATCTAACAGATTGGGTTCAATTATGTTATCAAGAAGGGCGGGGAATGGACTGTATTGACAGAGACATAGCTAGTGGGGAAGAACACACAAAAGCAATGGATGATTTGCTTGCCATATCACTGAGGTGTATTCTTCCTGTAAATGAGAGACCTAACATCAGACAAGTATACGAGGATCTCTGTTCAATATCCCCTTGAAGTTTTGTACATTCGTCTTGGAATACATTTTCTCATTCCTCGACCACATTGTTGAGTTTTTTCTTTTTCTTTCATATTATATTGTTTCCTTGTGATTTTGGGTAGTTGTCAGATTTGTTGTCCTGAAAATTTTCTTGTAAAGTGATTGTGACAGCATCCATTGATTATTTGACAGTATTTCCTGTTTGATCTTCACTTAAAAAGGTTGCAATTCTCTCTTCCAATTCAGCTTGCAAAGTTTTCTTGTACAATTATTTATTTATAGGCAACATATATTTGGACAAAACCAAAACCAAAACCAAAAGCATGAACATATGATCTTATATGAATAACAAAATTGAACACAGGGCAGTGAGAGTCTGTTCTATCTGCAAAAGATGGTAACTGGAAAGAGCAGATGTTTCTTTCTTCCTCATGCAAAAAAATCTCATATCAATAACTTTCATAGTACATACACATAGGCAGTCAGGCAGCAGCTGCTTTCATAGTTTTATGTATAATTCATATGTTAAAAGTACAATGGTTTGATTATAAAATACACTTCACGGTGCCTCTTGGACCTCAACTTTCTGTAGGTAAGAGAATACCTGATGTATAGGACCAGAGAGAAGGCAGACTATAATAATGCTCGGATAAATTACTTCATCCGAACCCACAAAACTCTTCCAGCTGAGAACAAGCCAGCACTTTGACATCTTAATTACTCCAAAAAGTCAGGACGACAACCTCACAAGGACCCAACTCTAGATTCCATCACCATCACCTAAAACCAGAAGCAAGAAGTGATCTTGCCACTCACTCAGGCCCGCAAAAGGCATAAGACCGCACAATAAAGGAAGAACGACAAGCATAATAGAATAGAATATTGATCTTCGAATCCAGTACGGAAGAAGTGTGCGTCTTGTCCTTTGTAAAACGTCTACAGGTCCATAAAGAATGATGAACAGCACTGATGTAAAGATATTTGAGAGGAAATGCAAAAGGCATAAAATCTCCCAGTAGAAGAGCCAATAATATCCATTTCCGCCCAATGTATCTACACAGAACTTCCCGGCAAAACCACAGACAATTCCTAACAGCAACAGTATAAAAGTGACTGGCATCTGCTTTGAAGTTCCGGATCGTTGTATAAGCAAATAAGCTACTGCAAGAATCAGCATGAGACCAAAGATCATTCGGCTTACAACTTGAACCTGGCACCTGAGAGTGAGGAACACTGAATTGAAAGATGACACCTGCTTTGGGATCCACCAGGACTTGCTTTCCTGAAAAAATATAGATTAAAATAAGAGGAAACATCACAAAGATTTGAGATGTATAGTGCATCAAATCTAAATACCAAATTTTGTTATCAAAATTTAGAAAGACAAACATCAATTTCAATTCCAAAACCTCTAGCCATTCATTTGCCCCATAAACCACATTCTCAATTACTACAGTCCTGAAGGCTACATAAACTTTCCACAGAAAGTTACAGAGTGAGCAACTAGATATTTCACTCAGGATCAGAAACCGGCAACCAAAAGAAAAACTTCCATAGGATGTTGTTGAGGTATTCCTTTTCATGGGCTTGAGAAACTAGTTAAGGAGATAATTACCAAGCAAGTGCATCATTGTGAAGAGGCACAAAATCTAATGGTCAAACAAATCAAAACAATGAACTTCTAATGCTCAGAAAAAATCATAGAAGGCAAATGATAAACTAAAGCCAGGAAAGGAAGATCACCCTTACCTCAAGTGAAGGATTACAAGATGATGTCACATCAGTAATCCTTTTGAACGAGTAAACATAAGCGCCGTACATAAGGAGGAATGACATGATGAACAATCCAGCAACAAGAAAATCGATGCACATTGTAAGTAATTCAGCATGTCTTGTGTCTTCTAGTTGGTTTTTGAACTTTTCAGCTTTAAAAGAAGCCTTTGAAATACCCATTGCTAATTTTGATCTCTCTAGATGGTTTGAATCAAAGTTTAGAGCTAGTTGTTCCTCTTTCAGCTTCAACTTTCTCATAGTAAGATTAAGCTCTAATGTTTTGAGGTCATTTAAACGAACTTGCTCTATAACAGATTTCTCGATTGTGCTGAGCATTGACTGGTTGGAGTCAGAACCTGTTCTTGGATTGACACAAACAAGTTGATTTATTTGTCCATGAATGGCAAGATCTTGATTTAGGGAACCAGTTTGGATATTCTCCTGTACTTCTTCATGGATATTCAATTGATCCTGAGTAGAAGCAGAAGGCAGATCAACGTCTGAATAAGAATCCCTTGCATCATAAGAGTTTCTATAACACCTGTTTCTTCTTGTAGTTTCATTTGAAATAGAACTTCCCGCATTATTCGGGTTGGACAGATACTTTTCCTTGTGCTTTGATGATTCATTAATCAATCTAAGAGTCCTCAAGGTGCTTCCAAATGATTTCTCAAAGTTCCTCACAAAACAATCAAACTTGTCTCCAAAAACCTGTGATCAAGTGGACCATAGAAGCAAAGATGTGTTCTTGATAAGCACAATGGAGGGCCAGAGCAATAAAAAACATGAGGAAACTTAACTTGTAAAATCAGAGTCATTCTATGAGTCGGCAGTTTAGAATCTGGCTTACATTAGCTAAAGATTCTCTGACAGCTGAAGTGCAGATCTGCAAGCATGAAGATTGAATAAGTTTGTTAGCAAGCAAGGAACTTTTAACTTCAGTAAAGCAAACCGGTCATCAAGAAAAACCATGTTGGTGAATTCAGACAGTACCACTGAGAGATAATCAGGAGGTAGCCTTTCGCTTGTAACATCTGTCTTTTCCAGAACCTAGAATTACAAGGAAAGACGTTAACAATAATGAACCAAAATTACGGGTGGGATCCTTACAAACAGAACAAATATATAAGAATTGTCTTTTACAAACTGTAGCTTTCTTTGAAAGAATCGGGCATGATTGAAGAAGTTCAAGTGGGTGAAGGATTTAAACTACCTTGATCCCTCCACTGCATGATAACAAATGAACTAAGCAAGGCAAAGTCTGGAATACTTTAACACTAATCTAACACATAAAACAGACAGTTGCGTGGAAGGCATATAGGAAATAATTTTAGAAACAGTGTAAACTAGAACATGGAACCTTGTTGTCAGGCAAAAAAAGCTGCCATAGCTTTTACCAACAGCCCAGACATACAGGGACGGACAAAGGGGTGCTGGGGGAGCCGCACCCCTAAAAATTTTATGTTCTATATTTTATATACTCCTTATGTATTTCCGTATTTTCTATTGAAATTGTAATTCCGTCCCTGCAGACATAGCTCTATATTGCAACTCAAGCTTCATTGTGCCAGGCAAAGATGTTATACATCAGCCCAACACTCCCTTTTGCTTGAGGCAATTGCAAACATTACTGACGCACTATGAAGGCAATGTCATAAGATATCTTCAAATCTCTAAAAATAAGCATAAACAAGAATAATAAATGTGGCATAAACTTTTACAAATTCAAATATATACCAATTCGAATTCACAACATACTTAAATATCAGGTTCAGTTAGGAGACTCGGTCAAGACTCGACTAAAATCGAACAAGGCCCACTCGTCTTGATGAGTTCAAGAGCATCTCGTTATTTCCTTACCAAGTCTATTTTTTATGGTTGAGCCACGAGATTTTTTATGGACTCGCTCGATCAGCACCACTAGGTTCAGTGATTACCGCCAAAAAAAAGATTAAATTTTCCCCAAATTATCAAGAACAAAACCAGACTTAACTTCAAAATTCCCCGACTAAAAAACCCTACGTTTCAACAAGAATTCTAAACATGTCCCCTAAAAAAAGTTTCAAAAATTTGAACTAAGAAGATGAAAATTCCAACATACGACACCCTATGCATTACAATTTTCCATCTCGCATTAGGGTTAAAATCTTTAAAAGATTGAAACTTGATCGAACCTGAGCAACAACGGCTGCGAATGACATTCCTAGAGGGAGCGCAATGGAGTTAACGTCGTCAACCTCAGGTCGCAAAGCCGAACCGAATCGAACTCTAAGAAGCCGGCGTTTAGACGACAAACGCGTTCCTTTACGAAAAGAAGAAGAAGAAACGGAGCAAGAAGAAGATGAGGGATCATCTTTATCAAGCGCTTTCTTTTTCTTCCTTCTGACGATGGGTTTTGGAGGTGGGAAGTTATTACGAACTGTTGGATTGGAATCATGGTTGTATGGTAAGGTGGACGTACAAACATAAGATCCGTTGGGTTGCAGAGAAGAAGAAGATGGAAGGTCGGCGTCCATTGGGGGAAAATAGAATTAGAAATTTTGAAATATCTCACTGCCATAATATAGCCGGAAGCTGCGTTGAAACGACGCCGTGGAAGCATCTGAATTCCCTCAAACCGGAGATATTATTTTATGGACCGGTTTTACTAGATTATCCATAATCTATATCCATTAAAAATTAATCAATTAATTTTATATTTTTTATATCATTTATTTTCTTAATTAATCTATACGTATCCACCCATTATTTATTTACATGATAATAAAAAAAATAAAAATTCATTTTAAAAATATATATAGAAAATATAAAATTAATTAACTAAATCTTAATAGATAAAGACTATAAATAACATAATAAAACCAATCCATAAAATAATTTCGCTATAAATCGTGCGGTTGACGCTATTTTAGCGAATCCTATCTGATAGTATCTCGTTTAATTTAAAGTTGGTAAGCTACCCATTAGTCATCCAACTCAATGCAGCTTGCAGGATATAATTTAGGGTTTAAATTATAATGCCAATAATTATATTGATTTAACTTATTTTTATAAAATATAAAACATTAGTAGCAGACACGTCACATAGTGTTTTTATATATTTTTCTCTCGGCTACATAATTTTTTTAAAATATATACTTTAAATAAAATTAATTATACTAAATAAAAAAGTATTTATTTATAAATGTTTATATATAAGAAGTAAATAGTATTATTAGAATTTTTCATAAATTAAAATTATATAAAAAAGTTAAATGAAAATTTTCATATAATAATGTAATTTCTTTTTAATTTAAAGATCAATTGACTTATAAAAATAATTTTTTTCTCGAACATTTTTCTTAGTATATATTTTTATTAATAATTAAATATTTTAAATATACATACAAAAGTTAAAATTTCAATATTTCTAATTATTTACTATTATAACCTAAATTAGTGTTTTTTATTTTTGTCACAAAACCTTTGTGAAAAAGCAGGGTGTGAAAAAAATTATCGTCACGTATTTAATAGGAGAAAATAAGTATAAATGTCAAATTTTTAAGAAAAAAATATTAAATTGCTTATTATTTTAATCAATTTTTATAGATAATAATTGGACTTTAATCACACAAGTAAAAAAAAAAAACTTTATTAGGATATTTTTTCAATAAACTTTCATATATAGCCATTTGATAGTTAATAAAATTAGACAAAGATGAATTAACTTCAACATAATCTATAAAATATAAATGGATTTTTCAAGTTTACTACCAGTCAACCCTGTGAAAATGAGCCGCCATGGTTCTACTACCATTTCCACCATCATCACCGTAGCTCGGAGGTTGACTGGCTTGAGCCCCGAACGAAAAGAACCCACTGTTATAACCCTGGAAATGATCTCCCGACGACGATATGCCTGCATTTTCGTTGTTATTAACTCCGCCGTGGCTGATCTCAGCAAACTGTGTAGGGGATTGCTGATGATGATGGTCCTCTTGTCTGGCCGTGGAATTCTTCTCCCCTTCGGTTTCCCTATACTTGTTGAGATAAACCTTGAGAAGTCCTACATAATTCTCGAACCCCAGAGTGGTCATCGCCCACAACAGATCATCGCCGTTTATAGTCTTCCTTTTCTCCCTTTGACACTTGTCGGAAGCCTCACCGGTGATGAAACTGATGAACTCCGACACGCATTCTTGCACCGTTTCTTTTGCTTCCTTAGATATTTTGGCGTTGGCGGGGAGGGATTTTTTCATTATACGGCTGACGTTAGCTATGGGTAGGAATCGATCTTGTTCTTTGGAAGAACTGTCTGAGATGTTGCCGGACGAGGGGCTGCCGACGGGGCTGGTAGGTTGGTTTCTTTTGGCAGTCATAGATATGGCCGAGGAAGATATTCAGAGTGAAAGAAATACTTATGAAATGAAACAAGTTGGTTGAAGAATATAGTAAAGGGCAGTGTGGATTTATAAGCTAATACAAGGCAAAAAAATGTATTAAAAAAACAGGTAGAGTGTTAGGGGGTTGTAATGAAGGAGCAGTATTAAATTAATTAATTACATTATTATTATTTAATTGTTCAAATCTTCAACCTCTACATAAAATATGACCCTAAACAAAGCCTTTCGAGCATCAACGTGACAAATGGCTCATCCTAATCTCTTCCATCCTTTGCTGACTAAAAAAATATATACTTTCGAGTCTGCAATTCAAAATGTGACCGAGTTCTGGTTTTGACCTTCATGGAGTCTGCAATTTGTCAAACATTAAAGTTTTGATAATTAATTCATTGTCCAAATCTTTGGTTTAGAGATTAATGAACAAAGTAAACCATATAAACTTATGTGATTAGTTGATTAACGTGTTTGTATGTGAACAAATTAAAGCATCCAACCACAAGGATTATTGCATAAATGATTAGACCTTGGTCTCCCTGCGTCATGTGTTATACAATTCTTTAGAGATTTATTTCTATTTTAGTTACCTCAAATATGGACAAGGTAATATGTCCAACCATACCACATATTATAGAAACACTATCTAGGCTCAGTTATGAATTTATATTATATTGATTTATCTTTATTATTTATGTCAGTTTCACTATTTATGTCTGAAGTTAATGACTATTTTTTTAATAATATCATAAATTTAAATATTTTATTTATTAGAGCAATATGTTATTAATAGTAAAATATATACATACTAATAATGATTGGTTCAAGTGATTAAGCAGTTTTATTTTAATTAAACAGGTCTTAGGTTTGAGACATTGTATATGCAAAAAATTTTACTAAAAGATTCATCTACCAAAACTAGATGTGTAACGTATGTCAATTCAAATTAATCATAGCAAAATCCTATAAATCGAAAGAACAATAAAAAAGATAACAAAACATATAAGCTCTTATTTAGCATCCATTTGTCAACAAACTCTAAAGTAAGTGATTAAATTTTTAGAATAAAATTCAGACTGCCCTGTTTTTGGATGTGAATATCGATGTAATTTACTGCGCAGAAATGGCTAATATCCCTTTACCTTTTCGCTTCACTATATCGTTGAGGCAAAGTTAAGAGTTTTGATGGGATTAAGATATAAATACAAGACTTCAAGAAAATTGAGTCAAGATGGATTAAATTGAATTACAAATATTTGAAAGTATAACAAAAAGTATATATTAAAAACAAAAAAGAGTCAGATATAAAGCTAATAAAAATCTATTTACCTAAATGATTCCAAAATCTAAAAACTTAATTTTCTTTTAAAAAAGTTTCAACTACAAGGCTAAAATGAGAAGCATTGAGTTGCTTTCAGGCATCATTCCTTCATTGCAGCATAAATTACCTTCTCTCTTTGTTCATACAAACATAAACTCAAGCACCAAGACACTAACTGAAATTTATGTTGAACATTGAATAGTTAAAAGTGTCACAACTCATGTTCAGTCGAAACATGTCTCACTGGGTGTTTCATACGGTTATAATCCATAAACTTGCATGTGTTTGGAAGATAACATTGGTTAAAATATGCTATGTAAAACTAGGGTAACCAATCAGAATGAAGTTTATATGCAAATGGATAAGAACAAATCAAACAGTGTTCGACTGGTGACAGTGTTTAGTGGAGCTGGATAAAGGCAGAAGAAGAGTTTGGTAATTTAATTTCTTCCCGTTTTTACTTTGTTATGGAGTAGTTGTCTTCTACTTTTGGGCATCTTCCCCCTTACCTCCATTCATTATGGAGCCCTCACTAAACTGATTGAGGTATCCTATCACATGGGTTTCGATATCAGACACTAAATAATTCAGTGTCTAAAACATCAAAAGTAACAGTAGTGCCCAAAAACCACTAGCAAACCACAGCAAACGACAGTAACACACAATAAATCTGCATGCTCCGATGTGCGAAATAAAAAAGGGAGAGTGCAGGTGGAGGAAAAAGGATCTCAATCTGCATATCAACTGGCCCAAGCGAATGTATCTTTTAGCCAAAGCATGATGCTTCAACTGCAATCAACAGAACAAAAACAGACAGCAAAGAATCCTAACTCGATAGGTCACTTGGATCTCCAGCCATAGACACAAAAAACAATGGTAACAGAAGATGACAACATTCAGCATCACATGCACAGAAGACAAATCCAAGCTTGCCTAACACAGAGCTTGCCTCCATGGTTCTATCTCTTACCTCGACCGGAAAAATAGTTAAGAGCAATCTTAGAAAATCGAGTAAGAGTGAAAAATATTTGAAATATGGCACGACCCTTTATAATTCCCTCCCTTATGCTTCTTGCAGTTCGAGCCAAAACTGGCCGTGACACCTCAGCTTTCTGACTGGCTACCACCTGCACCGAAGCTAATCAAGTAAAATTCATTGGTATCCATTTGAAAGCTAGTAGCAAGTAAATTAAAACAGCAATATATGTATGGATAACCTGCTGAACCAACGTCTGTTAATCCACGCAATCTCTCCTCAGCTAACCGAACAGCTTTGGTTGAGCTTCTAACACCTTGAGTAATCTCCTGTCTGTAACACACACACACAAAAAAAAAAAAAACCCGGATACTATGACTTCAAGATAGATTTGTATGTTATCTTTTGCTTCATCAGTCAAAAGGGAGAAAAATAATTGAAGAAAAGGGGGAAAAAGGAAACGAGGAGAGAAGTGATAACGATTCATCAAGTGAACAAGTAAAATACTAACCCCAAATCACTAAGCTCCATTGTCAAGTCACTAATCTCCATGCCTGTTAACCGAACAGCAGCCATTGTATCAGGAAGCTCTTCCCTGGTGACATCCATCAGCTTCTCTAGTGACTCTGCTGCTTTCTTGAAAGCCTTTAAGAAAAATAATACAAAATGGACAAATATAAATACTATCCTTTAGAACTTATGACATTAATCATTGAAATGCTAATATTACTGAACGTAAAGTTGTTTGTGAGTAACCAACCAGAAGAGTAGGGATTGCAGAGAGAAAAAGCCAAGTTGCCGAAACTGCCACCTAGAAAATATTTTACATTTGTCAGAATTATGACACACTTTTAAAACATAATTTTCTAATTGATTAACAGAGTAAGAAAAAGCATTCTGCAAAAACATTTAACCAACTAAATCTTTAAAAGCAGAAGTTTAAAATCTAGGTACCTTGTAAATTCCTTCCATGGATTATAGAATCAATAAAATTTTTACACAAATAGAGTAGATTTAGAATCCCAACAAGATAATCTTTGTTTAACACGAATAGAGTAGATTTGGAATCCCAACAGGGAATCTTTGTAATAAAATATGTTACTTGGACTCGGATGACTATCAGATATGGCTAAGTGTCCAACACATATATACTCGATTTTTTGTCAAGTTTTTTCATATATTTAGAGGACTATATCCTCCTATCCATGTCCAAATATGTGTCAAATGTAAGTAATCCACACAGATTTTATGTAAAATCAAAAGTCTAGGTAACTTAGGTTATAAGGAATCATTTCGACCTGATTATTGCTTTTGGGCATACACCATTACTGACAATGCCACAAGGAGGGCAGATGACCTCAATGTGATAGCAACTATATGCAGAGTGCAGATCCAGGTAATTTAAACCCAAGAACGAAAAACTTCAGAAGTGATCATGGACTTTGGTGCCTTATACTTGGAAAATTAAAGGACTTAGAGTAAGCTTCAGTAAGAACTATAAAGACCATCCTGGAACAACTAAGAGTAAGCCAAACATGAATTTCCTATCTATGGTTCCTGAAATTAAATTCAATAATCACGAGTTTAAGAGCATTCACTATAGTCCCATTGATATGGATCCAATGAAGATTTCAAGTTCCAGTAATTTTAGCAGCAACTTTATTAACTAATTACAAATGCATTCAATTTCAGGCGAAGTTCCAAACAATAAGCAAAAAAATTAAGGGAGAACTAAAGATAGAAATAATTAAGGAGAACTAACAGCGCAGGCGAAGACGTTCAACACGAGGATATGGCGGCTGGTGAGGCCCCATTGAGAGAGCTGAAGAGAGGGGGATCCGACGGAGGAGATGTAATGAGTAGAAACTGATGTCTCAGACGACGTCGACGAAGGCGGAAGCGATGATGAAGCTGAAACATATTTCGACCGGAGGGGACGAGAAGCGTTGCGGCGGAGAGGAAGGCGGAGATTACTGAGAGATCGCTGTTGGCGGATGTTACTCGGGAACGCGTGATTGAAGGAGGTGAAGCTGAAATCAGCGGTCTGTAACTTTAATCTACTCAACATGGATCCTGATTTATGTCAGCAAATTTTACTTTCTTCGAAAACCAAGCTGCCTTCGTTCTCCTTTCCTTTATCCAAAAACATCTGGAATTTGCCTAGTCTGTTCAAGGACGGGTATTACAAGCCGCCGCTAGAACTCGAGATTTGATTTGTTAATTTCCTTTCGGGTTAATTCTTAAGGTCGTCCTCAAACTATGTAATTTATTCAAAATCGACCTCAATCTTCAAAACCTTCTAATTTGATCTAATTGTGTCATCAAATTATTAGTATTGTATCAATTAAATCCTTATGTCAAGCTAACTAGGGGGGTGATTAATTATATTATTTAGTTTAAACGATTAGTTAAACGTTATAATCGTTATTGAATTTAACTAACCGTAAATCATTTAAATATTGGTTAGCTATTAATAATTAACCGTTAAGATACGATTAACCGATCATCTCATTATAGATTAACTTGTAACCTACTATAATTTTTTCGACGTATGCACTATTTCTTTTGAAAATAATAAAACTATATTTTTAATAAATATTATATTAAAATATTCAGAAAAAATAGTTAAATAGATATTTTAAACATCGAGTTCATAATTAAAAAAGTGTGTGCATACTACAACGTTTCAACATAATAAAAAAAATACAAAAAATATGACTCAATGATAATTTTTATTGATTAAGGTGTTAAATTCTTCAATTTTATATTTAAAAACATGAATCAAGTTAATACAAGAAATATAATGTAATACTAATAAATCGACGATAACAAATAATTATAAATTAAATTATAAAATAAAGTTTAAAATTTTATAAAAAAAGCTAAACTTTTAGTTAAATATATTTTATTTTTATATATAACATTAAATGAACACGTTTGCAAACTTAAACAAACTGAAACGCACCAAAAAACAACAACAATCAAATTAGCTGTTAACAATAACATGAAGAGACGCTATTTTTGTTCAGTACTGGAAGCCTTATCAGGAACACAAGAAGTCAAGACCCAAACACTTTAGAAAAGCTAGTTTGGCAAGCCTGAAATAATGGCAAGGATGATGCACCAAACTATGTCTATCATCATTCTTTGGATATCCCTCCAGTTCTACTCTCTCTTCCACTTCTCCACTTACTATTCTCCTACATGTTCCTCTGGATATGCTTATCTCTCCCATTATGCTCTGCTTTTCTACAACCTGGAAAAACACCCAAATACTCAACACGGAAAGAACAAACAAGACAACATCAATTACCATGATTTCATTATAAGAATCTTTGGTTTTTAATGTTCAAAGGTCCAAAAGCTTTGCTGATTCTGTAATCTGTAGTAGATATGATGTTGTATCAGAAATTTGGTTTGAAGAAATGGAAACAGTTTAAGTTTGCGTTTGGAATTCCAAATCACACCAAGAAAAGACATTGTTTCTTGGAAATGCTTAACTTCATTGTTTAGTTTACCAAAAAGGGTAAGGGCCCCCCCAGTAGTGTTCACATTATTTTCCCAAAATCCACTGTATGCTAAAAGCAGAAAATGGAGAAGTAAAAGAAAGAAAAGAACAGTCGACCCAACATTAGCAAGAAATTCCGGTTCACGCATCATTTTCAAGCATTACCCGAATTTTCATTTCTTGTTGGCGAAGAAAATATTAACTCAATAATCAAGAAAGAAGTGGATACCTGGGAAGCAAGTTCTGTAGTTGGGCTGAAAACAGGTATTATGCTCAACTGGGAAACAGAAGAAGAGGAAGAAGAGGGAGAGGGAGAGGAAGGGGTTTCTGGGAGATCCAAAAGGAAGAGAGTGAATCCGTAAAGAAGCAAGATGAGAAGTAGAAGGACGAGTATTTGGATCCATATCAGCCATGGAATTCTGTAGGTTTCAATCGTTACTTCATCACCAAAATCAAACATGTTTGTTTCTGTTGCCAAAATTGAAACTTTTTTATGGAAGAAAGGAATGGACGAGGGAAAAAGGAGGAGCCTTTGAAGGTTGAAGGAGACTCCGGAGTTGGTTGAAAATCGTTATATGCCTTACAAGCAACGGATACTTTTTTCTTAATAAGATAGTAAAAAAATGTTATTTTTTATTTATATTTATTATGTGGGCCCAAACTCACTAATAAAGAAATGAATTTCTGAATTTATATTGAAATTTGGAAACAGAAAAATAAAAATAAAATATTTCTGGTGTAATATAAAAAAACATTAAAGGAAAAAAAAAATAGTTCTGGTGGCAAGGGCCACGCGCGTTGGTGATCCAGGAAAGCGAGACTAAACTGACGTTATCTCTTATATCAAAGTTCAAACAGTTAATAGAGAAAATGTAGAGTACTCTGGTCTAAGTGATTAAAGAAACGATTGATGTTTTTAAGGTCACAGGTTCAAGCACTAGTGATGTCAGCAGAGCGATTGAGCGATCAATGTTAAATTGTAGAGATTATATTCTAAAACAGATACTACTTGTAATCACTATTAGCTTATTCAAAAAGTTATTAGAAAAAATATCCGATGCATTATATTTTTTTATATAAATGTTTAATTTTTAAGATTTAAAGATTAAATTTTAGGGGTTTAATGTTATAATTTTATATTTTTAATTAAATTTAAAAAATTTTAAAATATATTTTATAGTTTAAAATTTAATGTTTTAAAAGAAATATATTAGTTTTAAAGGTCTATTTACAAAAATTACTATAGAGAAAATATTTATTTTAAATATTATATTATAAAATTTAAATTAAATAACACTATAAAATATGAAATATTTTTTTTTAAAATATAAAAATAATTTATAATAATTTATTTATTTTTTAAATTAAAATATTTTTTAAATAATATTGTTATTGTTTTTTTAAGTGTATTTATTTTGGTAGAAGAAATAAACAGATCCTTATATTTACCGGCGTTGCTTTGTTTTGACTCTCCTCTGTCAGCCGTGATGTTCCGACTCTCCTTTTGTTTTACTTGTTGTGTTTGTTTTATTCTGGTCTTCTTCCCCCAATAACGTTTCTCTGTACTGTATACTTTGTTTTCCTATTTTCTATGTACGCCAGATTATCCGCTATTGCTCAGTATAATACATATAGGACGGTGAATGAGACGATCATATATTGTAAGTTATTCGAGTTAAATTTGATTAAAGCCTTATTTTATTAAATTCGATTAAAATTTAAATTCGATTCGAGTTATTGATGAGATAAACTGAATTACTTGATACTCGATTCAAAAAGCTCAAGAGTCACTAAAAAATATAATATACTATTTTTTATTTTTTATAATTTAAAATTTTAAATTTTAAACTTAAAACCTTAAAATATAAACCTTAAGCATAAGTCTTAAACCTAAATTAACAAGTTTGACTTTATCAAAAAAAATTCTTCATAAAACTTTAAATGAGACGTGACAGATAAGAGTTACTTGAGTCTAACACGATTGTGCTCGAATTTAGTTGACTTGATTGGGCTCGAATAAAATTCAAACTCGACTCGAGTTCTTAACGAACCGAATCAACCTTAGATTTTTTCAAACTTGTTTAAAATTATTTAAACTCGACTCAAAATCTTAATAAACCAAATTGAGTTTAACTACTCGAACTCGACTAGGTTCATTTACACCTACACGGTTAGAGTGTAAAAGAACCTGTAATATCAAATTTCACGAGACAATAGTCACGTGGAGTGAAGCGTGGCGCCTACCTTGATGGCGTAATGTTAGATATCAACCGTGCACGACACCGGCCTTGGAGGAGGCGACCGTGGAAGACAAGCGTAAAGAGACAAAAGCCAAAGGGAACAGTAAAAGGCACAGAGCTTGGGATACACGCGCTAACAACGGGAGAGGTGCGATCACGTAACATTTCGAGTTGTAACTTTAGTCAATACGATCATAACCACACATCCAAATGTCCTCGTTTGTAAATTCACGTGTAGGACTAGTAAACAGAATGCGGAGGCTTAAAGATAATAATAGGATCATTAGGTCCTATTATTATTAAACTAAAAATTAAAATTTGATATTTTAGGTTTAATATCATTATAATAAATTAAAATTGAAAAAATATTTTTAAATTGTTTAATTTAAATAAGATTGTTTTATACTATTATCAAAAATACTTTTAAATATATAAAATATATATTTTATATATATTTTTAAAAATATAAAAAAATATAAATAAGAATAAATAAATAATTTTATTTAAAAATATATTTTAAAAGCTAAAACTTAGAAATTTTAACTTTTAAAAAAATGTTTTTCAAACTAAACAGAAAAAAAATTTGACTTGAAAACTATCTATTTCACATTAAATAAATAAAATATTTGCACAAACCATCTAGCCTCATCGGTTAAAGGAACGGTTGTTGTTTTTGGAGGTCACGGGTTCGAACACCAAAACTATTAGCACAGTGATTAAGCGATCAATGTCCAATGGTTGTGAATTAGTGAGTTATTTAGAGGTGAGTGTTCGATTTAGTAGGGTAATATATTTTTAGTTATTCGAGTTGAGATATCATATTTTATAACTTAAATTTCATTTAATTTGTTTGAATTGTGTCGAATTTATAAAATTTGAGTCAAATTTTTAAGTTTCTATAAAAAATTAATTGTAATTATTTATTAGTATGTTTTAATTTTCAATCTAAATGACTTTCTTTAATCATATAAAATATGTATATATATTACTTCATATTTTTTTTCATATGTGACATATTTCTTCATATTTTTCATATCAATAATTACTAAAAATTAAAAATAAACTCACTAATTACTAAAAATTTTAAGTTATTTTAGTTATTCGAATATTCATTTTACAACTTAAACATTTTTAAAAATTTTCTCAAATTTATAAAATTTGAGTCAATTTTTTTTTAACCTCAAGTCAAGTTAAAAAAAGTAAAATTTTTAATCAAATTGAATTTTATTCACCCTTAAATCTAATAGTCGATAAACAAAAAACTCTTCTTACTCATGGAACAATATAAATGAGGGGGCGAGTATTTGATATAACAGTTTAATTTAAGGTTAAAAACAATTAGTTTCGAAAAAATATTTAAATACCTTAAAATACTATATTTTTTATAACATTTTAAGTTGATTTTTTTTAGTTTTTAATCATTTTAAAATTTTGTAAAAAAAAAACTTACAATATTATAAAAATATATAACATTTTAGATGGTGAAGATAATTTTTTTTTTGACAAATGCTACTGAATTTTTATTAGATCCATAAAAATTACATTTATATCGCCTTCAAGAAGTAAAAATAATACAAGCTTAGAGAACTAAATTTAAACTTTAGAAATGATGTTATTGAAAAGAAAAATTATATATTTTTAATATAAATTATAAAATAAATATATAATTTATTAAAAAAATTCAAAAATCGAAGAAAAATATCTAAATATGTATGTTAACACCCTTAAATCAAATTTAAATACAAAAATCCCTAAATTAAATACCAAACAAATTAACTTTAAGATAGCACAATTACCTAATCCTTTATGATAATTTTAATCATGCGACTAAATAAAGGTTATTTAATATTAAAAATAATTATTTTTTATTTTATATGAGTTTAAATCTTAATATTTATATTAAAAAAATTTAAATATTACTCAATAGTACGGGAAAAAAAAATCATGTGGCTGGATGGATTATCTAGATGTTTCTAAAGCATCTAGTCTCAATCAAAGTCGCAGTATTCGGATTTCAATTCTAATAATCGATCCATGAGTTTAACTATAAACAACTTAAATCTTTTAAGTATTTTTTTAATTTAAATATTTATTATTGATAATAATAATTAATTTTTATCACGAATATTCTCACTAAAAGATAAACGATTGATTATAAAATATATATTTTAAAAAAATAATACATAAATTGTATAAAATTAATTTTATACAAACATAGATATTTATATTATAAAACTCAAATATTAAATTTTTAACTCTAACCCTAAATTATAAATTATAAATCCTAAATTTTATATTATAAAACTCAAATATTAATTTTTTAACTCTAACCCTAAATTATAAATTATAAACCTTAAATTTTAAACACCTATAATCTAAACTTCAAATTCTAGATAGAAAACTTAACACCTAAAATTAAAAACATGTATAAAATTTACAGTCAATCAATTTTTTCCTTTATTTTAAATTTTAATCGTTTCGTATTTTTCTTCAATTCCATTAAAGTGATAAATTTTTAGTTATTTTACTACCGAACTGAACCCAAACTACGAGCCAGGCCGAAGTAACCTAAGGCAATGAATCTTCGCCGAGCAAAAATTCTTTGTCTCTATTTTATATCTCTTTGAATTTTTTTAAAAAGTTAAATTTTAAATCATAAACCTTTATTTTTTATATCTTAAATCTTAAACTTTATACCTTAAAAAATATATCATATCTTTAATTCCGTAACCCTAATTAAAACTATTCACTTAAAACCCTAAACCTCTAATTTAAAGTGAACGCATAAATAAAAACATAAAGAAGAGTTAAACTATTTACACCCATCTCGGTCACCCCGCCGGTCTGGAAAAGAAATAAATGCCTTTAATGCTAGAGTGATAGGTCGTTGGACGCAAGACCCACCAAACAAATGATTCCACCCCTTTGAAAGACACATTACAGAACCAAATTCCTTCCCTTACGTAACCACCAGCAGGACCATTAAAAACAGATTCAGACGTGGAGTCATAGACCAACAACACAACAAAATCATCAATCACAGTCTAGGAATCAGCAAAACAAACACTCTCTGCACGCTTTCTTTGCCACTTCCATTTTCTATGGACACGGCGGCACATGTTGTTCACTGCCAACTACTGTCCAATAAGTCCGGAGCTAATACTAGGAGAGAATTGGGTGGTCAGGTTCAGAAAGTGAAAGTGGGTGATCCTGAGAATGGAAAGATAGTGTTGCAGCCACGGTTATGTACGTTAAGATCCTACGGTTCGGATCCAGTTGGCGTGATGAAGACAAGAAAGGAAGGTGGTCAAGTTTCACCCTTTTTCGAGACCTTATCGGAGTATATCGAGAGTAGCAAGAAGAGCCAAGACTTCGAGATCATCTCCGGCCGCCTCGCCATGGTAATTAAACTTGAAACTCCGGCGATCCATTTTCTTCATTGTTTTTTCATTTCCTTTGATGGAAATCAAGCGGGGGTTTACTTGTTTTTCAGATTGTTTTTGCTGCAACCGTGACGACCGAATTTGTGACAGGAACCTCCGTATTTAGTAAGATGGATTTGCAAGGGATTGAGGAAACTGTGGGTGCGTGCCTAGGAGCAATGACTTGTGCAGCTGCTTTCGCTTGGTTATCGAGTTCTCGGAACAAAGTCGGTGGGATCTTCACCGTCGGTTGTAACTCGTTTATCGATTCAGTGATCGACCAAATCGTGGATGGATTGTTCTATGAAAGTGATGCTGGTGACTGGTCTGATGATATTTGAGATCATAAAACGTGATCGTGTTGCTGTTTATATATATATATATATGTAGGAATAGGACTGTGATCTCCCATTGAGAGAAATGATGATATAGTAATTATAATCTGTGGATTGTGGAGTTCCTGGTAAAGAACAATTAAGAGTTCAAGATGGAGATTTGTAGGTGTTGTTGGAGCAGATGTTATAAATCACAGGCATATGTAAGTACTGGAGTAGCTGTGCTTAAAGTTTTTCTAATTTCAAATATATGTCCTGGGATTGAATACTTATATCGAATGTGAAGGAAGCAGTGTTCGTCCGGGGTAATTGATTTAGATTACAACCGACAACTTTTGACCGTAATGGTTAAGAATCATTTTATACCCGAGTTAAAAATGTATCGATATTGAATAGGATAAATCTACAACGGGCTTCGAACACCGCTGAATATCGTTAATGTTGAACACCGCTGAACATTATTTAATTAATTTATAAAGAATAAAAATCTAAAGGACTAATCATATAATTATTAATAATATGTCGAGTTTATCACACTTTTATTAATTACATACCGAGTCCTTGAGATTTTAAATTTTTATTAATTAATTTAATGGTGTTCAACATTAGTGGTGTTCAGCAGTGTTCGACGCCCGTTGTAGAATTTTCCATATTGAATAATAGAGCTATTTACAATTTAAATCATTAAACTTACCCTCTACTTTCATATAAGTTACAAACCTTTGATTTAATCAAATTAAATCATTAAACTTTTATTATTAACAAATTAAATCATTCATATTAACATCGTTAAATATTTTAATGAAAAAACTGACTTAATAATCCTATTAAACATAATTTTCCATGTCAGCAAGTTAATATTAATTAAAATTAAAGAAAAAAATATTTAAAATCTTTTTTTACATTAAATTATTAAAGAAATTATGGTTCAATGTAATTTTTTAATAATTTATCGTAAAAAAATTATAAATATTTTCTCTTTAACTTTAATTAATATTAACTTGTTGATATAGAAAAATAAGTCTAGTAAAATTATTGAGTCAGCTTTTTTGTTAAAATATTTAACGGTGTTAGTGTGAATGATTTAATTTATTAATAATAAATGTTTAATGATTTAATACGATTAAATCAAAGGTTTGTGACCTATACGAAAGTAGATGGTAAGTTCAATGATTTAAATTATAAATGGCTCTGAATAATATGTTAATGTATTGTTACAAAAATAATTACTAGAATTTGTAATTTATATTGTATTAATACAATAATAGAACGTATTGATATAATTTATTGACTCTAAAATTAAAAAATATTATTGGCCTCACGTGTTAATACTCAACATCAGTATAAGTATAGACCAATCGTTTTAACAATTACGGTAGGCGTACTAATACGGCTTGGACCGTATCAATACCGAAGAACCTTTTGGTCTTTTGACTAGCATACAGTTCCTCTGGCATAACGAATTTATCAAATTATTTAATTAAATGTATCGATACTAATACTAAATGTATCAATACGAGTGTTTGTTAAATAATTAAAAGTTGTAAAATTAATTTTTTAAGAACTTTAATTGGACTGAAATTTTACATGATTAATTATTATACATTTAATTTCGTATTAGCAAAAAGAATGTTAGATAGGGACCTTTAATTTATAAAATTTATATTTTAATCTTTAAATCATTTTTTTTGACACTTCAATTGTCTGAAAAACACTGTTTCTATCTCTGAGTATTTATCCAGTACCACATTCCAACCAAACTGTGAAGGGGTGCTACAACCCTATTTTAGTGGGTTCTTTGAAATATACATTATGGATTTTTATAAGCGTAATCTTTGATAGTTACGTGATAGATATGCCCAAGGCTGATTCAAACAGCCAAGGAAGAAGGGTTTGCAATGAAAATGAGTTTTCTCCAGAAAAAAAAAAAAAGCTTTCTAAATCTGTGGTAGAGGTCTGGGCGATCACATGTTCCAAAATGTGGCATACATTTTGTTGATGAAGCTCGAAGCTTATGACCTTTGATTCTTCGAATTTGCCCTTTTGTAGCATACACAGTCGAGAGTATGCAAAAGATAATAAGAGGATTGGCCTTGGGATGAGAAGCCATTGATTTGATCTTCTAAAGAGGGAGAAATTTGGACTTGATGCTGCCAATGGTGGAAAAAAAATTAAAACTTTAAGAGTTTAATCAAAAAGGAAAAAGGAAAACTTTAAGTGAGCACTGTTACATCGCCATCACTTTTACCGGTGTTTGTGTGGATTTAACTCCATTTTCTACAAATATCCTGGGCTTGTAATGTTCAATTCAACCTATAATCAAACGATTTGAATACCATTTACCTTTGTTTCTACAGAACCTGTAGTTTTTCGTGTAATACTCGCACTTTTGGCGCTGGGCGCGACAGCTTCACGTGCATCCCCTGTCATTTCTGCCTAAAATTTGCTAAATCTACCAGGTGCAGTGCTTTCACGAATTCCTCTGGATTTATTTGATTTTTGTTTTTTAGGCTAAATATAGGCCGTTGGTTTTAAAATCACTGTTTGAATCATCTCGTTTATCGCATTCCCCAATTCACAGATGTTTGCGAATTTTGATGGCGATTCCTTCCCGTCTCTCGCTTCCTTCCCCAACTCTTTTCACTCCAAAGTTGTGCCCCTCCCCGTCTCCTCTATCTTCCTTCCCTTTCTTATCCAAATCATGTGTCAAATCTCTCAATCTTCGCTTGCGTGCCGGTCTTCTCTCCTCCACTTTGACTGCTATGGAAGTCGGTGAAGATTTACCAGTTGATTATGGTGACTTCCTTCCCCAACCCGATCCAAACCAGCGCCGAAGAGCTGGCATTTTGCTCCATCCAACCTCCTTTCGTGGACCTTATGGCATCGGAGATCTTGGCGAACAAGCTTTTCATTTCATTGACTGGCTTCATTTAGCTGGTTGCTCAGTTTGGCAGGTATAACCCGCTTCGTTTTAAGTTCGGGGTTCAGTTAAGTTTAAAATGAATACAAAATGTTATGGGATAATCTGTTTTATATTAAAGATTGAAGATTGATTGCCAATGCAGGTGCTTCCCCTTGTTCCTCCTGATGATGAAGGATCACCATATGCTGGACAGGTGTTGCTTCTCTAATATCTTCTTAATTTTTTTATTTTCCTGTTTCAGTAAGTTATGATGATCGATTCTGAGAATTTATCAATTTAGTTTGTTTTTCTTTTCACAACTTATTGATATTTGTTTCCGCTTTGTTGTATGTAAAGTAGTATAAGTTTCCTTGATGATTATTGTTTCAGGATGCAAACTGCGGTAGTACTATGTTGATTTCACTTGAAGAGCTTGTTAAAGATGGTTTGCTAACAAAGAAAGAGCTTCCACAACCAATGTGAGGAGATTTTTTGTTAATTTTTTACTATTGTTATATGTTGCTAAAATTGTAGTATAACATATTGTTAATATGCATATTTTAAGTTGCTGCTATGTCATTTGTGCAGCGATTGTGACCGTGTGAACTATTCTAAAGTTTCTAAGATAAAGGATCCTCTGATAACTAAGGTAAAGCATCTACTGGATGTCACTTCTTTATCTGGTTAGCCATTCACAGTTCAACTCATACCATCAATTCTTAGGCCGCGGAAAGGCTACTCTCAGCTGACGGAGAACTTAAAACTCAGTTTGAGGCTTTCCGTACAGATCCTACCATATTGTGTGAGTTATTTATTTTCCTTATAATTGCACTAAATACAATCACATTCCTTTGTACTTCTAGTTTAAATATCATCTGAGCTTCAATCTGCATTTGATTTTTATATTACTGTATGAATCTGATGAGTTTGTGGAGCTTGAGAGTGAAAGGTCTTTGGTGGAAAAAGAACATTTTTTTTGGATCGAAAGGGGTTGACTCTGCTATAAAGATCTAGGGTTGACAAAGATTTTGGAAATACTCATTTTTGATATATTTACTTTCTTGTTCTTAACTCGTGTGCTAGTCATATATTTGGTGCAGCTTCAAATTGTTTCCCTATGTTTTCTACACCATTGGAATGAAATTACTGTAAGGAGATGATATTCATACAAATCTTTTTCTGGTATCATTGGAAGTTAGCAAACAAATTAGGTTCAGGACCTTTCACCAAAATTTATCTGAATTTGTGCTGAAAATCCTCAGGGTTCTTTTTTATGGAAGTTTTAATTTGATGTCTTCATCCATCCATGACTCTTTGAATATCTCTATATTACTGCATCTCTCTACATGTAGAGGCATGATTTATATATGTAGTGATCTACAGTTAAGAGATCTCATAGGGAATTGTCTGCGGCAGTATTTTTTTATATAAAACTTTCACTTGTGTGCATGAGCGGTTAACAAGTTTTACTTTATCCTAATTATTTATGTAATACTCGAGAAAATTGGAAACACACACATAAAGTAAAAGTATTTGGTTTTTTTTCTTTTTGATGTACTGATTTATCATGTTCCATTCCATTACCTTTTAATTTAATTTGTATGAAACTGGAGGCCTATCATGATTTTTTTAAAAATTTTTTAGGTTGGCTTGAAGATGCAGCTTATTTTGCTGCTATTCATGACAGTTTGAAAGCATTCAGTTGGTATGATTGGCCTGAACCTTTGAAAAATCGCCATCTTGCAGCCTTAGAAAAGATATATGAGGAAAAGAAGGATTTCGTATGATCTGGATCTCTCTTATTAAAAATATTGGCTTAATGGCATCATACACTAGCTACCTAATTTAGATGCTAATATTGCTAGTTTTCATTGCTTTCATTTGACAGATAAACTTGTTTATTGCTAAACAATTCCTGTTCCAAAGGCAGTGGCAAAAAATTCGCAGCTATGCAAAGGCAAAGGGAGTCAACATAATGGGAGACATGCCTATTTATGTAGGTTATCACAGTGCTGATGTTTGGGCAAATAAGAAACATTTTCTGCTGGTGAGGAATTTATTTATGATCAAGAATAATTTAACTATGCTCCAAATCATTCTATTGTTGGTGTTGTCTACAAATTTTCTTTTCTCTTTCACAGAATAGGCATGGTTATCCATTGCTAGTCAGCGGTGTTCCACCTGATGCCTTCAGTGAAACTGGTCAATTGTGGGGGAGGTTTGTACTGACCAAAATCAAGTTCACATGCCTGTTATATAAACAATCTAGTTTTTCTTAACTATTGTTACCTGTTCTAGTAAAAGCAAGGCATTGTTTCATGTTCATTCATTTTGTAGATACAATACAAATCCAATTTATGCACCTGAAGAATGTTTTGTATCTTTTTTCTTTACATTTCTTCCCCTGTTCTTTTATTGCTATGCATGTCTTTTTGATTTTCTAACAAGGTTAGGGGTCCTTTATTCAATACTTTTTGGCAGTTCAACTCAAATTATTTAGTTATAGAATCTATATATTATGTTTTGCTTATCCTGATATTCATCTCTTATTTTCTCGTAGGGTACTGTTGCAATTTAATGTTTTATGCTAGGTTTTTGCTGCACTAGTCATCTTTAATTAAGGTATCCTTTATTTCAGTCCTCTATATGATTGGAAGGCCATGGAGGAAGATGGATTTTTATGGTGGATACGTCGCATTAGACGGGCACAGAATCTATATGATGAATTCAGGATTGACCACTTTAGAGGATTTGCTGGCTTTTGGGCCGTCCCTTCTGGTGAGTTGTAAACTGTACTGAACGATTGGTGTTTGCTAGATATGTGATACACTGAAAACCATGTTACTGACACAATTAATCTATGCAGAAGCAAAAATTGCTATGGTTGGACGATGGAAGGTCGAGTTTTCTGATTCTGACCATGTTAAAGTTGTCTTTAATTGTTCCATTTTCCACTACTGATTTTATTTTCATGATATTAGGTTGGTCCTCAAAAATCATTATTTGATGCTATCTACAGAGCAGTTGGACAAATCAGTATCATAGCTGAAGATCTGGTACGTTCTACTTGATAGAATATGAACTTATTTTTATCAATTTTCTTTCTATTTTTTTGTTGTAGCTTTATTTTCCAATCACTTATCCAAGGAAAGTGGAAAATAGATACTTCAATAAGTAATTTATTTAGCAAGGATGCTTATGATTTTTGGCGTCCAGAATAGCGTTTTGTTTTACTCTGTAGTTCATTTCTTCCTTTGCAAACTTTCATCATTTCGCATATCACATGGCAGGGAGTTATAACTGAGGATGTTGTTCAGCTTAGGAAATATATTGGAGCACCTGGAATGGCTGTTCTCCAGTTTGGTAATACGTTATCATTATTCAACAGTGATACCATCTTTTAAAAATATAATTTTTGACTGATGGCCTTTGATTTTGCATTCTGTGATATTGTGGTTTTGTCCCATTTTCTCTTGCTTTAGGTTTTGGTAGTGACTCTAGAAACCCTCATTTACCTCACAATCACGAGCCAAATCAAGTTGTGTATACCGGAACACATGACAATGACACGGTAAAGCTCCTTCAAGTTTCTTCGTTCTTGTCATACTCTATTTTCAATATGATGGATGCTTGAAAGTTAGAATGCTGCATGCTAGGAATTATAGGTGCTTTTGGGAACTTTACTCCATCTGAACAAACTTCATTAATCAAATGCAATTCGAAACAGAACAAGGACATCATTTAAGATATGGAATGAGGAAATCACAATAGCAATTGAAAACAAATCCAGTGAAGACAACTCAGAAACATATGCAAGTAATCCAAGTACCTCTTCATTTCAATTTTCAGCAAAAGTATTGAAAAAAATATTACATAAAACAATGTTAGTAAGGGAATCACCATGTCTCGAATACTAATATCTAAAACAAACATTGAAATCTAGAAAATTGTCTCAACCTTAGAATATATAATATATGGAGGAAGAAGAATAGTTCAAAACTAGTCATATATTCCAGCTTAAATGCATTTTGTTGTTTGGTTGACAAAAAAATGTTTTACCAAATCCTTAGATGTTGCATAGTAATAGTTCTTTTGATTATCTCATAGATCCAAGGTTGGTGGAGCAATTTGATGGAACAAGAGAGGTACAATGTGAGTTTTCTTTGTTATACTTAAGCTTCTGATCAGATTTATTATCTTGTATTTGTTTTACACCAAAAATCTGTCCCAGGTATTGAAGTATCTTCATATCACTGAAAAAGATGATATCTCATGGGCACTGATCCAAGCTGCAGTTTCTTCAATAGCTCAAACTGCTGTCATAACCATGCAGGATGTTCTTGGGCTAGATGGTTCTGCCAGGATGAACATTCCTGCAACACAGGTAAATATAATTTCTTCGCATGTGTGCGTATGACAACATGCTGCTGCAGCATGAGGTAATTCATGTTCATGCATCTTGCCCCTTGTGATTGATTTACTTAAACTCTGATGACACATTTCAGAATCTTCCTTCTTTTAACCTTGATCCAAAGTTTATTATTCTTCCCTTTTTAAGTTTGTCATCCTTTTTCTTTCCCGATTCAATTCCTTATCAACGAAAAAAAGAAAGTAATTTGTGCATTGTAAGTGTCTCATACTCGAACTAAGACCGAATTTCACAAATTTCAATTTGACCTTTTGTTGTGCAGTGTGGAAACTGGAGTTGGAGGATACCCAAGTCCATGACTTTTGATTCCTTGGAAACCGAAGCCTTAAGGTTAAGGGATATGCTTTCCATGTATGGGCGAATTTAGTTCCCGAAAGCTTCGTATATTTATTTTCCTCGTCGTGTGTCGTAAAACACACTCTAGCTTTGAATAAGTTTTTCTGATGATTGAGGTTTAAGAGTAAAATACTATTTATAAACTAATAAAAGGCTTGATGCCCTTTCATTTCTGTCTTTAGAATCTTACTTTCTAGATAGATGCATGCTTCTTGCAATGGCTGGTACTTATAATGGAGGAATCAGTCACTAGCTTCACGGTGAGTACCGAAACTCGAAACCCATCTGCTTTCAGCTTGTACTCATAGTCTAGCTTTGTGCCTGATCATTACTGAGTTTTGGTTGGCACCTGTTTATGAATCTCAGCAGGGAATACAAACCATGATTTAGTTGGCATCGTCGGTAAAGTATGAGAAATTATATCATGAATCCTTTTCACCACGTCATCTGTGGTTCCAATCAATCAGATTCTTTCATCTCATATTTTTTAAGATGAATCATCATCTCTTTCCTACTTGTAATAGGTAAGTGTGTAATTATCAAGTAGTTACTTAAAGATGAACGGACCTAATTGCATGAATCACTAATGACATAATGAACATGGTCCATGATACAATCTCTCGTAAAGTGAACGGATGTAGTCTTGTTCGAGTTTGGTGAAAAAGACTTGTAAAACTCTGTTAAATTACCCTCGGTAGCTGGCTAGCAAGAACTCCCCAAAACCCTATTGTCCCAATTACTGTGAAAAGGAATGCTGCCTGTTTTATCCCTGTGAAGAGTTAAAAACTATGGACTGATATGATTCAAAGAACCAATTAGTTGGATATGTAAATCAAAACTATTTATGAGATCCGCATCGAAGTTGATCCAAACCCAGATATTTATTTATATGTATCCATCATAGTCATACAAAATAAAGAGTATGACTGACTAAAGAAAATTGAATTTGGACAAGAAAATCATTTTATTCGAATAAAAATAGTCTCGTATGTTTTATTCTTTAAAATATATAAAATATATTTAATTCGAATCGATCCGAACTAACAATCATGTAGGTTTCACCTCCTTGAAATGTAGGTTTCACCTGTTCCTCTTTTCCCTGAACCAAATCAACCTTCTACCACCACGCATTCCTCACTGTGTAGTCATCACAATCTTATGACAAACGTTAGGTGTGAGTGAAAAATACAAGTGTAGACGGAATGGGAAGAAATACAGACACAAATGCGTTTAAAATTAAAATTAAATATTACGAGTTTTTGAGCAGTTGTAGTAACATAATCAACAACATTATGTCTTAATATTTAATTAGTTCATGAGAAGTGCATGAGATAATACCAGAGTCGAGATTAAAAATCGTATGTTCTTTTATTGTGTTTTTATTTCAAAATAATGAATTTAAGGTTTAAGGTTAAAGGTTGGATCAGGGTTTAGAAAATTAAGAATAGAATATATTTTTTGGGTATAAAATTTAAAATTTAAGATATAAAAATTAGAATTAAAGTTTAAAATTTAATTATTTTAATATTTTTTTAATGTGTGATATAAAAAAATATGATAAAGGGAATATGATTTGTAATCCGAAGTTAGGAGGCTCTTTACTGTTATTTGTATCCATTTAGAATTAAAAACAACTTCTTGATTCTTTTGGAGAAATTACGCATTTAAAAGTACATTTGTAAAATATTATTTAAAATTATAAATAATAAAGAATTATAAATAAATCTTTATCAATGGTAAGTTTTTTAATATTTGAAAGTGTTAAACTAGAACTCAATGGGGAGTTTCAATAAACAAAATATAAATAAATATTATTTTATATTAACTTTTAGATAATTAAAAAATATTACTTACGTTAGCTGGAATTTAAAATTGATAAAATAAATAACAATTATAATCACGGTCAAGATAATTATATAACATACGTTGACTCAACATTTAAACTTTGTTTTTATTGATAATAACAGTATCGGTGAATAAATACAATTGCGTGGGGTGCAGCATAAGAACTAGGGATGGAATTATATTGGGCTTTTTTTTTATATATATATATATATATATTTTATCACCTAATTTTTTATTATAAAATATATTAATAAGATATTTTAATTTTTTTAGATTCTAATTTCATTTTTTATATTTTTTATACTTAATTATACCTCGTTGAAAGGGACATGAACTATGGAATATTAGCTCTGGAGAAATAGATCATTTTAAACCTTGAAATTTGATTTAGGGATTAATGAATTATTTAGTTAAAATAAAAATGACCCATTTTCCTTATTTTTTATAGTTTAAAACTTAAAATTATATTTTAAGTGAAGGATATAAAATTAAATTAAAATTAAAATTGATAATTAAGTTATAAAATTTAAGATTCTAACTTATAATTTAATTTTTTTAATATTAAAATATAAAAATGAAAAACATAATTAATTCTCTCAATACTGCAGCGACTTCAATCCCCATATCCATGACCTTCATTTTAACCACCACTATATTGCATATACAGTTGCACATAAAATCAAACCTTGGAAATACTAAAAAAGGAAAAGATAGAGACTTGAACACACGAAACCATGCCCAGAACCAGCACAACGATAACTTATCCACCCCAGAGCTATGGCCAAGGAGTCGTATCTCTTGCCACAGCAATAGCATGCAAAGGAAACTTCATCTCACATGAGAGCTTCAGAACTTCGCTCAAATCAACAGGGTGAGTGGACACATCCTGAACCCACTTGAAATGCTGCACAAGCTTAGCAACCCACAGGTTAACTGTGACCAGACCAAGGTTCTTTCCAGGGCAAACCCTGCGACCAGCACCAAAGGGAGCGAGTCTCAAGTCACAGCCTCTCACGTCCACGTCGGCCTCCATGAACCTCTCAGGCTTGAACTCCAAAGGGTCAGTCCACACATTCGGGTCATGCGTTATGGCCCACATGTTCACCATGGCGGTTGTGTTAGCGGGAACAAGCATCCCGTTGCTGAGCTGGACGTCCGACGTGGATAGTCTAGCCCACGAGAGCAGTGGCCCTGGGGGATGGAGACGCAGGGTTTCTTTGATCACCGCCTGAAGGTAAGGTAACTTTGCTAAGTCGGTGTCGGTGAGGGTTTTGTTGGTCACAACACTGTCGATTTCAAGTTGCAGCTTGGCTTGTATTTCCGGGTGCAATATCAACTCAGCCATGACCCACTCCGTTAACAAAGCCGTCGTATCAGTTCCTCTGAATATCATTTCCTGCACCAGAAGTAACTAATTTAACTCAGAATTCAACATGCAAATAAAATTACCATATACAATTACAACCACTAACCCATAAAACGGCAATCATGTCATCTTCTTGGAGTTTTTCTTCACCGTCGAGAGAGAGCAAGACATCTACAAAGTCAGCAGTATCAAACAAGATTTTGGACTCACAGAGTTGCTGGTGTTGTTCAATGATGCCTTTGACAAGTTTTCTAACTCGGGGAACGAGTTTCGAGCAACGTTGATTAATACGAAAGGGATCATAAAAGTAACTTAGCCATGGCAAATAATCAGACCAATTAAACGCACCCAAGAGTTCAAACCCTTCTCTTACCATATCCCCAAGCTCTTCCAATTCTTTACCATCTTTTCCCTGGTCATATCTTTTGCCAAAAACACTCCCCATAATATTGTTCAAGGCAGCAAACTGGAGATGTTTTCTTAAGAAAACAGATCCATGGAGTTTCTGCTCGTTTGCTATGTCGCGCAGCATGGTGGTGCAGTCTAGTTGGCGACCAGTTTCATGTGCCATAATGCGCTTTGGTGAAAAGAGGTGGGAGGAAGCTATCCTTCTCAAAAGCCTCCAGTACATTCCATTGGGAGCGAACCCTATGGCACGACTGAACATGAGACTTTTAGCCGACTGCTTGATGGGTCGGTCGGCGAAGTGAGGAGAGGTTAAGATTTCTCGAGCAGTGTGGGGATCAGAAGCTACAACCACAGGGGTGGAACCGAGACTAAAGGCCATAAGCTGCGTGTTGGCTCTGTTCCAAGCCATGGCGGCAAGGGAACGGTGAGCCAATCCACGAGCCGTAGTAAAGAGGATACCAAATACAGGGAGACCCCTAGGACCAGGAATAGGAAGGCTACCTTTACGGTTCCTTCCATTTTTCCATGCAATCCCACCAACAGAAAACGCCCAGGAAAGAAGGGCAACAGAAAGAAATGCCATAAAGATGGAAAACAAAACATAACCATCGAGCAGGTTTATGGATCCAAAGAAAGCTGGTAGAGTAAACACCCACCAGGTTGTATCTTTTGAAACCATACCCAACTCCATCGGAGAAGAAAGAGAAAAAAGCCACGATAAAGAAGATTGTTTATGCAGAAGTAGAAGAAAATGGAAGGATTGGATCCTATATATAATACTCCATAAGAAGATTGTTACTTTATTATTCTATAGATTAATTACGTTAAAAAAGATTGAAAAAAGGGTGAGTATTTCACGTGGAGAGAGGAAAACTGAAAGCTGAGTTGCATGAGAGAGATAAAAAGGTTAAAAATTTAAGAGCGAGTTGTGTGGAGGGGGTTGAGAAGAGACGTTATGACCTTATGGAATACGTGTTCACTGTAAAAGTTAGGGTCAAAAGGAGATATTACAGCAGAAGTGGGGGATGAATGACGAGTGAAGACGACGGACGTAGTACTCAGAGTGGGGCAGTGAGTCGGCCACGAATTAAAGATGAAATCGTACGGTCGAGGTTGACGAATCTTTGAATGTGACTGTGAACCCTGTAAAATCTCTCGTCTGAATGCTTTAGCCTAGCTTTTACCCCACCCACCGGACAGCCAGTGGTTTTTCTTTCTTTTTTGCAGCTTAGCTCAGCTCAGTCGTCTCGTCTCGTTTGATGACTCAGTGACTGAGTGAGGACAGATAAGGTCATGGACTGGTTTTTGGTTGGAGAGCGAGCCCCGACTGACACACTCCTTGGCGCCAGCTGCTGGTGGCTGGTGCTGCTCAAGTCATTGGGTGTCACCTGAAATCTTAACCTACTAGTTTGACCTTGTGAAACAATATCATTTCTCACTTTTGGTTCGAATGAGTTATTTTTAATAAAACACTTAAAATACAGAAAATAAACACTATTATCAGATAATTAATACTTTATTTTTTAAAAAATATTATTATTTTTTTGTATAGAAATCATGTTAAACTATGATCATATTTGATATTTTAACTTAAAATTAAAAGTTTAAATTATTTTTTAATTTTGATTAATTAAATTTATTCATTTAAATATTTGATAAATAAAAAATTATAATCTAATTAATATTAATATGTAAAATATTACTAATCAGTAAATATGATTTATTAATTAAATCAATTAATAAAATTTATTATTAATTAATATGATTTACAAACAATTACTATTAATTATTAATTATCAAACATAACCAATATATGTATAAAATTCCCTGTAAAACATCCAGACGACTTTGTTAAAAAATCGTGTAGATCAGTTAGTGGCAGACTGGCGGTAATGTGACACGTTTATTAAATGAATTTTAACTTTTTAAAATATGTAATTTTTAAAATTTAAAATATTTTCAAGCGTTAAGTGAAACATCGAAAGAACAAAATCGAAGAATATAGAAGATTCAAATATCATCTTCTTCTTTTTTTCTTTAATAAAAATTCAAATATCATCTTCGTATGACACTAATAGTGAAGCTTAGAGGTTTAAGTAATAAAACAATAAATAAGTGTTAAAATTATATATTTTAAAATAAATATTAAAAATATATTTTAAATTTAATATTTTTTTAAAAATATTTTAATATTATTCGGATAAGTGTTCATCTATTGACACGTTGTCGTTTATCACATTCATCGTTGGATCATCATGATCATTTATCTCACTGTTTTATTTTTGAAAATTGATCGGCGTCGTGTGAAAAGTCAAAATTATTGAATAATTCATTCGAATAGTTTACAACAACCATGATATAGTGGGATGAATGATGTGGTTCGTTCAAAGTGAAAAGAGTGTTTTAATCCATCATTGAAAACATGACCAACACTAGTGATAATTGCCGGATTTGGAAGAGACTCAAGGATTTTAAGACTATTTTAGATTTATTTAAAAGTTTTAGAATATTTTTAAAAATCTTGATTTATTTTAAAAAATAAAATTTAAAAATTAATTAATAATGTCATGTATTGGCTTTTAGAATATGAACCTTTAAATTATTGACTTAAGAATATCAAAACGTGAAATAATATTCATGTTTAAACAACCTCAATGAGTAAAAAATTATGGCAATTTGTTTCCAAAGGTTCAAACCTAATTAAATAGAGTTAAAAATGAAATTTAAATCTCCTAATATGTAATACCAGGGTGATACTTATAGCGTACGGGTATGACTAGGTCTTTATAGACCACTTGAGAAGATGTATATATAACAGTATGGGATTATAAGATATAAATATAATTGTATCGATACGAAGATTTGTATCGATACAAAAATTAAACATTAAAAATATTTAGATGTGACGTATCGATATGATGCCTTTAAGTATCATTACAATGTTTTATTTAGAATTGATACAAATATTAATACCTGATCAAAAGTTTACTACTAAAATCTAAAAACTTATTGATACCAATATGGTTCCTTAAGTACTACGAAGATAGTTAAGTTAGTTATAACCAAATTCAACTTCATAATATTTATGTTTCAGTCCTATAACAAGTTTGAATAAAAATCATATTATTTTAAAGGTCGTCGTTACTTGTGCGGTGAATTCACTATAATAGTACTAGATCGAAAAATATAAAATTTTGAATCTTAATTTGACAAACATAGGAATTAAGCGTACTCGTCTTTTGCATCTTGATCTTATAAAAACTAGTGATTGTTTGTTTTGTCAGGATAAGTTGAAAACTTGAGAGCATTTATTTTTGTATATCAATTTCCAGGAGGATTTGGAGGAGAGTGTTGAGTATGTGTTGAGTATGAGGGATTGGGATGAAGAGATTTGTTAGACGTCAACTCAGCTCAAAAGAAAATCTTGGTTATTTTCATCTTAAAAATTGTTTGAAGTTGTTATATCTATCTTCTATGGCATAAGAGAAATCGTCGTCTTTTCATAGAAACATGTTAAAGTGAGGATGATATAATTAACTCTATTAGATTCATTGTTTACATCAAATGACGATTTACATACATAAATAGAAATGATAAATTTCAGACTAAACTTTATATAGAACAGAAACACTAATAATATATAGGTTTCATTGTTTACAAAATAATCTACTCGACCAATCTTATTTTTAGTCTATCTTGTCTTTTTAAGAACCATACTCTCCTTGTCTGCATGATTTCTGCAATTCCTTTCATTATGAAATAGTATCATTTATAACATGGAAAATGCAATAATTCAACTTTCAAATACTATTTGTGCACCAGAGAAGAAACCCTAAAATAAAAGTATACATGATATCCGACGAAACTTCTTCGATACTAGTTTCGACGACATTTTCTTTTTCTTGATAAAACAAGAAAAATCGAATACTAAACCCTAAACCCTAAACAAACATAATATCCGTTAGTATTTTTTACAACTCTTCACCCCAATCATGAACCCTAAAACAAAAGCAAATACTATATTCGCAGAAACTTCTTTAATATCCATTTCTGCTTCAACTTCTTTTCCTTGATACATGTCCAAGGCTTCCTTTGCTTCACTCTCTGATTCGAATGACTCGAACCTACTTCCTTTAACACCAATGATCATCCGAGCACACTCGATCCAAGAACGGTAGATGCCAGATTTCTTCCCATGGAAAACCACATAATACTTCTCAATCTTCTTCTCTTCACTCATTCTTAAATATCTTTGGGGACAATGCAGAGAGATGAAAGAGTTGAAAGGTTTATATAGAAACATAAACAAAACAACTAACCAAGAAATTTCTTTGGTTTATATGTTAACAGAAGATAATGAAAATGGAAACAAATAAAATTAACAGATGAAAATAGACGGTGAGAACAAGGGAGACGAGGTGGTTTTTGGGAAGAGAAATGTAACAAATAAAATAAATCTATTATCGGTTGCATACGATTAAGTTCGGTTCGATAAATTTTTTATTAGTGTTTTAGTTTTCGGTTTGATTAATTTTTTTATATTACTTTTAAATTTTAATATTTTGTATTTTATTCTGATAAAATAATTTTATTATATAATTTTTTATAAATTTCATTGGAGGTCTTTTTTATTTGGATCGTATTCAATTTTAAAAAAAATATTTTATCACTTATATTTTTTTATTTCTTTTATGCTGTTTTGTTAACACCCATTAATTTAATTATATGACATATTAATTGAAACTTGAAAGGATTCATTTTTAATCTTATTTTTAAATTTTAAATAAAATATTAATTTAACTCTTAAATTCTTCCAACCTCATTTATATCCACAATGTTACTGCTTCAATCACTTTTTTTAGTGGGTGATAATTATGACTATTTCTATCTCCTTTTTTCTTATTTATACTTTTTTCTCTTCGTTTACTTTTTTATTAAAATAAAGATTATAATTTGAGAACATATAATAAAATTAACTAATTTATTTTAAATTTGGGCCACAACACCCGTTGGTCCATAAGAGTCCACCACCCACGGCCCATAAAAATTCTTATATAGTTAGTTTTGAATTAACTAAAATTATTATATTTTTGTCGTTAGATTTTCAAAAGTTATAAAATAATCATTATGTTTTACGTATGTTAGAAAATACTTATTAAAATTTATTAAATTAGTATAAAATAATTATTAATTTTATTGAATGATTAAAATTTGTTATTATTTTTTTAAAATATATATCAATAATTTACAATATACAATGATCATTTCATAATAGTTTGATAAATTTAATAATTGTTTTGTACCTTTTAAAAGTTTAGTGATTAAAAAATCATTTTTACAAATTTTAGTGACTTTGTTTGGTTTTGTTTTAAAAATTCAAAAAAAAAAAAGTTTGGTACGATTAACGGTTAAGGAAAACTTTTTTGATAATAAATTTTATTTAGTTTGATCGGTAAATTAAAACAATCGATTGAACACTCTTAGATAAGATTGAAAAACAAAAAAATATATTTTTACTAAAATATATCAATGATTATATATATATTTGATTGAATATATACTAAATTCAACTTTGATTGGCCTAAAGATTTAAAGATTAACCGTAACACTCTTGATTTAAATGTTATATTTGAACCTTAAATTTAATTAATTTTCAAATATTTATTTTAAATATTCAACTTAATTTCTTAGTGTAGGTATAAATTTAGATTCATGAATAAAGCCTCCTAAAATATCTCCTGTCATGGCTAGAAAGTCTCAAGGCATCAAATGCTGGGTTGAAAGAATGATTTTTATAGCTGGAAATCTGAAGTTACAGCCTACAGACAATTGATTTTCCAACTGAGCCCACAGGCCAGAGGTGTTTTCATTTTTGAAGCAAAGGCTCTTTATATTTATAATTATAATTCCCAGTTGGGTGTTGGAGATAGATACAGGAAACTAATGTGTGGGACTAGGAACCCACACTTGAAATGTCAGTAGTTGCCTGCAATAATTCATGTAGGATGTTTGGGTGGGATCTGTTATTTGTTTATAGATCTTATACAAGTTGTTAAGGGGGTGGACTAGATTTTAAGCACGGACGACTCAAAGATTTAAGGATTTTGTATAATTTATAAAAATAAAGTTTTCGAGTTAATTTTGTTAAAGTATTTGTTGATTTAGTACGTGATAAATTGATTTTAAATAAAAATGACTCATGATCTTTTATTTTTCATGGTTTCCTCCCTTTGATCTTTCAAGGCCAATGCCTCCATCATTATTAGCTGTCCAATCATATTATTCTTGCTTTCAACTAGTATTTACACTTATTATTATAGGATAATGATGATATAATGAAACAAGTAGGAGGAGAAGGATGATTGAATTGAAAGATGGGGACAATCTAAGAAGTGTTGCAGCTCTATGAAGATTTATCAGAAATTTTAAGGAGAATCTTCTTCATATTTTAATGAGGTATACATTCTATAAATGTAACTAAATCTGTAAAAATAAATAATCAATAACAAAATGATGCAGGATGTAATAATTGAGGTGGAAAAAAGAAGAAAAAAATTTCTCTGGCATCAATAATTAATATAAATAAAATCAATTACATTGTAAGCAAGTACATAATTTACCCCTTTGGTTCAAGACACTTATTAGGAGCTAGCAGAATCGGTTAAGATCCTTAATGTACATATACATAATTCATGATAAATTTATATATACATACATATGTTTTTATATGTATATGTAATTTTAAGACCCTTAAACCTGCCTTGTCTTGCCTTAAGCAGTTGTTGACAAGGGGATTAATAGTGGCTTCCCTTTATTAAGTTACACTTGAGGAAGATGGAGATGTTTATCCTTGGCCTTTGCCTGGGTAAAAAGGATGATTGTAACATGCTTGAGAAGCCATTTTTGTAGTGTTATCTTGCTGCCTGTTAGACTTTCTGTTGCATGAACTGTATTTGCCTTGCCTGTTCTTCCTTCTGGGATGTGATGCCTTTGGGATGAAAACTCCAGTTCCTTTGCTTTCTCTTCTGAAGAGTTGCTCTTGGAGATATGGAGATTGTGTTACTGGATAATTTGCTCCTGATAATGTCTGAATTTTTTTTGACAAATACAAATTCAAACACCAGAAATTTCAGGGGATAACATGTTAGTATTTGATGTGAATGAAAAGCTTAAAAACCTGGAAAGAAACCGAAGGGCATCTCGAAACCGTGTCTTCATCATCCATGATCAGCAGAGAGATCTGCTTGCTCAAGTCTGCAAAAAATAGATCATCTTCAAGCTCAACAGCCACCTCCATTTCTCTGGAGCTAGGTTTTTGAGTGTGGGTTTATTCTGGCAAGAAACTAAGAAAGGAAGTCTTTAGTTTCTAAATATTGAGACCAATGTTCCATGGCCTGGTGGGATGATATGGAGGGGTTATGTAAATAAAAGAAAAGTGAAGAATAGATGGGTTGAGTAGGGGAAGAAGTGCATGTGGGATGGTGGGGTCTCAAATGGCAGCTAGCCAATCTGGCTAAAGTCCCCACAAGAATCATGAAGCAATGTTATGATGTTATCCAGTAGGAAGAAAGAGATAAAAGAGTAGCAGCAAGCAAAGCAAAGCAAAGAGATAATAGCCCACACCCAGATATCTAATCCAAGATACACCCAGATCATCTCTAACCATGCTTGGGTGTAACATGGTCAGCCTCACTTCCTTTATCCTTTTCAACATCTCTTAGGAAACAAGTTATGGCTCAGGATTCATAGTTCCCCCAATCTCTCAAAGTGCACTACTTGCAACCATATTGATTGAAGTTTGAACCCTTTACACTTAACTGGTCTCAACCGTTATCTACCAAGCTAGCTACTGCTGTCTTTTTTGTCATGACTTCAGCAAAAGGACAGTCAAACTTAGTAACCAGAGGATCTGAGAGCTGGTTGTGGGGCCATAGCTTGACTTGTTTTCTCCAGCTCCACACAATTTGAAGGGTCGTGTGTCGATGCAACTAGCTTGATGTAATATACAGGTTCATCATTTAAGATGGGAGTGAATTGTGTTTAAAGCCCTGGCATGGATTGCTCATATCATTGTCATCTTCGTTTTTTACCAACAAAATTTGTAAAACTGCAAATCATGCATTCCCCTTTCTATGAGGATGGGGACGTTCATATCATCAAGAAAGTGTGATCACAGTTAGTGTCCAAAGCTATTGAATTGCAGTAAATCTGGTTTTATAAATCTGGGGAAGCTCCAGACACAAAATAAACCAGTTGAGGGGAATGAACAAATCAAATTAAAGTTCAACCTTTGGGGGGAAAGGCATTCATTCAAATTATACATCATAGTGTACCCAAGAAAAGAGTAAGCTCAGATACATGAAACCATCACCAGGTTTGATATAAGCATTATATTATCTTCCCTGATGTTAAAAAACCAAGTGGTGATGACGCATAAGAACAGAATAAAGTTGAGAAAACAAAAACACAAAGTTAAGAGAGAGGATGCTCTCTAACTACATCGACACAGCTCGGACTCAATAGCTTTAAAACCATCTTCAATCCAGCCTTAAACCCTAAACCTTAGGCCTTGACACAACAGCTGAAGTAGTTGAGGATTCTCCTCCTTGTCTGCCGAGAAAATCAAAAGACACAATCAACACATATTTCCATATATCAGTTAACGAGTTCTTGCAGAAAGTACATTTCTCCGATAGTTTCACACATCTTTATCATGCAGTCATAGACATAAACCCATAAAAACATTGACATGTAGTTTTAGAACTTGTCACAAGAGAAACAGGAACCATAGGCTCCTAAAGGCATGTTCAACACAGAATTCGTCAAAGTGAGAAAAGTATACAATCAGAAACCAACACCAAATAAACAATAATGTCAATATAAAATCTTCAACGCTCTTTATCTTTAAATTCATTGACCAAAAAGATAGAAGAATTAGAAAATAACTCCTACAGCTATATGTAATATGCTCTCAGCTACAAAACATCAAAGAAAAGATCAACTGATCCAACTAAGCAACTTCTCCACCATCCTAGCACATGCATGATACCAAAGTTTATATCTTTATACTCCGCTATTTAAAGCTACTGACCAAAACTAGATAATCTACATTTAGAGTACACCATCCGATCAGATCATTCATAAAATAGAGGATTGGGAAAGTTAGTGGAAGAGGGAATCTTACAGATGGAGAGTGATGGTTTTGCTGGTAATTGTGGTGATCATCACTAGGAGCAGTGCCAACACCGGTGGCAGTGGGGTTAATGAAGTCTTCTTCATTTCCGAGACTGGCTCTCGAAACATCCTTCTTGTTTTGCTTCCTCATTTCCCTGATCTTTGAGAAGTCAAGAGAGTAATCTGGCACCTGTCCCTTTTGGTCCCAGTCCCCAAATTGAGGTACTGATAGCCATGGAGCATTTTTCTACATCAATTTTAACACCCCAAATAACCCAACATTAGCAAAACTACATCAATGTTTGTTTTCATTCAAACATTGTAAGCCAACAAACTCATCAACTACAACGCATTCAAGAATAGAATAGAACGAGTTGTCCCCTCTAAAATTCAACTGGAACAATGCTCAAAGAGAATATTTCTAAAAAGCTGTCCTTTGAGTTTTTATTAACAAAGTCCATGGCCTTTTGAGCTGTCAAACTGCAAGCAAATCATAAATTTGGCCTAAAATTTAATGCCAACTAATTAAACCCTAAAACATCATTATCTATTTGTTAGTTCAGTTCACTACGATGAAATACCAAATGCAAAATATTCTGAACAATAACACCTATGTTACTTTCTTCTATGCATATTCTAACCTAGAAAAAAATATAGTGCATGAATTAAAAAAAAATAAGGATATTAGCCAACAAGTGTTCATAAGATTAGGGGTTCTCCACCGGAGACCTGGTTTTAGTGTTCCCCTGTTTCCTTTGTTCTTTCCCCACATACAAAAAAGATGAAAAATTGGTTTGTCTGCACAGAAACTCCTAAACTGAACATTCTAAATCACAAAGACTCTAACTTGAAACGATTGTTATAAGTTTATGTAAAAAAAAAAAAAAAAAACTTTCTCCGTGAGCAGCTGCATAATCAATAAAGAGTTGAAAATCGGACCGTAAAACAAAGAACTCACCTCCTTGCGATCTTCCATTCTTGGTACCAACAGAACAGACACGATCTTCCCAAAGTTTTGAAGAGCAATTATATTAATCTAAATGATCAACTGATAAAATGAAAGAGAATGAAAAGAAGTTATTTTTATTAACGAGAGAACAGAGGAATTGTGTGGGGATTGACAGAGCTGTTATTGAATATAAATACAGCAGAATGACAGCGCCGATTTTGGTGTCTTTGATTGTCACACTAATCAGCATTCAGCACGTAATGAGAACGACCAGTCTCCAGCTTTCCCGTTTTACAGTATAAGGGTTTAATGGTCACAAAGATGTTTAATTTATAAAAATATACTATGTAAAATACTTTTTGAATATTTTTAATAAATGCAACGTGCCACAGTTACAGTGCAATGTACTATAAAATTTTCACTTGATATTTTTAAAATTTTATTTTAGTTAAAATTTTTTATATATTCTAAAAATTTTAAAATAACATATAAAATTTTATAAAAAAAATTTAATTTTTTTTAAAAATACAACATAATAGAATTGTGTTGTATCATGTGTCGATAATATATAAAGAAAAAATTATCAAGATTTAATAGTCAAAATAGATCAAACGGTTTAATTGATTTAATTTCTTGATTCAAGGGTTTAATTGATTAATTTTTTAGTTTAAAAACTCAATTAAGTGCAAAATAAGTTTAAGAGTTTAATTGATTTTTATCAAAAGTTTAAGGGCTTCTTAGACCCTTAAGCCTTATTTTTTTAGTTTAATATTTTGTTTATTTTAATATTTAACGTTTTTAATATTATTCGTTAAATTTTATTATTATTCGTTAATTTTTATTATTAATTTTTGTTAATAGTTATATGTCAGTTTCTTAAAATTTTTAGATTATAGTTAAAAATAAATAAAAATTAATATATCTTAATTAATACACCAAAATGTTAGACCCTTAAGCCTTATAAAAGTTTATATTTTTAATTAAAGAGACGAATACACCAAAATGTTATAAAACATTCAATATAAAACGTTAGGATAAATTAATATTTTTTTAATAATATTTTAATTAATACCGCATCATAATTAATTATATTATAACCTGACGTAGGTTAGCTCCTTCACCTAAAACATATATATTTGTTTATTTATACTCCTCGATTCTCGATACTGGTCTTGCCTTCGTCTTGAAATTACATGGAATGCCATTCTTTCGGACACGCTTTGCCTACGTGGTCTTTGTAAACTTTTTGTGCGTCAAGTCTTTACTTTTCCCCTCACTTTAGTTAAGGTGGGGAGACTAGCTGGCTCAACAAGGGCAGCGTCCGACGTTTGCAACACGGTTTTGGGGGGGGGATTAATTTAAGGTTTTATCGAAGGATATTCCCCTTTCATTTTGTTAATTGTAAAATTAATTTTTGTCCAATTTTATTCGTAAGATTAATTTTTTTTACACGTAAATGAAATTCATATTATAAAAAATATAAAGAACTAATTCGTATTTTAAGGATGCAAAGTATTTTTGATGTGAATTATTTTAGTCGGATTTCTTTTAATATTTTAAAGTAATTCGCATCCAGTAAAATGCAAATTATATTTAAATTAAAAAATATTTACGTTATTTCTCATAATATTTTGATCGTAATTCGTGTCTTATAAAATATGAATTACTGATTATAATGTAATTCATGTTATGCAGAATGCAAATTACCTTTAAATTGACTGAGATCATTGAGATTAACTCTTTAAATTCACATCTTGCGGGGATGTAAATTATTTTTATTTTTTGAAAAAAAAAGATAGGATAATCCATATCAAACGATACAAATTAATACTTTATGTTTCATGCAATACAAATTTAGTCTACGTGTATAGAAAGATGATTATTCTTCCAAATAAAGTTCGAAGGAAGTTATTTTTCTAATTAAATAATGTAAAGATAATATTTAAATATTATAATTTAAATGGGTAAAAATACACCCAGGTCACTCAAGTATTAGTTCCATTATAAATTGGTCATTCTTTTTAAAATATTATAATTTAACCACTCAATTAAAATGTGATTAGTATAATAATAATTTAATCTCTAAAAGCGACGAATTCTAATATATTGGTTATATTTCAAAATAATTTAATAAAAAATTAAATTAAAAATTTAATAAACTTAACTCTTCATATTAACATTTTTTAATCAATTTAGTCTATATTCTCTCTCAATATAGTTTCCTGTTAGAATTATATTATTTATTCTATAATCTTATTTAAAAATACGAGTTTAGATAAACTTTTAAAATATCAATTATAATATTAAATTGACATTAAAAATAATATTTTTGAAATATTATTGATTATTATATGATAAAAATAATTTTAATTAAAGAATAATTTAATTGAATAAATTCAAAATAATATTAAATTATACTATGTATTTATACTAAACTGTACTTTATTACTTTAGGTTGAGATTCACTTAATTAATATTACAGTCTTTTCCAATTAAAATTGAGATTCACTTAATTAAGTCTTTACACCGTATTCGTTGGATCCTCTTTGTTGGGTTGGTAGCATGAACCGGTCTAGTTGTTGTACGCCGGCTGGCTTTCATTTTGGGATGAGGGTTGATAAATTAGGGTTTAAAGATATTATTTTCTTTTTTAATTTTATTTTAAATCTGACATGACATTAAATTATTAATAACATATGTTATCTTATGGAAAATTTTTAATAAAATAAATCGTATCATTCTGGTTAAAATAGGAAAAAAATCAAAATTTAAACAATTAAATTAAAAAATATAAATTTTAATATCAAAATAGAAGTGATAAAAAGGTCGAATGATGAAGGATATAATTTACCCTTTTGAAATTAAAAATTATGACATGCTATTTTTAAGAAATAAATTTTACCCAATATATTTTATACTAATTTATAAGTGATTTTTATTATCTTATTTTACATTATGTTTATTAAAATATTAGGGTAAGAAATATAAAAGTTTGACCTAACATACTTATTTCATCTTTTAAGAATCGATTATTTAATTTAGCCGCCCAAGAAATATTTCTTATTTTCTCTCCGACCCTAATTTTTTTTATCCATTAACCCTGTGTCACCTGCGATTTTTTTTTTAATTTTTTTGTATTAGTTGATGATCGATAATCAATTAAATATTAATTATTATTCATTGAATTTTAATATTATCGTTATTTTTAATTAAAAAAATTCTTGGTATGATACATATTTTCTTTATCTTTGTGATAATTTTTTATGTCCTTGTCATATATTTTTTTATTTTATTTTGTGATTTATTTTATACGTTATTATGACACGATTCAACATATTTTAATAATTACTTGTTACTCGTACATAGATTTTAATCGATCTTAATTTCTAATTATGATTTTATCGATAGTAATACAAAGTTAAATCCTCACTCAGTTGATAATTATTTGCCAATGTAATTAATTATGAGTAGTGAAACATTTTACCTGATAGTTTGGATCGCTCACTCCTCTTTTCACTCATTATGTTTTTCGATTGGATAAAAATAAAAAAATCAAAAAACTTCTTAACTTTTATAATACGCTTATCTACATAAAAAAATTACTTTTTTATTTATTTTTAGATTATAAATTTTTTAGATAAATTAATGTTATTATTCTAGATACATTATAAATATAATATTTTTTATGATTATAATAAAAATATAGTAGTTATTTTAAAAAACATTTAACCTCCCAAGAAAGTCGTTTAACATAATTCAATAATAGTCACCGAAAGAAACACTCGTATCTCTCCTCTCCTTTAGCAAACTCTTGTTCCGGTGAAGGTTACATTACTATTAAGGTCTCATGCTTTGTTTCAACGGCCCTGATGGTCCTCGGCCTCTTGGCTTACCGCTTACCCGTCGGAGTTCCCGACCACCAATGCCTTCCCATGGACTTTCATTACACTATTAAGGTTACATTACACTAGATAAAATGTTTACTTTAAATATTTTTTTATTATTTTCCAGACAATTATCCCATGGACTTTCATTTTGTCGAGTAAGTTAGCCACTTTTTTTTTTTGTTAAACAATGGTATGCAGTCTAATAATAAGCTATCATGTGTAATGATGGATAAAAAATATAAAATATATATCATAAATAGAAAAATTCTACAACCGGCGTCGAACATCGTTGAACATTATTAAACTAATTAATAAAAATTAAAAATTTTAAGGATTCAACATATAATTATAATTTTTTTTAAAATAAATTTTTTATTAAATTACTTTATATATTATTTTATTTTTTAAATAATTGAATAAAATAATAATTTAAATTAATTTTAAAAAAATAAAAAATCCTAAACTCTAAACCCTAAAACAAAAATCCTAAACCAAAATCACTAAATATTAAACTCTAAACCCTAAAATATAAAATTTCAAAACCCTAAATCTAAAACCTAAAATCAAAACCCCTAAAAATATTAAACCATAAACACTAAATCTAAACCCTAAAATCTTAAACCCTAAAATAACCAAAACCCTTGTATCTAAATCACTAAACATTAAACTCTAAACCCTAAACTCTAAATCTCAAACCCCTAAATCTAAACCCTAAAATAAAAAAACCCTAAAATCTTAAACCCTAAAATAACCAAAACCCTAAAATCTTAAACCCTAAAATAACCAAAACCCCTATATCTAAATCTTACACTAATTTTGAGTTTTAAGTTTAGGGTTTATACTTTTTAGAATTTTAAGTTTTCTATTTTAGGATTTAATATTTAGTATTTTTAGCTTGAGTTTAGGGTTTTAGGTTTTGGATTTAATATTTTTTATTTTTAAATTAAAAATAATTTAAATAAATAATTTAAAAAAAATTAAAATATAATATATATAATTTTTTAAAATTTTATTTTAAATAGCTTAAAATTATATGTTTAGTCCTTGAAATTTTTAATTTTTATTAATTAATTTAATAGTGTTCAGCGGTGTTCATCGTTAATGGTGTTCATCAATGTTCGACGCACGTGGTAGACTCATCCTCATAAATATTATTAAAATAAAAATTTCAAATAACTTCAAAAATAAATTTTAAAATTTATATTTTATCTCGATCTCAACACCGTAATATTTTCTTTTATTTATGTTTTTAGTCGTTAATAATTAATTTTAATACTAGTTTCCCGGTCATAATAAGTCTATTTATCTATTTTACCTGCATTCTAATTACAAATAAATTTATAAGTATGGGTTGCCTACCAAGATTTGGATTGGGCTTCTTACATATAGAAGGCCCATGTCACTTTTCTATTAGCTAATCTTGCTTTTGGGTTTAAGCCTTCATTAAAATTAAACCTTAATTTAATTGAAAATAAATTTTGTGTTTATTTTTTTTTTATCCTGATTGTCTACGTGTATTGCGTAGACTCCTGTGTTGTATTTTCCGTGTCAATAACCTGCCGGCTGAGTCTGTTTCCTAATTCCTCTCCCCTGGTTGGCTAACCCAAACCACACAATCTTGTCTCAAATATCAACGGCCACCACAACGTTATCTCCAGCTTTATTTCTCTCTCTTCTCAGGAGCCACAAATTCTATTTATTTTTATCAAATGTCTTTAATTTCATTTGTTGATTCATTAAATTTAGTATTTTTGTGGGCTGAGTTCCTCGCTTCTCTTCCAAGTTTTTCATAGAGGAACTCCCCCGTCGGCCTTCTTCCGATTGTATTGTATCATTCCTTTTATTTTGCTTTCCTTTCATTTTCCCATACTTTCCCACTACCCAAACATGGACCTTTCCTCAAAACTCCACCGCTTAGACCTTCGCTCCTCATTCTTTCTTTCTATACGACCCTCTTTTACAAGGAGTTCATCGTCTCTTGTCTCACCCAAATGCCTTAAATTTAGACCCACTAAGATAACTTCACAAATTTCCACTCTCAGTGTTGAGACCTCCGTCAAAGACCCTCAAAACGACATTGAATCATTGTTTTCATCCGACACAGTCGAAGAAATTAATCGAAAGCGTGGCAACAAGCAATCCAACGTCGGCGCTTCAGGTATTTCCTCTGGTGTAAAGCTCGAAAACATTAACAAGAGCTATAAAGGAGTGACGGTTTTGAAAGATGTGAGTTGGGAAGTAAAAAAAGGCGAGAAAGTTGGACTGGTTGGAGTAAACGGAGCAGGGAAAACGACCCAAATGAGAATTATAACGGGGCTAGAAGAACCCGATTCGGGGAACGTTATAAAGGCCAAGCCCCACATGAAAGTTGCGTTCTTGAACCAAGAATTCGAGGTTTCAATGACTAGGACGGTGAGGGAGGAGTTTATGAATGCCTTTAAAGAGGAAATGGAGATTTCGGAGAGGTTAGAGAGGGTTCAAAAGGCAATAGAAGGGGCTACCGAGGATTTGGAGTTGATGGGAAGGCTTTTGGATGAGTTTGATTTGTTGCAAAGAAGAGCTCAGGCTGTTGATTTGGATGAGGTTGATGCTAACGTTAGCAAGTTGATGCCGGAGCTCGGGTTTTTGCCTGAGGATTCGGATAGGTTGGTTGCCAGTTTTAGTAGCGGCTGGCAGATGAGGATGTCACTTGGAAAGATTTTGTTGCAGGTAAAATTGTTAATTCGATATCATGGTAGTTGCCTAGTGTATGGAAAAGTTTCTAATTTCCTTTGTTAAATTAAGTAGGGGTAATGTGTTTCTTGAGCTTTATTCTGTAGAGGTTGATAGCTAACCAATATGTTTTTTCAATGTAAATATACATGATAATAGTAATGTTCAAAACAATATTGTTTACTTTTGCATAAGTGAAAGTGATAGCTGTGATTGGACTGGGTGGCAAATTTCTACTATTAGCAGGTTAGCTTGTTAGATGTCTTTTGATGATGTGGAGGTTGTTCATCCGCGGTTCATATGTATGATGCATGGTAGAGTATATTGGTATTTCTAGCTGTTTTGTTAATATAGATGTAAATTTGCAGGAGCCTGATTTATTGCTCTTGGATGAGCCTACAAATCACCTTGACCTTGATACAATTGAGTGGCTTGAAGGATATCTCAACAAGCAAGATGTTCCAATGGTCATTATATCTCACGATAGAGCTTTTCTAGATCAGCTGTGTACAAAGATTGTGGAGACTGATATGGGTGTTTCCAGGACATTTGAAGGTAATTATTCTCAGTATGTTGAGGCGAAGGCAGCATGGGTTGAATCTCAGTATGCTGCGTGGGAGAAGCAACAGAAGGAAATTGAGCAGACAAAAGACTTGATAAGCCGATTAGGTGCTGGGGCAAATTCTGGCCGTGCTTCTTCTGCTGAAAAGGTAGGATCGAGAGGGATTCATTCCAGAAATATATTCCATTTCATTGTCGAGGGATGCAAGCTGTCTGCTTTGGTCATTGTGTAAAGATGATTAGTTTTATGTCATCATAACATTAGCCGGTACATATGCATCTATTAATGATGAAATGAAATTATTCCCATATTGCCAACCTGCTTGACTGAATGTAATCTTTCAAACGAGTGCACCTTTATCAGATAAATGAATTTTCTATTCTGGACAACAAATGATGCACCCATTTGGATCACGAGGATGAAACTTGTGTATTTTTTTTTGACATGATGATCTTAGAGTTAAATTTGCATAAACAATATTACCTATGTATAGCGGCATGCTACTTGATTCTCTTATCTTTCCTCTACTTTTTCCATTTTAATTTTATTTCACACAAGACAATTTGTCCTAAGTTATTGTCATGATTGTTTTGTAATCCTACAATTTGTCTTATGCTTTCTTTCTTTCTTTCTTTCTTTTGATTTTGATGGTGTTTGCCCCTTGATAATTACTGGTTCATCATACTTTCTGCTAGTGTTTAATGAGATTAATTGTTTAGTCTGAATGTTTTATGGCTACTTAATGTCTCCTTCTCCTTCTGTGGTAACAGAAGCTGGAGAAACTTCAAGAAGAGGATCAAATAGAGAAGCCATTTCAACGGAAACAAATGAAGATCAGGTTCCCCGAGCGTGGAAGAAGTGGAAGATCTGTTGTTACTATTAAGAATCTGAATTTTGGTTATGAGGATAAGGTGAGTTGAAATGTTTGATGGTATGAGGAGGATGGTTCAGATTTTTTTTTCCACTCTTTTTCGACAAACCTTTGGTTTCTGTGTCAGTTGCTATTTAACAAGTCAAATCTTTCAATCGAAAGGGGAGAGAAAATTGCCATCATTGGTCCAAATGGTTGTGGAAAGAGTACTTTACTGAAACTGATTATGGGTTTAGAGGGACCAAGAGGTGGTGAAGTGCTCCTTGGGGAGCATAATGTTCTACCAAATTATTTTGAACAAAATCAGGTATTTGGCCTCTGAGAATTCACTATGTGTATCTGAGATGATTATGATCTTCCTGCCTAGTACCTGAGCCCTCATTTGAACTAAGAAAACACAAAGTGCTGAATTTAGTCAACATTCTTTCAGGCTGAGGCTCTTAATTTGAATAAAACAGTGCTTGAGACAGTGGAAGAAGTCGCGGAGGACTGGAGAATTGATGATATTAAGGGTCTCCTTGGTCGCTGCAACTTCAAAACTGATATGCTCAACAGGAAGGTTTCCCTATTGAGTGGTGGTGAGAAGGTAAATACACTACATATATATTTCATATACTTTTATGGATTTCATCCAAAAAAAAACTGTTTCATTTATCACTCCTATACAATTCAGCAATTTTATTTAAACAGAGTTTGTTGGTTAGTTGAGGTGTACTTAAAACGAATGTTTAATTCTTTTTAATGCCACATGATCTGCATGTGTAATTCTTCTTCCCCCTAATATTTTGTGAACTAATGCCTATTGCATATTGTTTTTCATGTCTGAGATAATTGTGCTGAAGGTATATATTTGAATGTTGTCTTTTCCTGTTCCATTCAGGCACGTCTTGCCTTTTGCAAATTCATGGTAAAACCATCAACCCTACTAGTTTTAGATGAGCCGACCAATCATCTGGATATACCCTCAAAAGAGATGCTAGAGGTTTGGTTTCTCTTAGCTTTTTATCTATCCTTCATCCTCATTTTTTGTCTGATGTTGTGGCATTTAGATTTATCACTCATTTTGTTCTGTAATCTTTCAATTCAATCAGGAGGCAATTCGGGAGTACAGTGGCACTGTCATTACAGTATCTCATGACCGATACTTCATTCGGCAAATAGTGAACAGAGTAGTGGAAGTAAAAGACGGCCACTTGCAGGATTATGCAGGCGACTACAATGTATGGTTTTCTTGGTTAAGTGTTAGTTTTGGTTAAATAAGTGAAAAGATTATTATTTTTTTATAATCCATGAGGTCATTCAGATGCATGTTTTCTATAGTTCTCGGTCAGCCAAGTTTATTGACGGTATTCACCTGAAAAATGCTGTTGAATGAGTTGTTTCTTTTTGGATTAACTGTTGGTACCAATCTCAAATGAGCAGTATTATCTGGAGAAGAACCTAGAGGCAAGGGAGAAGGAACTCGAGCGTGAGGCAGAACTTGAAGAGAAAGCTCCCAAAGGGAAAGCTAAATCAAAGATGTCAAAGGTAAGCAATTAGCTGTGATTCCAAGCCTTTGTAAACTGGAGAAGATTACTGTCACATGACATGGTGTACATAGCATTAATAACATCAACCTTGCTGGTTTGAACAGGCGGAGAAGGAAGCTCAAAAGAAACAAAGAAGGCAGGCATTTCAAGCAGCTAAACAAAAATCGAAAGGGATGAAGAATTCCAAGAGATGGAACTGAAATATCCAAATCTATACCCCAAATTGATTAAAGATGACCCATGCAGTATAAAGTGCCTAAGAATCGAATGACCACCACCACCTTCTGTATATAATGCTTGATAGAAATGAAGTTCTGTAAGAATTGAAGCTCCTATATGATTTTTGAAGCTTCTTAATTCGCAGACGTTTTCAGTTCTTTGTAATGCATGGTGAACTTCATGTAAACAATAACATCTTTCTTAAATTGTAATTCAAATTAAGTAATAATAAAAGTAATTAAATTTAGATGAACAACATAAATATATGCATAAAAAGTAAAGGTTTATCCTTTTTCCCCCTTTTCTTGAAATGTGTAGAAGCATATGCCTAAGGCTAAAATCAAGGTGATGGCACCACGTTTCAGTAGAACGTGTCCAAACACGAAACCATCCCCTGACTACAAAGCGGCACATACCACATCCTGTTTAATTAGTTGTGGAAATGTTACGATTGAGCAACTCTAGAGCAAGAGCCTTGACATGGTTTCTAGTTTGGTTCATCATCCTATCCCATCAAATTGGAGTCCTGGTTTGTCAGGATGAAGATAAGCCATCCATGTTCCAGTTACTGTCAAACATCCTTTCATCGTTGAAGAAACCACATCAGAGTTATTGGGAGAAGACCAAATCCGTCGTCCACGAGTTCCAGTTGCACTTCACCCCTCCAAGGCTGGAGTAAGACAGACACTGTTACTCTTTTTGTTTATTACATTACATATGTCCTGATACTGGTACATTTTGAATATGTTGTGTGCTGTTAGTTTTAGGGGCACAGGCAGTGGCCCAGGTGCAGGTGATGGCTCAGGAGAGAAGGTGAAAGCAGCAGTGAAGGACATGATCGGAACAAGTGAAGCGGTAGCTGAAGAATCTGCTAAATCTGCTGCTGAAGCTGTCCACAAAACCGCCGAGAAGCTCAAAGGGTCTGCTTCTGTCCCAAGGAAACAAGAATCTAGCGATGAGCTGTAATTGTAAACTAAATACCATCAACCTCTGTTTTAGATGTGTGTTTGTAAGCTAATTTCTATTTTGTATATGACAATATTATTATGATCACATCATTTCAAATTATTTTATTTATAACATGATTATTTTTATTTAAATAAAATATTAAAAAATAAATTATTTTCAAAAAATAATAATTAAAATAAGTACTCAATTAAAAATTAAGGTATTTTTTGTATTATTATCTTCTTTTTCTTCCTTTTTGTGTAATAATATGTTTCAAGTGAATCAGATCTTTTCTATAAAAAATGTAAATCAGAATTTGGTTTAAACATTCTCGCAGAATTATATTATTTGATAAATAGGTTCTAAACTTTAATTGATAAATAAGTTTTAAACCTTTGAAGTTTAAGATTTATTATTTAAATTTTAAAATTTTATAATTAAAGATTTTATAGTTTAAATAGGTAAAATTATGTAATTTTTTAATGTTTATGTATCACATAGTGGAGGATGTAGCTATTATTTAAGTGGACCAAAACCTACTTTAAACTTTTGAAAATTTATATATTTATTTTTATTTTTTAAAATTTTATAAATTAATTCCTATCCTAAATTTTTTAAAATAAATTATGTATTCATCCTTAAATTTTTTTTAAATCTGCAACTGATAATAATCTATATAATATAAAAAATTGTTTGATAGACACTTTATATCAACAAAAGTCATAATAAATATTTCAAACTCCATTATATTAGTATATCAATAATATATACCCAAACCAAGAAAAAAGAGGGTTTTGATCGTATTACAATTATAACAAGGGTGGCTGATAGTTAATGCATTACCCTAGTCCATAACGTTGGGTTTAAGTACTCCAGCCTCTCTTCGACCTGACCCTTTGAGACCACACTCTAAGGATCCAAGTTCTTTCATGTGGAAGAAGAAGGTTGCAGGGTCCAAGCATTAGGAGCCATAAGGGGCATCTGATTGTAGTACAGCATGGAAGGGGTCTCATGGTTGTGAACACCCTCGTATGTGGTTATAACATAATTTTCATCATTTGTGTCCCTTTCTATCCTCTTCTTCACATCGCATCCTTCGCTCGAACATTTATAATAATTCCTGCAGAACACAACAATGTCATCATCAACCAAATAATCGAAGTTCAATAATTTGATCTCTCATATTGTTCGATCTTATTTATGTCTCTGACTTTATGTTTTTATACATAACTTGGTTAATGGATTGATAGGTATTACAACTTTAAAATATGACACTACTAACCCCATTGTCTAGACAAATTTATAAATAAAAATCTAGATATGCTTTTATGTGGTCCCAACACTCAGAATTATCCATGGATGCCTTAGACAGACACCCACTAGCTACACCGCCAATTTCATAATTCATATTTCATGACAAAATCCCCAAGAAACTAGATTCAAAACAACCCCATTGTGCATGATCTTTTTAGTCATATAGTAACTTGTAGCAAGTTAATAGTTCATGTCTCAAGGTCATTATTTTATATTTCAAGATCTTTTTTTTTTTTTTAGAATTAATGCCGTTGACGTCTACGGCGAAGATAAACACAGCATCCTACTGTTGTTTGTATGTGCACTTGTGGAGTGATCGATTTCCTTTTCTACTTCAAGGATGAAGGCTACTAGTAAAACTAGCAACTAGTTTAGGTGTGGATATGTGATAATAATACAACAGCCTACAGTGGGTGCAAATCGTCTACCTCTTTCCTATGCCTCCACTTCAAATTAGAGGTTTAGGGTTTAGGATTCTAGGTTAGGGGTTTTGGTTAGGGTTTAGAGAATTAAGGGTACGGTGTAGGGTTTAGAATTTAGGATATAAAAAATAAGAGTTAGGGTTTAAAATTTAATTTTTTTAAAATTTTTTCAAAGGAGACATAAAAAGAGACATGAAAAAAAGGTAGAGAATTTCTAATCGTCCACGGTGTATGTGTGTGGAGTAATGGATGCACCTTGATGGGGCATCCTTCCCACTTTTGCCCCACTTTTTGGATATAATTTGCTACCACCCCATATAATATGATGGGATGGGATTCATGATCAACTCTTCTTTGCCATGCTTACTAATTAATTAGCATATTGCATTTTCTGCAACTAGCTAGAAGACACTATCATAATCCCACATGCTGTCTGTGATTTAAAACTCCAAATCCAGTTGTTTTGAGACATAGATTTTCTGCATAGTTGAGTATAATAATGATTTCAAAGTGATTTCAATATAGATGGATACAAAGTTATGGGGTCCTTTCACTATTGATTGAAACCATGATAATGAAAGATCCTGTGGTTCCAACATCAGTGAAACTAAATTGTTTCATATCTTAATCATATATTCCATGCAATTCATAAGATAAACCCAGAAATAAAATTAGAAAATTTACCTTGGGTTAGGGCAGTTCTTGATGGACTTTTTCCCATATTTCCTCCATTTATATCCATCATCGATCACTTCCATCTCTGACTTCATTCTAAACGCAACTCGAACACCCAGTCCAGGTTTGTTTTTCCCAACTCCTTTTTTGCATCTTCTGCAAAAATTTTAACAAAAAAAAAATCAATAAATACCTTAAACAAGGGAGAAAGATCCATTAGGGAGCTCATAGTACATAATATCACTTGCATGTTACTGTTGTTTGAGGTTACACCACAGAATTCAGTAGCGGCAGCCGTGTCTTTCTCCGATGAAGCCATACTCTGCGACGAGTATGTATCGTCGTCGAGTATAAGATAATCGGAGAGGTGGAAATCGGGCATGGGAGTGAGGTTTTCAGGGGAGAATGTGCAATTAGGGTGGTGATGAGAAAAGTCCATTTTTAAGAAAAAAGCTGGACTTTGGTCTTTGACAGTGTTGTAGGAAGGGAAGCTTGTTTGGCATAGCTGCAAACCATTTTATACATTTAATTTTAATTATAATAAATAATGTAATTATGTTAACTTTTTTTTAAAAAAATAAATAATTTTATGAGCTGCTGCTTCATGGACACTTCCTGGAGCGATGTAACGAAGATTCTTTGTGGTCCACGTGGTCTGATGGCGTCACATGATGACGTATGAACTTAACTTTATTGCGTTAAAATATGGGACCACTTGTACTGTGTTACGCGACTCGTTGCTTTTGGTAGGCGGAAGAACCATGGGTTTTCGGAGAGAATGGATTTTTCGTACTATAGTGTAAAAATATTTAAAATTATTAGATTTAATTATTTATTGATTTAATTTAAATTTTTAAATATTTAATTTAATTTTTTTTATTTTATTGATTGAATATATATAATAATATTTTAAATTTTATATGCTAATTTTATTATATTTGACTAATTACTATACTGTATTTTAAGCTTTAAACTCTTATTTTATAAATTTATTTTAAATGAATATTTATCTTCGTGGATTCATGAATATTTAATGATTTTAAATGATGGTTAAACTTATGGTTTTAAATTAAAAATCTAATGGGGTAATTCCGGACGATCAAAATATAGTACTTTATATATGGATTAGGGTGTTACACTAATTTTTTATTTTTATTTACTCAAAAATTAATAAACTACTTATAATTTGAAATCAAAAAACGTTTGTTTTAAATGAATCTATACTTTTGTATGGTTATAAAAATATAAGGTTTAATTCTTGATTTATCTTATAAATTTTTTGAAAAATCGTTGTTAATTTTTTTTCTATAAATTATGTCAATTTTTTATGATCTTATAACATTCAAATATTTATTTTTTTAAACTACATATCAAACTTTATATTTTAAATAAAATTAGATTGAATCACGTTTCAAATGATATATATATATAATTTTCTAATTTTTCTTATAAAATTTATAGTGAATTTTTAAGCTTATTTCAGTATGTCATACTTATATTATGGGAGATTATATTTTTGTTGATCAATGTGTAAATTATCCTTATGATCATCCAACTTTATAAAATATTAAGTATATATATATATATATATATATATATATATATCACGGATTCTTGTGGATATTTATACAAGTATGGTTCATTTATCCCTTAATTCGTTTCTAGCAATCATCATTTTTATCCTCATTTGAACTTCGATGATAAAACTTTTTTTACCCTAATACTCAGAGCAGAGCTAGAAAATTATGTAAGATGTATCATTTTTTTGAATTATATTTAATGGGTCAATTATTTATAAATTAATGTTATTTTTTAAAATATATATAAATCATATGAAAAAAGTTTGGTAAAAAAATTTTGAAGTGTCATTTGACCACCCTTATCAAAGGTTGGCTCCGCTCATGCTCATTCTCATGGCGATTTTAGTTATTTCTCATATTCATCCATTCATATCCTATAATTTTAATTATTTCTTACCTGATTGTCACCTCTAATGAGAATTTAATGTTACAATCCAACAAAAGAATATAATACTTCATTGTTATTTTATGATGAACAATCAGTGATTCTGATATCAATTTATTATATTAAAAATATTCTAAAGATGAACGATAACGATGAAACAATAAATAATACAATCACAAAAATTAAAAAAAAAATCAAAATTTGCATGAAATATTCGAACGGAAAATTATGAACAGAGGACGAGAACTTTCATTTATGCGAAACAAATATATTACAAGAGATGATTGTTTAACTTTGACCACCTCTAATCTCTAGTGTTTATAAATAAAAATAAATTGACTATTTATGACTAAAACTTGCATATAAAATACTTCTACTATGATTAGCAAAGACAATGTCATTTAATTTGAATGCAATTATCCAATTAATATTCAATTTTATAGTCAAAAGCACGAGTTTATAATAGGTCTCACCAAGCCATCACATGAAGGAAATCCTATGGAATTAAAATATAATACAACAGTTTCCATTTGCATGTTTTTTGGCTTCTTGTCTTTCAACAGATCTGTTCGGTAGTAAAGGAGTTGGAGAAAGTGCAAGGAAATGGAGAGATTATATCATAGGCTCGGCCTACAGGCTCGGTCTACCACGTTAGTCGTGGTCCCTAGCCAATTAAAACTACTCATTCCGCCACTAATCAGTCATGTAATTAATGTAATTTCTAGAAATCATATTTTTAAAATAACATGGAAATTTTGAGTGGAGATTCATTGGTTGGAGAAAATGAGGTGGAAATTAGTGGTGAAGTGGGTGGTTATTATTGGATGGGATCACGGCTAACGTGGTAGGCCGGACCCATGATATAATTTCTCAAAGGAAATGACTTTTAAGTAGAGATGTGCATGAGTTAGATTTTTGGTCTATTTAAACTCGACCCGAATACAAATATCAACCCGATTTAAATATTTTTTTAAAAAAAAATCTAACTCGACTCGAAAATAAATACCCTGAACTCGACTCCAACCTGACCTGACCTATAGAAAAAAATTTATGAACTAAATTTAAAAAAAAAATAATGTTTGGGACTTAATTTTAAAAAATATAATTTTAAAGAAATTATAAATAAAAAATAATTTTAAGGACCTAATTATAAAAATATATAAATAAAGGACTATTATTATAAATATCCTTAAAAAATTATGGAAAATTATATATTTAGTCCCGGGTTGGGTCGAATATTTTACACCCTAATCCCAACCCCGACCCGATGCCACCTTAAAAAATCACCTGACCCGAACCCGTTTTTTCATCAAAAATCCAATTCGATCAGGTCGGGTTGGGTAAAATACCCATCCCTACTTTTAAGATAATATATTTAATCACTTATATATAAATTGTATAAGAAATTATATAATTTTTTTATAAAATTTAAATTATAAATTATAAATCTTACGTATTAAAATTTAAATCTTAGATTTTAAACTCTAAACATAAATTTTTAAATTTTATATTCTACGTACTAAAATTTTAAACCCTAAAATTAAATAATCAAAATATTTTTTATTTTTATTATTATTTTTTCACCAAAAATATTATAGTATTTATTTTTGTATTTGATCCATGGAGAGACTTGGAACGGTCAACGATGGATACAAGGAAGCTTCGTTTGACAGCACCACCACAAGTTGATGGGATTTTTTTTCTTTACTATTTTGTTGTTGCTTAGTGATTTTGACTTTGGAGAATCCAGATTAAGATGATTTAGCCCTTGGTTTGGTCAAAACACTCTTTAATCATAAAAGATTTGGAGTTGCCAAGCAACTTCCCACTGACATTTTGGGTGGGTATTGTTTGAGTGTTTTTTTTTTTTAATTTCAAAATTTCATATCAGCATTAATTATTTTTATATAATGAATACTTTTGCACAAATTAAAAAAAATATCATTGGATTTGGCCCATACAGTAAATTAAAAGTTTATTAATCAAATGTATCGATAGACAGGGTGAGAGCTAGGATTTAAAGTTAAAGGGGACAAAAACATAAATTTTAGAAGTAAGAGGGACAAATTCATAAAAAAACAATTTTTAAAAGAATTTAAATGGAGACAAAAGTGAAAAAATCTTTTGGGGTGGGAGACGATTATCCCTCCCCAGCACCATACAGTTCCGTCCCTATCAATAAATATATAATTAGATCAATTTTTTATATTAAAAACACAATATTTATTGATAATCAATTAGTTTAGTGAATTGATCCATTAAGTAAAGCTAAATTTTTGAATCTTGACGCTATAAATAAAGAAAATTGAATTAAAAGAATAATCCTGATAGTAAGCCTCTGCAATACCTAAACTAGACTAGTCAACTAATAACATGAACACCACTAGTTAACAACTATTTAAAAAATACGAAGTTATGATAATTTTTTGTTTAATATATATTCTATTTGGTAACAAATAATCCCAATTAAAAAATATTTTAAATTATTAAATTTTAATAATTTTATTTACCAGGTGTTACAAACCCTTAACTTTTCCATCCCACATACAGCACTAAAATGACTAAAAGCAGTGTGTAAATTTGTTGTATTTTGTGAATCCCTACTTTGTTCTAGACAATATTAAAAGTATATAATTGCATGTCCTATAGATCTTTGGAAGAATTGCTTGGAATATCATTGGAAAGGAACAGATAAGGAAAAGTCGGCCATCCAAACAAAACAACCTATAAGACAACAGACTTCTTTGGGTGGGAATCCAATGATCGTGGGACAGCGCTTTCCTAGAATTTGTGCTGCTTCACCCAACTACACTCGATAGAAATATCAGAATATAGGTAAGGGTGGGAGTTGGGCGGGGACGGACTCCAACACTTACGGTTATAATTTTGAAAATTCTGTTTAAATGACATATTTGTTCTTAAACTTATAATTGAGTAACTGAATTATCTTTTTAAAAAATGAGTGTTATGTTTATAACTAAGCTTAGAACAGTGTGACCTCTTTTACCCAGCTCAAGTGCAGTTATGATATCAACTTCATCACCATCCAGGGTGGTTCATGGTAGTTTCTTGATGTTGGGTGGTGGCGGCTACTCAAGTGTAACCGAGACAAAAAGAAATGGTGTTCAAATTGACTTATCACGACATGGTTTCAAGTGTTTGTTGTCTGAAGGAAACCAGAACTGCAGACTCTATACAAAGTTACAGATCATGTCAATTTCAGCCGCATCAGATAACACAAGAAAGAGAAGCATATGAAATCAAGTAGAAAGAGTCTTCATAAGAGTCAATGCATAGACTGTATGAATTTTGCATGTTTTCCATGACTTTTGCAGACTTGTTTCTGTAGAGGCCGATGAACAAATTATCGGTAACGGATTTAGAAAAATAATTTGAAGATAAACATATATAAAGTTTTAAAAAGTCTAATCCTATATCGTATATACATCCGTTATTACAAATCATGCTATATTGATTTTGATGTTATTATGTATATATTTTTATGCGGCCTCTAAAGACTTGTTTCTAAAGAATAATGTTTAAAAAAAATAAAAATTGATTGTTTAAATTAATAAATTTCTTATTGTATTGTTTAATATAAAAAAAAATGGAGAAGCAGTCCCTACTAACTATTGAAGGGTTCTGACTTTGTAAGAGAGACCTATTAAAGTATTTTACAAGTGGTTCACTTAAAAGCCTGTTTATTATTGGACCGACCGGTTTGATGAATATCACCACTAAACTTGTCTTTACATTATCAGCATAGATGGGCTTTGATTCGTAATAAAATGTAACATGTGATTTATTTTTTAATTAAAAAATATAATATTCTATGTCAAAATTAAAATTTACATAAAATAAGATAAGATGAGCTTCTTTAGCAATTAGACAAATCAATGAGCTTGGTTCTGGAACCTCCACCTCCACCCCGACCCATATCCGCAGCACTGCTCAAACGCCGGTTCAACTCCATTCGAACCGCTTTACCACCAACAAATCACCAACTGAGACCCTCTCGTCTTCCACTCAATCCCACTTTCAGCTCTAGGCCTACTGTCACTGCGGTTTTGAAGTCGGAGAAGGAAAAAAAACTGGTGACGAAGCAAAAGGACACGCCGGTAAGGATAGTGACAGTGATTGGTGAAGGAAGCGTCAGCCCGCTCAAATGCGCCACCTGGGAGGAGGTTATGCTGCACACTGTAAGGGCTACAATTTTATTATTATTTTTTAATTTAAAACTTAATTAAGCTTTCATAAGATGACGATTTTCAATTTAAACTGGATATTGATATTTGAATAGATAGGATATGGAATTTTGATATGACTGTTTTTGGACTTGTATATTGTTTTTTGTTTGTTGTGATATTGATCAGGCAAAAAGAATGAAATGGGTGGATGAAGGATATGAAATGGTTGTTTTCACTGACAATTTCCAGCAATCTAATGATCCAACATCGATGGATCTGCAAAAGGAATTGTCTTGTGCAGATATACTGGTTGTTGTAGCTGTTACGAATCAAGACTCGGTGAAATGGATTCAGACAAATAGTGAAAGCATCCCTAACATAATCTGCTTTGAATCCGCTCCGGGTTTGGTTAACAAATTAGGAAGCTCTTATGTCCAGAGTGAAGTGAATAGTAGTGTATTTGACAAAATAGTGGGGATTTCTCAGCCCAAGACAACAAAGGAAGTAGTGCAAACTGTATCGGAGGCTTGGGACCGGCATAATTCTGATGATATAAGGTTCTGTTTGTTGGTTATCATCAATGCTTATATTCAACCGGTCCCTGTGTTGAAAAACTTGAGATCAAAGGGTTTTTCTACCCTAAATTGCATGGTGAAGAATTGTGGGACTCAAATATTGGATTGCCTTATGGATCACAATTGCAGGAAAGCTCTTCAATGCTTGAACAAGTGCAGCCCTGTAGATCAAGTGTGCAATTATCGGTGTATTGCTTCATATGAAAGTCCGAAACTAGAAGCATTTTCTCTCTGTGTACTTCAGAAAAACAATTGTCTTGATTTAGATGCAAAGATCCCCGAAAAACTGAACGTGCAGCCTATGCTTAAGTTCCGAGGGAAAGACTTGTGCCATGAAGCTGCTGAAGATATGTTTGTTGGTTGGCTGGGGAGTCTGGATTGGAGTTGGCGAGTTGTAGCAGGGCAGAACCCAGCTTACGATCAATTTCCATGTCAGTACCAGTTGTTTTACAGGGGAAAGGCAAAGGGATCTTTTTGGTACGAGCCAGTCTTTCAGGTTAAAACTTTAGAAGGAGAGCTGGTTTGGAGGAGGCGTAAATATCGGGTAAAGAGAGCAAACGTTCCCGGGACGTTTTACTTCAGTGTCTTGGATAATGGGGTTGTTTCAAATGAGTTTTGGACAATCGTGGATGTGTGTGAAGATTTCAGTTGGGGTTTGTTTCATTACCATGGGGCGGCACGAGTGGCTGGACAGTCTTATACTGGTGCAGTGCTGGTTAGTCCGGATGGTGCATACCCTAAACAGACACAGTCCAGCAGATTATCAATAGCCTTGGAGAGATGTGGAATTAAGGAGTGGGAACTATATACAGTTGATAACTGTTGGTGCCAAGATCCTCCGCTAGGGATTCCAGAAGGTTCGAGTTTACATTCTGTGGTTGATGTAAAAGACCAGAGTCAAGGATCCTCAAAATAAGAGTTAAAAACTTGGATACAGGATCCTAAAAAAATATCTATAAGAATCTTTGAAATTTTACAATTTTTTTAGAACATAATCTATATACTCTCTTTTTAAAATATATAATCTGTATATACTCTATTATAAACACTAACTATATTATTAACCTTCAACTTTCTTTGAAATTATATATAAGATAAAACTCTTTATCTAAATCTTCCCCAACACAATACCTTTTTAAATTTTATCGTTATATAATTATTTTTAATTAAAGTATCCAAACTTTATATTTTGATCTAAATTAACTATTCATTTTAGCAAGTAAAATAGTAATTTTGTTTGATTTTTTTGGATGAAGATTCCCCGAAGACCATAGAAATCCATGCGAAGAGACGAGGATGAAAAAAATCCATGAAGCATTTAATGTAGATTCCCCAAAACTATAACAGCAAGTGTTGAGAATAGAACAATGACAGATCTAGACATTGGACCTCTGAAATTAATTTCCTATTTTGTTTGAATCAATTTTCAGTAGAAAGTTGAGAGTGTCGGGTTAGTCATAGATGTTTTTTGAAATTAAAAGAGAAGAATCTGAAACAAGTAAAATTTTCTTAAAGCTTATTGGAGAAATTAGTGAAGCTCATTTCTATAATTTAAAACTGAAAGTGTATACAAAATAACTATATTAACAGAATGCATCAGCATGATAGACATAACGACGAGATTTGGTAACTGTGTAAGAAAAGAGTTCAATAGAGAAATGCGTAGTTTATGTTAAATAAATCAACAAAAATATTGCTATATCAGCTATATCAACAATCATAAAGCACACTATAACATCATCAATGACTTCAGTTGCAAAAGATTTTTCAGATGAACAGAACAATCCAGTACAGAAAGCACTCGACGGACCGTTTCGTTCGCCTAAAGACCATTCATTCGAGGCATTAATTGGTGCACACCAGTAAATTACTTATCTTACAAAACAGTACAAACCAGTTATAATTCAATGAAAAAGACAAGACAAAGAACACATTGAAAAGACAGGGCCGTATTCAAATCAATGATTCCACCAATACACTAACCTGTATTAGCCAAAGAAAACCCTTTCTTCAATTTACAGTCTACATGCAGTTTGCAGTTGCAGAATTAGAAACGGTACCTCTTTGAACAAGTTACTAAGAGATCTCTTGTTGGATTGATCATCGTCGATGTTAACATCTCTGTCCTCGGCAGCCTCGACCATGTTTTCACCTTCAGCAGCCTCCTTTGCTTCGGGAACCGCCTCTTTCGGCGGTAACGGTGCTGGGACCTCCCCTTGGTCACCCTTCAAAACCTTAGGCTTGGTGGCGCAACCTCCCATGTTTGCTCAGCGTGAGAGCTTTTGTTATGTTTTGTCCAAAGGACCGAAAGGTTTGGTTTTTAAGGTTGATTGGGTTCCGACCAATGTAGTAAGTGCTCTGCATTAAAACAAAAGAAATCCCAAGAGACAACATGCTGCATAGATTTTAATAACGCTCCTAAAATTTTGTTTCCAGTTATTATTGTTCATAATAAATTAGAATAATTTAAAAACAGGTGTCTCAAGCTGTAAAGCATTTTATAACCCTAATTAGTAATTAATGGGGGAGTTTTAAGATCAGATTACGATGACGATGATTACGTTTAGGGGAAACATAAGATTTTATGTTAGGGATTTAAAATTTTAAATTAAAAATATAAAATTATAAAATTTTAAGATATAAAATTAAATTATTAATAAAAATATATAAAATATTTAATTTATAAAAAAAATTAAAATTTTTAAATATGTAACTTATTCCCTCATTTATAAACAATCTGAGGTTAAAGGATTCATATCATAATAAAATATATTTTTGAGGTGAACTTTTAATTACGATAATGAATCAGGTTAGAATGATAGTATAATATATTTAATTTATTATTTTTTAATAATTTTCATTTATATAATATTTAAAATTCACGATTTAAAAATATATGCTAATTTAAATTTTTTAATTATTTATTTTAAATATTTGACTGATTTATTGTAAATTATATTAACTAACTTTTTCCAAGATTTTTTTGTTCATAATTAAAGCGAAAATAGCGGAAGTCACGTTATGTACATGGGGAAATGAATGAAAGCAGCAGAGATTGACGTGATTGATTTGCACGTAACAACTAAGATGCGGTATGTGGGCCTATAATTTTTTAAATTAGGATTGAAAAGAATTAAATTTAGAATATATTTTTAGTTTAAAATTAAAATTTATATTTTAAAATTTTTAATATTAAAATATAAAAAGAATATCGAAAAGATATCAAAGATTTTTTACCTATAATTACTTATATATCGTGTTGTCCATTAGACTTCAACTCCCCTAACACTAAAAGATTATTAGATGAACCATGTTTATCATGGTCTAAACAATTAAGATCGTTTATATTTAATAACTATCTAATAATTGTTTACCCGCTAATTACATGTAAGAAAGAGGTGATGATTTACTTTGAAAAAAAATTAAGATGAACGACCCTGAGTAATTGGGACAACGGATGACGTGGTGAACAGGGTTCACCTAATAATTTTTTTGACACGAGAAATTATATCATAGGTAAGTCCTACCACATCATCCATGGGGCTAACCACTAAAAATCATCAATCTCATCATATTTTTTTATGTCATATTTTCCTAAATGAATCTTCACTCATATTTATTGTTAATTCATTTTAAAAACATGTTTTTTAAGTGAAGATTCACTTAAGAAAAAATATGACATGAAAAAATTGATAAAATAATTGACTTTGATAGTTGGTACAATGGATATTTGATGGGAGTTACTCATAATATAATTTCTCCTTGAGAATACAAGGTTTGGTCCATTTTTAGGTTGATTTTGGTAAATATGATAAATAATTTTAATATTCTAAAAATTAAAAGATATTAGTGTATATTTTAGATTTATTATAAAAAATATAATATAGAGAAAAATCGTTATTTACAAAGGATGATCTGGATAAAGATAATTTTATTTTGAGTTGATAAAAAATATTAAAATATTATAAATTAGAGAAAAATATCATTTATAGATGACGTCTTTACTCAAATCATTATTTATAGGTGATAAATTTTTATTATATTATATTTTTTAGTTTAAATTTTAAAATATATCCTAATAATTTCTTAAAAGATATTTATTATATTATTAAAAAAAAGGGAGGTATTCCTCAAAGTAAAAAAAAATTGAAATTATGACTCATAATCAACCAATCAAACAACTTTTAATTTATTTTTTTAATGTAATACAAAGAATTGAATAGGTTAAATACTGTACAAATTTATTTTGTAGCTACAAAATTAACAATTAACAACCCAAACAGGAAATTGAATTAAGTATCATTATAGATATCCATAATTCTGTTCAAAATTCCTTTAATATTGTGGAATTAAAAAATATTTCCTAATATAGTGAAATGAATAAATTATTTTTTAATATATACTTTTATAGTGTTTTAAAATCTGAATTAATTGATTTCATTTTCAAACAATGAATGACACGTGTCATTTTCTTGAATTACCTAGCACTGTTTAAAAATGATAATTCCGACTTCAAATACTAACATAAATCACATGACAACTGAAACTTCAAAATTTTAAATACTATTGAAAGTCAGATTCAAAGTCAGATTCACCTGGTACTGGTTTTAATTGACACTATTTAAAAACGAAATTATCTGATACCGACTTTAAGAATATACAATATTCTAAAAAATACTTTCCCATAATTACTATATTAAAAAAATTAATATAAAATATTTCTGAAAATTCTCACTTCCTCTTACAAAATCGGAAAAATCATTTTTTAATTATTATAAAAGTTGATTCGTAGGGATATAAGTACTAGAACCTTCTAAGTTTTGTTAGAGATTTAAATCCTACTATCTTTAATTATTTTATATTTATATTCGATACAATTATAGCATATAATTTTGTATCTTTAATTACCACCCTAATAGCTGGCTGCTTATAGAATAATAGTTGTTTATGTACTCAGCACACGGCTCTGTAACTTGTACCAGCTTCTATAAGCAGAGGTGGCTGGTAGCTATCGCAGTGCTTGTGGGACTTCCATGCTCATCAAATATAATGGAAACAAAAATAACTCCAAAGGTTGAGGAAAAATGATTATCAGAATCAACAACATTGGAGAACATTGAAGTAAGAATTGGGAGGGCCCCAACTGCCACAAATACTGACGTAGGCTCTCCCTCTAGAGGAGACTTTAGGCAGGTGCACCTTCCGAGTGCAATGAAAGCCATCAACCTAGGACATGAACCTTATTGATCATCCATTGACCCCGTCCAGGTAAGTAAGTTGGAAAGGCTGCCATTACGTATTCTTTATAAGCATTGCTCAACTCTCTGTTTTATTGTCTTCTCGATGTGGGTTTGAGTTGTTACCAGAGAACAAAGTATCTGTCTTATTTTTACAGTATAGCAGAGTATCAGTCGAGTTCTCAAATATGGGCAAACTAGTGATGCTGTTCAAATAAGCATCTGGAAAAAAATATTTCAATTTAACTTCAAAACCTCTGGTTGCTAGTTGCTACACCTCTGATACACAGTTTTTATACGGTGATCAAATTCCAAGTGCATCAAAGGATTTTTGCCTCAAGATTTCGATCACAAGAATTCCAATCAAACCAAATAACAAAGTTATCGTTTCTGTAAACGATTTCGATATCCCTGTAGCAGCAGAAACACAACTTCAATAAAACCAAGTGTTGTGGCCTATGAATGTTAAGCTTCTTAAAAGAGAATACCTCTGTCTTTGCTTTCGAATGTTCAAATGTCTCAAGACAAGCAGAAGCAGCACTTGATTGCTTGGATATTGGATTAAGTTGGTGGGGTTTGGAAAATCCTAAGACCCAAACAGGAGAAGATGACTTGTTTATTGCTTGGGTTGCCAAGTAAGTAGTAACCACTGAATGCCTCCTATGTAGCAGCAGCACTGTTGAAGAAACTATGGATTCATTCATAGGTTTGAGATATGGTTCTGCAACACGTGTGAAATTTATCCTCAAACTGAAAGATGGCAGAATGCAGTGACATGGTAGTTCCAAAGGAAAAACTCTGGTTGCTGTTATTCTAAACCTTGCTTTGAATGCTCTTAGCCAATGAGGGTGAGCGTTTACCATCCCTGATAGACTTGGTTTTATCTTTTCGGTCAGAGATGGATCCAGGGGTACTAGGATCTACCAACATAAAATCATGTGTTCATCATGCAGATGACTTTCAGTAGTTTTCCTTCACTTATATTGTTCATTTGAGAAATATATTGCATTTCAAGCTTTGAGTGGGTTGTGGTGGACAGGTTTTTTCATCCTTTTAGAACGATTGGTGTTCCTTCGGGTATTTTTAGCTAGATGCAATGATTTCTAGTCTGTGCATATTTCTGAGTGTTGAAGAGCATGTAAAGTTTATTCTCAAACTGAGGCAGTAAACAGTTTTAACTTTTAAAGGGACAAACTATGGATACAATTATTCAAGAGTATTCTGTTCGAACTTGTGCTATAAAACTCTTAAACTTTCCTTGGGGTGAGAGTATTCAACAAGGAATACCCTTCCAAAAATAGGCGTATGCCGCTTAGAGTGGAGAGCACACGGTATTCTTTAGTAAAAGGCGAAAGAATAGTTCGCTCTGTGCTCACCACACGGCTCCGTGAAGTCTCAGTTCACCTATAAGTTGCCTTATAAACATGAGAAAGGGCTGCTACTTGATTTCCCAGGGCGGTGTGGGACTTGACTCCATGCTAATTTGGCTTCAATCATTCGCTCGATGATTTGTATTAAACCAAGCTTCTAATTGATTTTTTAGAGTATTTTTAACCTTGCTACTATCCTCAAAGTGAAGTAAAGCATAAATTCTCTCTCCTAGAGATTCCTGATCATTAGACATTGTAACTCTGAAACTCTTTTACTACATTTCTATTTTCTTTAACTCAATCTCCAATAGAAAGTTGAGACTGTAGGGATTATTCAATGAAACACAGATTCTTCTGTCATCGACATTCACACTGACAAAATAACTTGTGAGCAAGATCTGAGTAACATACAATTTTTGCATACTTGTGCTCAACTTCTTAAATGAGATATCCAAATGTCCAAAGTGAAAGCAACGTTTGATTTCTTTGAATTGGAGTGTTCTTGTTTTTATAGGTACAACTCTGGATCCCATTGCTTGGAATTTTGATTCCATGGGGTTTGACAGGAGACTATGTACGATGCTTTCCAGGTTGATCAATGGAGATGTATAAACTCGAAGAAAAACTGCAAACTTTCTTTCCCAGTGCAAAGTGGGATAGTATGACTTGGCTTCAATCTAAATTTCATTACAATCAGTCTCTCCTTTTGATTTAGTGATTTCATTGAGAATCGAGAGTTTATTTACTGATTTCTTTTGAAATTGAAGAAGATAGATAAGAAGTTTGTAGCAAATGCAAATGCTATAAATAACATTCTGAGAAAGCTAGAGTGCAGATTAGCAGGAATCATTTCTGTAGTTTAAAACTGGAGGTGTCCATAAATACAATGGCAATTGACAATTGGAAAATCAAAGTCCATCTGGTTAAGGCAAGATGAAAAACTAGATTTGATCGGAAAAAAAAATATCTTAACTATTATTTCTGATTTTTTTTAACTTAGATGACATCCAGACTTGATTAAAATGGTCAGAACTAGCTTTAACTAAAAAATTATTTAAAACCAAGAGCAAACAAATGACATAGTTTAGGGGCTAATTATCCTTTTTTGTTTGAAAAATGACACTAAATTTGTTAAAATCGGATCGAATATTCAAGACTTCATATTTGCAGATGCAGTTAGACATTACTGAGGAGTGGTATGTGTTTCTAATCTGGGCATCTCTCAAAACATGATTGTCTTAGTTTCTTAAATACACAGTACTTATTCTTTTCATGTCATTGATATTGACACTACAAGTAAACTATGAGCAAGATATGATCAACATGTAAACTTGAATCTCAGTTTCTTAAATGAGACATTATGTGTTTGCTTTGAAATGTTCTCATGACAGTGCACCAAAGTGACAGCAACATTTTGTTTCTTGGAACTGTAATGGGTTTGTTTTTAAAGATGCTGAGGTTAGGAAAATTCTAAGACCGAAACATGAGAAAGAAGGTGGGGTTGGCTGGCATAAGATTAGTTTGGAGTGTTGAAGAGGAAACCAGAGATCCATTGATTATTCTTCTATGTCCATTCTCAAAACACGTTCTGAAAGCTTGTCAAAGCCTATTGTTTGATAGTTCTTCCTGGATGGGATTTGTGTACCATAAAAAGGGTTGTTGAAAAGCATCAAAATACAGATAGTAGCAGTGCAGCAGCACACACAAAAAGGATAAAGATGGAGAGGACAGAAATGATCTGACTGCATGTGCCGACCCATCATCAGACACATCCACCCTCCGTAACAGCTGCTCTCTTCTCTTTTTCCAACTAACTCATTTACAGTACCTTTAACCCCAACAACATGGCCTCAACGCCTCATACCAAACTTGTGGATCCTTCCTCTTTCCCTTTTCTATTATTATTAGAGATATTAAACACTTGAATAATGAATGATTTGTTGCGATCTGATTTATCACGTTTTTTGTGGATGCTTCATCTTTTCAAAAAATATATCTGATACGATATATAGCGTTACATTTTATATATTTTAAGTTTTTTTAATGTAAGATTCCAAGTTCAGAAGTTGCTAGTATGCAGTTGGTTTCAGTGTTCATCAGTATCTTTAAATTGATTTTTTAATATTTTAGATGCTAAATGAAATATTTTTTAATGAACTTAAAAAATAAATATATTCGTCATTTTAAAGAATTTTAGGGTTTTTTGTTATTGTTGTTGCAAGTTAAAGATATAAAAAATAATAAAATATAATCTTAATAAATTAAAGTTTGAAGATTCAATTTTTTAGTGTTTTAAGTTACTTTTAAAATTTCTTGTATAAAAAAATTGACACGGAAAATTATGCTTCATAATTATTCCCAACAAACGTTCCGTTTTGACATCATGTCTACGTAAGTTCCACGCCAGCTTCAACTACAAAAGAATAATGAAGTATAAAATTCAAGTCTGTTTTTTTATCAGAAAAAAGTCTGCCATCACTTTGGTTTAGTTGTTCAGTTATAAATAATAGGGAGAATATTGGGACTTTTTACCTAAATAATATATTTTATATATTGATTAAATTAATATCAAAACACAATTAATATATTTTATATTGATTAAATTAATATGTTATACTTAAACATTTAAAGAAAAAAAAACTCATTCTTAAATCTTAACCCATATGAAATTTACATATTGGTTGTATTTGATCTAAGCATTTGTTTATTCTATTGCGTATTTTTTAAAAGTAAATAAAATATAACTTAATTTTAAAAAATTAAATAATTTAATTCGAGATAAAAATATTCGATTTAAAATTTTATAAACTTGAATTAATTTTAAAAAATCAAATAGAATTTAAATTATAAAATAAAAATTTAAATAACTCAAAAAATTTTAATAATTAAATAATTTATTTTTGAGTAATAAAAAAGGAAAGTTCGGTAGGAAATAAATATTATTATATTAACATTGGTTAAAGAAAAGAAAATGTGGTTAGCGTATAGTGAAATATTATTACTTCAGAAAGGATCCGTTCTAGAAAAAATAGTATAGGAATATTTTATATATTATTTACTTGAGAAAATTTTATCCAACAATTACCGATGGACACAAAATAAAAATTATCGATTAGTCTTATTAATTTAATTTATAAAAATTAATAATATAAATAATTTAACATATAATTATAAATCATTCAAAATAATATTTCTATTAAATTATCAATAAGTACTATTAATTTAATTTATAAAAATTAATACTTATTTATACATAATTTTAATCATTTGATAATATACACATATCTTATAAATAGACTAATTTATTTAAGATGAACTCAAATGAAAGGATGTATATTTTAGGTTAAGTGAACAAGTACATAAAATATACTCACGGGTTGAGTGATTTAAATACAATTAAAAATCTATATGTGACTATGATAATCTAGATGGGTAATTAACTCAATAGACTGAGATCATTAAACGACTTTAAATAAAAACTATTTGTAACTAATATGATTCAAATATATCTAGAATATATACATGGATAATAATCTAGATATGGTTTATTAAACCTGATGACCGTGTGAGCATGAGTAGCCTAACGGCTGTGTGAACACGAATTAAAGTAAAGTTTCGTTAGTCTTTTATGTAAAGGATCTATTGATATATCTATGTATGTTGTGTGGATACTATAGTTGATAGCTTATGTACCTCATGGCTAAATGACCATGGTGAAATATGAAACATACTCAATAGACTATTTAGCCTCGATTACAGTAAAATAGTGTAAAACATGTAAGGACTCTAGTTGTAAACTAGATAATAATTCATAGATTACTTTATTTATACTCTCTAGATTATATTTATTTTGTATGTTTATTTTATGATAATCTCAAATCGTAGTTAAGTAAAAATGTACCTTTAAACTTTATAAACTTAGTGCTCAGAATCATTGTTTTCGTTCGTAGGTTTGTAGGTCGTTCGTGATCAAGAAACACATTAAGATGAATCTCCCAACTCCACATCACTTTAGAGAATAATACTTAGTATTTAGTTCTGGATTTATATATTCATAGTACCTTATAAATATTAAACCTGTAAACTTTGTTTGGTTTACTATATTGATACTTTTAAAAACTCGTAGCTCCTATTTTGTAAATTGAATTATATGGGTTGATTTTAATACGTAAAATTAGGGATGTTTAATATTTTAAATGAAGGTTAAGCTTATGGTTTTAAATTGAAAATTTGATGGGTTGAATTACGGGTGACTCAAATGTTGTGCTTTTTCTATCCTACTTAATATGTTCGTATTAAGTTTTAAAAGTCAATTTTTTAAATTTTGACCATAGTTATTTTAAATATTTTAATTTTATTAAATTTTATAAAAATATATATTTTAAACTACTTGATTAAAGGTTTTTAAAATATGTTATTTTTAATATTTTTATAAATAATAAATTTAAAATTATAATAAATTAAAATTAAAAAAATAATTTAAAAATTTAATATTAAGATATTACGGAAGGAGTATTATATTTAGATCCGAAACCGGATTGAGATGTTACATATACGACAAGAGAAGTGTACTTCATTCCAGCAACTGTGTCATGACAACAGTTAGATTTGGGATTTGCATTAGGATTTTTTTAAATTTAGTGCATTTTTTGAAATCAGGTAAAGTTTATATTTTTATAAATTAAAATTGCAATGGGTTATATTTTAATTGGTTAGCAATTTTTTTTATTATAGTTAATTATTAGACATCAAGAGTTAACAAAATAAAATATTACATACTTATTTTTATCAAAAAAATAATTTAGATATCTAAATTAAAAAATATATAATTTAAAATTTTATTTTTATATTATAATTATTAATAATAAAATATAAATAATACTAACTAAGCTATTATTTGTTACATACTTATTTTTAGTATCAAGGTTCTTTAATAAAACTATTATTTATTATATTCGATATATATTTATAACAACATTATTCAAACGATATATATCCAATTCTTATTGTCTTTAGCTGCATGATATTATGATCATACACACATTATTATAAGCTCCGTTTGCACATGAAAAAAATGATTTCAATAATTAATCAAAAACTACAACCTTATAATCTGTATAATTGTCTAATTATTTTTAACAATCATACGCCTGCCTATTTTTTGCACTCATTATTTCCCCTCAGTACATGAAAGTTTATAATTTTTATTAAAAAATAATTAGCATCAAAAAGTACCAAATCAACATAATAATACGGGAATAAATATAAACCATCTTGCTTCAATGATTAAAAGAATAATTGTTGTTGGAGATTACGAGTTTGAGTACTAGTGATATAATACAATGATTGATCAATTAATATCCAGTGATTGAGAATATATTCTAGAACAAATATTACTGTAATTATCATAATTGATTAAAAAATATAAATAATTAATTGTTGGCACACATCAAAATGATTAAATCAGTGGGTCCATATGGTCCACACAAGGAATATTTTATCTGGGAATGAAAATTAAGAATTAGGGGGAAAAGAAGTAATTATTTGGAAAAGTGTAATTATTATGTTGAATATTGAAGTTTGGAATTTGAGAACTGGTGGGGTTTCATTTGGGGTTTTGAGGAATGTATGTACAAAAAGTGAAAATTGCCAAAGGAGAGGAACTTTTTTGGGGGGGCAAAAGTCAAATAGGGCCTCTTTCATGATATCTTCACCCCCCTGATTGCAAAGGATTTATGATCATTGTTCATCTAATTATAATTTATTTTTTCATTTTAATCACCCAAATTTAAAAAATTATAAAATGAACATTAAAGTCGTATTCCATTTTTATTTTGGTCACATATGGTACATTCCGTTAGTGACACATGCTAATATACTACTAGGGGTGATAATGAACTGAGTTGAATCCGAGTTTGGCCAGGCTCGGCTCGAAAATAGTGTTATAGGGCTCGGTTTCGGCTCGAGGCTCGACGAGCTCAAAATTTTAGGTTCGGGCTCGAAGCTCGTCAGGCTCGCCTCGCCATGACTCAAAATGAAAAAAAAATGTCTAATTTATTTTAGTTAATTTATTTTTAGTAGATTTTTCATATTTTATTTTATTGTTTTTCTTTTGTTAAAGATATTACTTTTAGTGTATATGTAGCATAAATATAATATAATTATTCCGAACATGTTCACGAGCTTTTCTTTTGTTAAAGATATTACTTTTAGTGTATATGTAGCATAAATATAATATAATTATTCCGAGCTTGTTCACGAGCTTTTCGAGTTGAGCTTGAATCAGCTCGGCTCGATTCATAAAGGTCTCGAGCCAAATCCAAGCCCGAGTCAAGCTCACTCGAGCTAAGCTTTGACCGAGCCCGAGTAACTCGCGAGCTGGTCAGACTCATTATCACCCCTATATACTATAATGCAATATATCATTGTATAATTGGTTTGAGATTCTAAGTTCGAATTTATTAAGTGTGATTTTTATGTATTCTAAGCATATAGTATTATAACTTAGAATTTAAAAAAGAAAAAATCCCTACAGGTAACTAAATTAATTAAGATCCAATCATTTCTTACAGTAGCTTTCCCCCTCCTTTTAGAAATTAAAATGATCGTTTTAGTTATCAAGAGGGGGAAAAAAGGAAAAAGAAAGTGTCCACATTAAAGCATTTCATAATAATGAATTATGAATAAAAGTAATAAAAATAAATCCTAGTGTATATATAAATCCACTTTGTCTATCTATGCTAGAAGTTTCAAGTTATTTTAGCTCTCAAAATACCTATTTCTATAAAGGAAAGCAAAACCTAACCCTTTATGTTCCTCCTCCTCCACAAGCCTTCTGCAGAGACTAGAGAAGAAGATGTCATCCAGCTCCCAGCAAACCATGCTAAACCAGGGTTTGTTCGAGGAAAACGAGATGCCTGTTGCTGGTTGTCAAATGGGTTTCTTTACTTTTCCTCAAAACCTGACTTCACCGTATGCTCCTCCATTTGCTTTCCAACAACCTCTCAAACCCTTCGACATTAATGCACCGGATGATGAACTGCCTGATCTAACCGAAACCCTATTCTCTCAAAAGCATAGAGTACAAGACCCTGTGTCTGATTTTGGAGGACCCCAACTCCTTTCCTTGCACAGATCTACTGAAAATTTCTGGTGAACATGTGGCTCTTTTGCAGTTTTCCTTGCATGAAATGCAGACATTATTTATTGTAACTTTTCTTTAAATATATTTGATCTCTTGTGTAGGGCATGGGGGAACGAGTGTTTGGGAACCAAGAAAACTGGTGTAGAAAATCAGCTAGGCGTATCAGCGATGAAAATGAAGAGGATCAAAGCAAGAAGAAAAGTAAGGGAACCTAGGTTTTGCTTTAAGACCATGAGCGATGTGGACGTGCTGGACGATGGATACAAGTGGAGAAAGTACGGCCAGAAAGTGGTAAAGAACACCCAGCATCCCAGGTACACACACAACATATACTTGTATTAGCTATGGCTTTGGTAGTACCCCATACACATGCTATGTTTCCCTGTCATGTAATTATACTTTGGTTATCATGACCACCAGGCTTTACACTTCTCCTCATATTGCATGATATGTGAAATTGATGGGGATTTTAATCATGAAATCATAGTAGATAAATGTTAAAAGCCTAGAAGAACTAATTATTAGCTTTAAAAGATACGTGATCATAATAAAACAAGTGATGAAAATATAATGGTTAGAAGATCTTTAATCAGTGACGAAGTTACATAAAGGTGATGAGGGACAATCACCCCACTTTCAAATATTTATGTTTGATCCTCTAATCCTAAATCATGATTCTGGCCCTTATATATTTATGATTAATTATACATTTCATGATGATCATACCATGCTAAGAAGCTGCCCAGCTAGCTAGGTAACCAATGTTATGTATAGATGACACAACTGCATTGTAAAGTATCTACCATGTGTCTATATAATATGAATTCTAAGCATTTCCTAGCTAGGGATTTCACTTTTTGATCTGAACCACCTAGGTAGATTTATTTACAAAGTAGAAAAATCTAAGGCAATCATTTTAGCTCTGAATACAGACAACATAATTGTGTAATTTTAGGGTTTTGAGTCATTTATTTTGCAAACAAAATAATGAGGATGGAGCAAGTAGGGCCCTAACTCCTGACCAACGTGAAAGAGGAAGCCTACTAATTCAAACTGGTAATAATCATACCAAGTGACTTACCCTAGTTTGATTAACTTCATCATTATGAAACACAGTGTCAGCAACACTATCCACCTTCAAGCAAGCTTTCAGATATTCCCCCTTGTTTTAGTTCACATTCAAGACCACAGATTCTTACAACAAGAATTCCCAGTGTTCACTCTAAGTACAAGAATTTGGCATTTGTAATGAAAAAAAATGAATTGAACTGAATGCAGGAGCTACTACCGGTGTACGCAAGATGATTGCCGGGTCAAGAAAAGGGTGGAGAGATTAGCGGAGGATCCGAGGATGGTTATTACAACCTACGAAGGGAGGCACGCTCATTCGCCGTCGCAGGATCTCGATGACTCGCAAGACCCTCACTCTCACCTTAACAAGTTCTTTTAGTATACATAATTAGTGAATCAGATGATTTCCTCTCAAATCTCAATAAAAGAAGAACCTTTTTGTATTTATTTTCAAAATGTTCTAATGAGATATTTAATTTATTGATAGTATATTAAAATATAAATATTAAAAATAAGATAAAATTATAAATAAATTATTTTTTAAAAAATTAAATAATTTTTTTTCCCGAAAGTGAGGTGATGGCCCCTTCCATCCCATATAATTTCTACTCTAGGAACATGCAAACTTGCTTGTTTTATGACCTAGTTGGAAGGAAATTAATCTAATATTGGATGGGTTTAGTTTGGGAAATTTGGACATGATTTCAATATACTATAATAACCCACTTGGAAAATAACGGTCGGCTTCCAGCCTAAACTAGTCCAAGTAGTAGCCTAAATCCGGTTTTACTAGGTAAAATTGTATTAATAATATTTAACTGTAATAAAATTGTATTAAAATAAAAAAACATATTATTAAAATATTTTTTAAAATTAAATATCTTCAGCTACAATTCTATTGGCAAAAAATTCAAAATAAAATTGTAATTAAGATATTAGAGTTTCTTTAAGTATGGATTTAATCTTTGATGTTAATGTTGTTTTTATATATTTTTATATAGGTATTATTCGGTAAATAATGATTTAAACTAGTCCTCAATTTAGGGACTTTCTTAGTTCGATTTGACCTAATGATGCTTCTTTGAAGGATAAAATTACTAAACTCTAAATGAATTCGAGTGTTTGAGAGACTTTTAAGTGTTAGTATATATATTTTTTCTTCTATTTAAATTTTAATTTTTTTTATTAAGACACATATTAATATATTTTTTTCTTCTATTTAACGACAACCGAGTACCCCCTATTGTTGTTCGTTTCAAACTGGCATACTACGAAAGAACAACACTATTCTTATGATCCTTCTAATCTAATTTTTTTTATCACAACGGCATTTGAATTTCTTGATCTTGCTTAAGGGATTTATCGCCTCATCCTGTTAAATCAAAAAATTAAAATATGTCTTATATTATTAGTTCTAATTACATTGAAAAATAATTAATGGGCGATGTTGGATTTTTACCAGTGTTGGCGATATTGGATTTTTAACCATTTATAACCCTTTGAAAAATGAAAACAGTTATTTCCATTAGATTCTAAAACTTATGTGGTCTTTTCGAAAATAAAAAGTGAAAGTTGGGCCGGGTTAAAATAATGGGCTACGATTTGGGTAAACAATTCATTTCATAGTTTCCTTACAAATCACAAACAAGAAATCGGAAGTAAACCATATAAATTGTATTTTTATGATTATTAGTATTTCATTTATTTATCTATTAATTTAAAATCAATAACTGTATAAAAATTTATTATTTGAGATAATTCTTTTAATTTAATTTACTTAATTCACGGTACTAAAATTTAAATTATAAACATTGTTTTAAATATGTAAAAAAATATATGCAATATAAGATTAAGATTGTATTTATTGTTGAAGTTCTAACCTAGATTTTGGGTCGAACGTACGTTTGTAGAAGTCAAAAGATTTGATTGTTTCGAAACAACAATTTAGTATAAAAAATCGATTGTTTAACAGATGTTTAAGATCAGATATGAATTATTTAAAAATTTTATTATCGAAGAACAGACGTTTACCACCGTAATAACAACAATAAACCCAAAATAAAATTCGATATGTTTTAAAAACACCCATTAAATATTTTTTTTAATTAATTATAAAATGGAACTCTGAATCACTTTTGTTCCATTACAACCTTTTTTTTTGTCTTGTCCAGACTGTTAATTAATTTAGATTAGCAGACAACTTGCCTTACTGACCATTTCGTACAGCATGAAAGACAAGACAAAGTTCACGGGAAGAAGGGAGAAAACGAAGCACGTGGGGGATTCTCAAGGATTTGGTAATCAAACAAAGATAGGATAATAGTAATAATTTATTAGAAATACGATAACTTTATTAGGTAATGTATAATTTTAATCTTAAATTCGATTTAGATTTAACTTAATTTTTTTTAATTCAACTTAAAAATTAAAAAATATATATTCTATCGGATATGGTTAAAAATTATGGGATTTGGATTTTTTTATCATCTTAAATGAAATGAAATCACAATTTATTGCCTTACTTTTTGGAGACGAACATAAAATTTTATATTAGAGTGTAAACATATAAAAAAATTAAAAATAAAATAAATTTTAATAAAAAATAATAAATTTTAAAAAAATATAAATTATATATAAATTTTATTAAAAAAACAATTACTCTCTCTGGCTGCATCCTGTTAGTGTTCCCTCGTCACCCACTCATTTTCACCATTTTTTAATATTTTATATTTATGGATATTAGTTGTATCCAGCAGTAGGATAGAATGAGTCAATGGCATGGATTGTAGTTTTCTTTTATCAATTTTTAATTTAATAGAGAAAAATTAATTATATTCTTAAAATAAATATTTCTCTTCATTAAGAGTGGGTGTTAAATATATCCAATGGAGTGGATTGCGCTGCGCAGATGTTGAGATATAAAAATGGAATGAAAAGTGGATTAAATCAGGTCCGTCAGTTTTCTCAGAGAGGGACCATCGCACGTGGGCAGATCTACCACTGGCTCTGCTGACAGAGAGTGTTGGGTTTCATTTATTTCTGACCCCACCCTTGTCTGCTGCCCACAACATCTACGGTCACAGTCTGTTGGTCAACCCAGCCCTTTGGCTTCACACTGGCTACTGGAATCGTACTATACCTTAATTATATATACAACTATACAAGTTTAATTATTAATTACAAGAAAATAATTAAATATTTAATTTTTAGAAGTAATTGTTAATTTTATGTTATTGAATTAAAATACCTGTAAAAGTATAGTTTGTAATTGAATAATTTAAGTCATAATGAAAGTTTTTAAGGAACAATCAATGAAGTTATAATACTAAGATTAAAGTAATCAAAATTATTTTATTTCACATTTCTAGATACAAAATCATAATAGATAAGGAATAATAATCCAACGGTGGAGATGTTGAGAAGGGAAGCAATAAGTCAATGAAAGGTGGAGTCTAGACAACGATCGCATGGGATTATGGAAGGCGATGTTGTAGGGAAACGGAGCAGACAAAACCAGGTTTCCCTGCTGGCCCACGTGTCTCCCACCGGGCGCGTGTTTGCATGAAAGCAGTAGTTAGGATGGTTAGAGCCACACGAAAATTAATCCCTTAATTATGTTTTACTATTAAATTGGAAAAAAAGAAAAAAAAGAAATTAATAAAAGAATGAATGTTTTACAAGTTTATAATTTTTTTACTGATTCATTCATATAAATATTTATAAATATTAATTAAATAAATATAAGTTATTTTTTATAAAAAATTATAAACTTTGTTATCTATAGTTTATCGCATATTTGACATTATTTTAAATGTCATTACATATCGGTACCAATCAACAAATTGAGATCCTTAATTAATAAGTAATTTTAAGTACTAATCTCACGATAATCTCTAACTACTTGCTGTATTAGTGAAAAATTATTAAATTAATTTTGACTTTTAAGGTTAGGCACTTTAATTATTTTGAAAAAATCAATTAAATTATTTTGTAGTCATTAAAGTTACTAACGTGACAATAATATGTAGTTGTTACGTGGAAAAGAAATTTGATTGAATAATGTTATGTTTGATCGGTGGCATAATAAATTTTTTGTTATTTAATTTATTATGTTTTTTATTTTATATAATTTTTAATATAAATAATTTTATTTTTATGATATGTTTTATTTATTTATTAATATGTTTTTATTGTTTGGGGTGTTAAATATTTTTATTTTATATTTTAGGGATATATTTAACGACAATATAATTTATTAATATATCGTATATTTATTATATTGTTCGTTTGTGATTGAATTACGATACTTTTATTTTGTCATCATAACATAAGAGATAATTTTTAACATTGATATTGATGATTTTATCCTTTAAAGATGTTCGTTTTTTTGTCATTTCTTTGAGTCTTTTGGCTAGATTTTTAATCTTTTCATTTGTATTGTTTCAAATTAGATATTTGCACAAATATTTGATTCGGACGATCTGATTTAATTATTCATTGATTTGATCTAAAAATTTATATATTTAATCGGATATTCAGTCTATCCAATCGAAGACAAGTCATTATTTTACTAATACAATATCCGAAAATAAACACCCTTATCTCAAATGACTAATTTTTGTCTGAATCAAAGTTTTGATCATAAAATAACTGGGGAAATAAAACAGCATAGCAATGGCTGCTGTATATTTACACATTTATAACAAGTTAAGCAACCAGTTTTTCTTTGTTTTAATGTATAACAAGATTTTTGGGAGGGATGCAAGATACATACATGAAATGGAGGAGATACAAAGGGATCTTTCAAGTTAAGAGGATGGAAAATTCTGGGGGAAATCAATCCACAACCTTCTTTATCTGCAAAAAGAATTTCTTGGGAAAATTTTGGTCTATTGCTTACCTTCAGGGACTTCTTTTATGGTCATGTCTACCATTTCGACGGTGGCGATGGTTGATTGAGAGTCGAGTCCAGACCCTGCTTGTATTTCCTTGAACATGGCCATCACTTGAATCATTGTGGGTCGTCTCCAATGTCGATCGTCCAAGCAAGCACAAGCTACCTTCAAGTGTTGTAAAAGCTCTATCTCAAGGTTGGGATGCTCTTTCATCAGCTCCGGATCGAAGACATCGCTTATTTTAAGCTTGGCATGCTGTTTCACCCATCCCACAAGATTGTTATCTCCAAAATCAGATGAATCTGTAGGCCTTTTCCCTGTTAGCAACTCGAGCAAGACCACGCCGTAACTGTAAACATCACCCTTCGTGGAACATTGAAAGCTCTGATAGTATTCTGGAGGAACATAACCAGGAGTACCCGCTAATGTGCTGACACTCAAATGTGTATCCATTGCACTCATAAGCCTTGCCATCCCGAAATCGGAAACTCTGGCTTCCAAGTTCTCATCAAGCAGGACATTGCTTGATTTCATGTCCCTGTGAATTATATGAGGAATGCAGTTATGGTGCAGAAACGCCAACCCTCTTGCAGCTCCAATGGCTATCTTTCTCCTTGCTGCCCAATTCAGTTTGATCCCAGCTTTCTTTTGACCATGCAAAACATCCTCTAAGCTTCCATACATCATGTACTCGTAAACTAGAAGCCGTTCTTCGCCCACCTTACAGTAACCCAAGAGTGGAACGAGGTTTCGGTGCTTGATCTTCCCAATGGTTTCCATTTCCGCTGTGAATTCTCGGTCACCTTGTCCACTGATATGTATCAGTTTCTTGATAGCAACAACACTCCCGTCTTTCAGATGAGCCTTGTAAACATCACCGAAACCACCAGAGCCGATGAGGCTGTCGTTATGGAAGCCATTAGTGGCTTCAAGAAGATCAGCAAAGGTGAGCTTTTGAAGTGGTTTTTCAAACGTAGCCAGGTTGATGCTCAATGCTTCTCGTTTACCTGTTAGCTTCCAGCTGGTATTCGCAGTGCCGGAGTGTGAACAGCTGTCCACATAAACATCGAGAGAAGAATCCTGTTTCTTCCTTCTTTTCTTGGTCTCTACAATAGCTATGATCACACCAAAGATGCAGAAAAGAGAGAATAACAACCCCATTGCCACACTCCCAGCAAGAGAAGCTTGTCTGCGATGAGACTTTCGATGTGCAGAACTCGAAGAAGCCCCTGGATTCTCACAGGGGGGCAGAGGGACCCCGCAAAGACCTGTATTATTAAAGAAATCACTAGCCGGAAACGTTTCCAGCTGACCGGTTTCCGGAATCAAGCCAGATAGAAGGTTGTTCGACAGATTAATCTCACTCAACAACGTGATGCCAGTCATAGATTGTGGAATTGACCCTGCCAACCTGTTGTAGGAAAGATCAAGAATGCCAAGGCCCTTTAAGTTTCCAATCTCTTGTGGGATGGTTCCGGAGATATTATTGTGGCCCAAATTCAAGATAAACAGATATGGCATTGTGCCGATCTCATTCGGAATTTCCCCCGACAACAAATTGTATGAAAGATCAAGAAAAATCATGGAACCATTATTGTTGAATGTAGGCTGCGTGTGACCTCCATACACTCTGGTAAAGTTGCAAGGGTTCCTGCTGGAAATCCTACCCAACTGTTCCTGCCGGATTCCAGCGAATTCGAGTAAATTCCCCGACCCGTGGCACTCTTTGCTCCCATCATTCTTGATATACATATACCTCTTTCCGGAAATGAAATTGACAGCTATTTTACCAGATTGTTTGAACAACACTGGAGGGATAGTCCCATTTAAGTAATTGGTATTAAGATCCAACCATATCAAGCTTTGACAATCTCCGAGTTCAGGCGGGATTCTTCCATAAAAGGAGTTATTGCTGAGCTTGAGAATCGCAAGACTCGAAAGCTTACCCAGCCAAGCCGGAATCTCCCCGGTGAACCTATTGTTGGACAAGGAAATCCAGTTCACCTTGGTACAGTTGCTTAGACTAGAAGGTATTGCTCCACTCAACTCGTTGAAGTCGAGAATCAAGGTCTCGAGTGTCTGAATGTTACTTAGCTCTTGAGGGATTTCTCCATGGAGCTGATTCAACCAAAGCTTCAAATCCTTAAGCTTGGAGAGAGCACCCAAGCTGGTGGGTATGGTTCCCCTGAGGTAATTGAAGCTCAAATGGAGTGAAACAAGCTGAGAACAATTACTGAGACTACCAGGAATCGAGCCAGTTAAGATATTGTTCTGCAAATCAAGAACTTGTAGCCTGTTTGCCGGATTTTCACACAAAGAAACAGGGATTGACCCTGAAAAGTTGTTGGAACTGAGATCTAAAACCTCCAGGTTGAAAAGACTGGACAAAGATTCAGGCAAAGGACCAGAGAAGTAATTAAAAGCTACGGATAGCTTCTTCAAGTAACTCATGTTCTGGAATATCTCAATGGGGAGTTTACCAGTTAAGTTGTTTGTAGATACATCGAAAGACTCCATGGAAGAACAGGAAGCAAAGCCACTAGGAATCGTACCAGAAAGATTGTTTGAAGAAAGATCCAGCTCCACAAGGCTTGAACAAGCTTCCGTCAGATACAGAGGAATCTGTCCTTGAAATTTATTGTCTGCCAAATAAAGATACTGTAATTTGGGAGTTGGCAAAGCTGGAATCCGACCGGAGAACTGATTGTTTGATAGATTCAAGAAATTTAAGTTCACACAGGAAGAGATTGCAGGTGAAATGTCAAAGGAAAACTTGTTCGCGGAGATATCAAGGTGTTCCAAAGCTGAGCAGCCTCCAAATAAAGGAGTAGTCCCCATTGAGAAATTATTCCACGAAACATCCAAAAACTTCAACTTTCTGCAATTTGATACATTTATTTCGCCATTAATATCGTTTCCTTTCAAAGCCAAGTGCTTCAACTCGTTGCAACCAGCATGAAGGATCCAAGGAACCACGTTTCCAGCAGAAAGCTTGTTGTAAGAAAGATCGAGAACTTTCAAACTCAGCTGCAGACCCCTGGATTCTTCACCGCCAGAAAACACGAGGCTGTTGGTTGATAAATTTAGAAACTTCAAGTTGGAGCAAGAACCCAAGGCGGAAACGGTTGAAACGGGACCGGACAATGCGTTCTGAGATAGATCTAAAGTGGTTAACAAGGAGCTGCACTTGGATCCAGAAGGGAAAGAAATGTTACCAGATATGTTGGCTTTCAACAAAGAAAGGGATTCCAAGTTTTCCAGAGCTAAAAGAAAGGCAGCAACAGAGTGAAAATCCGTGCTTAACGAGATGTAACCGAGTTCAATAGAGGAAACTCTGGAGCCTTGGCATGTTACACCATTGAAGCCACAAGGGTCTTGGCTAGCAACCCAGTTTTGAAGAACAGATTGGTCGGGTAAGCTGGCTTTGAAGTTGAGCAGAAGCTGAGAATCCCTGTTGTTAGAAGCAGCAGCTTCAAAGGAGATAAGAAAAGTGATAATGAGGTGAGAAAAGAAAGGTCCTAAAGCAAACAAAGGTCTCATATTTCTGTGAAAATTAACTTCCTTTCCAATAAAAAGAAAGTGAGAGGAAGAAATAGAAGAGTTTAGGGAATGAGGCCTTCCATTAAAGAGAAAACCAGGGAGAGCTAGAGGTCTGGTTTGAGAGAGTGAAAATGAAAGATAAAGGTTGGGTCTTGATGTTTTGTATTGGTTTTGGGTGATGGGGTTACTGAAAGAAAGAGAAAAAAAAGAGTCAAAAGAGGAAGTGAAGACAGTAAGCAGAGCAGGGTATTTATCAAAGTGGGGGAATGGAAACAGCTGTTGGCTAGTCACATGCCATGTGACACTCTCCTCTTTTCTTTCTTTATTTCTTCATTTAATTAATTAATTACTCCATATTTGATTAATAAATCTTACTTTAAATCTAATAATATGGTTTGTCTCTCTAGATTGGTGATTTAAGTGCTTCAGATTTGGGGTAGATCTATCCTTAATCCCCCACTTAAAAAAATGATTTCTTTTTGTTTCGATATCATTTCATGTTTGTTTATTTAAATATAAACAAACCAGTCTTGATTTGGGTAATTTTTTATTAGTTTTACATTTTATAGCATGTAAAATTATATTGTGGTACGAGAATAAAAATTTTCTGTTTTTAATTATATGAATATCTTTTATGTTTTTATTAAAAAAAACTAAAAATAAATTTTAAATTTTAACTATGATTTTAACGTTCTAAACTATGCACCCTAAAAAAATACTATACTATTAATTTCTTAAACCCTAACAACCCTTAATATTAAATTCTAAACTCATTATTTTAAAATAAGGACACCGATAAAAATATACTATTAATTTCTTAAACCCTAACAACCCTTAATATTAAATTCTAAACTCATTATTTTAAAATAAGGACACCGATAAAAATATAATAAAGTAACAGACGATTTGCACTCGTTATGAATACGAGTACAAATCGTATATCTTCTAATCGTGTCTTCACTTTAAATTAATGGGTTTTAAGGTTTAGGGTTAAGGATATGGTTGTGATTAGCGTTTAAGGAATTAAAGGTATGGTATAATTTTCGAGCATAGGGTTTAAAGTTTTGAATGTAAGAAATTAAAGTTATAGTTTAAAATTTATTTTTTAAAAAGTTAATAAAAAAACATAAAAAAATACATTATGAGGCAAAAGATTTCTATTCTATAAATATTCATTATCATGAACAAATACAATGTTTAAAGAAAAAAATAACTCACTTGGAATAAATACACTAAACACTCTCCCTCTCCCTAATATAACAAAACTTTCTTTTTCTCTTCCAACAGTGAGTCAATAACGAAGGTATGTATAATAAATATATTTTAAAATTTTTAAATTTATATATTTGTCTTTAATTTTTTTTAAATTTTATGAGTTAATTTTTAAATTTTTTTAATATTTATAAATTATGTTCACCTAAAATTTTAAAATTTTATATATACTTATTTTAAAATATATTTTTTTAAATCCGTCACTATAACCGCTACAACTGATTTTAATAGTCATTTTTTTTATTGTTTAGATGTTTATTTTCTTGTGTGTCATCTTCCTTGCTCTCCTGTGATCGTCTCCTAGGTTTTGATACCTTTGACAACCACAGTTCTCTGTTCGAGTAATATTCAGTTGTCAAAACACAAATGAGTGTATGTTTAGATTTATTCGTTTAATTTTAATCGAATAAATGAATAAATACGAATATAAACGAACACAAAATTTATTGTTCGTGTTCATCTGTTAATATGATAAATGAACAGAAACAAATATAAACGAATACAAATGAACATATATAATGTGTTAAATATTTAATATTTTAGGTTAGTTCAATTAATTCAGTTAATTAATTGATTTTAAACTAAATTAATCGATAATTAAAATTTGAAGAAAAAAATCTCTTGATCATTAGCCGAAACCTAATATTATCTAATAGATTAACCAATTTTATTTTGCTTCGGCCAGTTAATTCGATTTAATCAAATAATGAATACCCCTAAACATGTGAATAAATTTAAATTAACATAAACAAACAAACATAGATAAACGAATTATCGATCATTCACGAACATAAATAAACGAACAAGTCTTTTATTCATGTTTATTCATTTAATCAAACAAAAAAAATATTATTCATATTCGTTCGTTTACTAAATAAACGAACATAATAAACTTTTCATCAAACAGTTCACGAATAATTCGTTGAATATTTGATTTTTTATGGTCATATTTGAGCTTATAGTGAGAGTTTGCTTCCTCATTTAATTGGTATAAACACCGTTTTTAAAATCCAAAATTCTTTGTATTATATATATAGTGGAAAAATTAAATCACGGGCTTATAGTGATGATTCGAAGATTTGAGATTTATGAATTCGAAGACGATTTAAAAAAAATAGAATTTTAAGATTTTTTTGGGAAAATAAATTATTAAAACAAAATATTAAAAGAAATTATAAATTAAAATATAATGTGAATTAAAATTTTATTAGTTAATAATTTTTTAACAATAATCAAGAACAAGACACTTAAAATTGTAACTATAAAATTTTAGACATATATTTTTATAAAAAAATATTTTAAACACTTACAATTCAAAAATATATAATTTAAGTATTTATTTTTCATTTAAACCTATCAACAATAAACAAATATATCAATAGATTTTCCCCACCCAACAATAAGTTTACATAATAAAGCCTTCTAATTTTTTTTCTAAAATTTTAATTTTGTCCTTAAATTTTAAAAATTTATATTAAAAATTATATATTTTAAATATTGTTAATTAAATTATCTAAAATTTTAATGTAATTCCTTCAATTTTTTATCTAATAATAATTTAAATTCTTATAAACTTAAATAATAAATAAGTTAAATATCATTTTTATAATTATAAATTCAAAAACAAATTTTTATATTCTTAAATTTAAATAATTTAAACCTCCTAACATTTGATCATAACTTTATCCATCCAAATTCTAAACAACAAAATTATCATTGAAAATTCGTTTCTATTTCTCTTCACCAAACGGTATCTCTCGCAACTAGAAATGACAGATAGGTATAGCTTTGCGGATTCTACACTGTATCCGTCCCAATTAGAGGGAGAATAGGTATAAGTTTAGTGGATCGTGGGCGGGTGTGCATATAAAAACTCGTATCCATCGTGAGGAGTGAGTATATGATGGGTTTAATACCTTACCCGCACCGTATCCACCCACCCTATATCTGGCCGCTCCGCATCCGTCTGCTATATGAATTTTGAACCATTTGTATTTATAGACTTTGATCATGCCTTTTATTATAATGTTTTATATATTAAGATATTAATTTGTTTTGAATTTTACATTAATTCTTAAGTTTATAAACTTTGAACTCAATTAATTTAATTTAAAAATGATGACTTTTGATTGAGCTTGAATTAATCAGGTTGTAAATTTGTAATATGTGTGAATAAGTAAAATTTATAAAAGTGTAAATATGTTTTCGCTAATTTAACGATATATAATTAGTTAGTTGTACTTAAATAAAATTTATACCAATAAAAATATGTTTTAGTTAAGTTAGCTATCGTTATTTTATTAGATGTAGTTAAATTTATATTGATGTAAATATATAACATATTATATATTTACACTTAATCAGTCAATAAAGTACGTAAAGTTTTATTCTTCTTTACAAAAGTCTATAATTTATTCTTATATAATTCGATATTAGTAGTTGTTTATAAACATATATAAACGGATAGGTTTGAGTGGTGGGTGTGAAGATAGATTTAAGAATGTACCCGTATGTGCGGGTGTAGATTTAAAAATTATACCCATTGTGGGTGATGGGTAAGTGATAAATATAAAAAATTTAAATAGACGAATATAAAGAAAAAATATCCGCACCCATTCTACCCGTTTGCCATTCCTACTCGATGTTTCCCATACTTTCGCCTTCGACCTTTTGTAACAAAACCCAAGACATGTAAAACCAAAATGACAATTTAAAATTTTTAAAACACCACAAACTATTATTTCTTGTATGTTTATTTCATTCATTTCAACTCAATTTAATCTCGACCTTGATTTTGACCTCGCTTGACTTCTAATTCCCCTAATAATTGGCCCATTAAAAGACGATAAAACCTTCCCCCTACCCCAAATAATTGGCGCTTCCGTTTCACGCTCTTCGCTTCCGGTGGGATTGGATATTTGTTTCATCAGTATTTACTTTACCATAGTACCTGTAATCCTGTATTATAGTACTGTACGAACCACAACATGCTCTCTCTCTCAACATGACCGTTGATCTAGTTTAAACGGTCATGATTTCATTTATTCAAGATGGGACCTTGTCGGGCACAATGCAGTTGCTGTCATTCGTGTCCCAGCAGTAAATTTACTTGTATAAAACTCGTTTGGATTTAAAAAATTGAATATTTTAATTTGATTCAAGATGAAAATATTCGATTTATTTTGATTTTATTCGAAATTTTATAAATTTGATTCGATTCAAACGAAAATTTAAATAAAGTTTGAGTTATGAAATAAAAATTTGAATAACTCAATTTTTTTTAATAATTAGATGATTCATTTTTAAATTCGAGACAAGTTACTCAATTTTTATGATATATATTGATATATAAGAAATATGAAAAAAAATATGTATATACATGTCTTATATGATTATAGAAAGTCGTTTAAATTAAAATCAAATCGTACTATAATATGATAAATAATTAGAATTAAATTTTTATAAAAAATCGAAAACTCGAATCAATTTGACTCAAATTTATCCGCCGACGGAAATACTTAGATGCGATCTCGTGTCAATCACTTCCATTCCTCTCATTAAATCATCTATAGCGCTCATAACTACAGTTCTAACTCGATTATTTCCTAATAATTATTATACCTCACAAGTTATATTAATTAAACTCTAATTAAATAAAATAAAATTTAAATTATAAAATATTATTCACTTGATTAATTTAATTTTTTTTACTCGATCAATCACTCCTACTCCACAATTTAAACTTTAAAACACAAATAGACCCCTTCAGGATCAAGAACTTAAGGGCATGACGGTAACACCACATGGGATGTTATCGGGATTTTACTTGTCACGATATTTATAAAGATTATACACATTTTTTGAAATGTAAAATTTTATGTAAAAATCCAGGCAGTTTTTTTTTTCATTTTTCTTTCCACCATTATTCCTTGCGTTTATTTGTTTAATTAGCGAAAATATTATTTTTATATTAATTATCGATAGTTAATAATTTATATTTTATTTATATATTATTTTTTATTTTTTATTGTACTTTCTTTATATACTAAGATATATTTTTTATTTTTATGATATATTTCTCTAGTTACTTTTGTAGGGTTTTAATGTTAGTATAATAATCTTTATAATTTTTTTTATTATGATTCACATATATCAGTGGTCACGTAGGGTTTAATCCTATTTTGAGTTGTTTGTTGATAATAATATATAGCTAATCGTCCGTTTCAAGAATATGCGTACAAATTTGTTATCAATTTTATGGATTTCATTTAGTTAGTGTTTTGTAGGTGTATTCAAACGGTCAGTGACTGAATCGAAGTATTAAAAATTTATTAGTTAGAATTTTCTTATTAAACGTTAACTAAACTGAATTTAAAAAAAAAATTTAACCGAAAAAATAGGTAATTTAGACTGATCTTGAATCAACAGTTTTTTTTAATAAAATTTCAGGTAAATTATACGAATGATCCCTAAATTATGTTAAAATAATCTTTTTAATCATTGAACTTTTAAAAATTATAAAACAATCATTAAATTTATTAAATTATTATAAAATAATTATTAATTTATTACACATTATAAATTATTGATAATTATTAAAAAGTATAATGATATTTTTAATAATTTAATAAATTTAATAATATTTTATTTTAATTTGATAAAATTTAATGACTATTTTATAATAAATTAATATATATATAAATATCATATAAAATTTCTTTCATGAAAAATCTATTGAACTTCTGTAATCTATTTTTTTAATATAATTTATCAATAACTCGAAAAAAATTAGAACTTAGATGTGTACTACAACCAAGATCATAAAATAATAATCCTTAACTTTTGTGTCTAACATTAAAATCATTTTATTTAAATAAATAAATTAAATAACGGGACCCGTTTTATGTTAAAAGGGAACATTTTTTTACAACTGTGAGTTTGTCACCATCAGTTTCTCTCTCTCAAGGTAATAACGGAATATACCAAACACAATCATTTCCCAATTTTTTTATTTTTATTCATATCAATCATTTCCCAAGTTGGTCCCGCGACTTGATGGGCTACATATAAAAAAATTGAATTAAATAAAAAGACTGTATATTATAAAGTTAAAGTCTCACCAATTATATTTTTTAATTTCTCATCTTTTCTATTAGTGAGATGATTATGAATTAATTTAGTATCATTATAAGAAGAAATATGATTAAATCAAGGCTTATTACAAAATCAATATTTATTAAATAACACAACCTTAGATTAAATTCTAGAAAAAATCTTGTAGTAGATAATATTAGGCGCTGAAATTTTAGAACTGTGACTCTGAATTTGATGAAGAAAAGTCTGATTGATGACGACGATATGGAAATTTGGTGGAGAAAGCGGGACCCACCCAACTTCACTCAACACGTGGCAGTGTTGTGTCCATGCCACACTTGGAGGATTGTTGTTTGCATCCGTCGTTTTGACCCATTTGTGTGCCCGACAAGATCTGTGCCACCCGCTTCACGCTCAGTCATTCTAACCTCTTCCACCGCATTGAGTTGGAGTGGGTGGAATGGAACTGGATCATAGGAAAGTGCATGCACCTGGGGAAATAGTGCTGGATTGTTCCACAACTGTAGATTTATTTCAAAATTTTATAGTTTGCGAGGTATGAGTATTACATTTTAATGTTAAATTATTATTTCAAACTCTTTAAAAAAATGGGGGTTTTATTTGTCATAAAGTGTGAATATTTATCAATATTCAATCAAAGATCCAAAGTATAAACATATTAATAGAATTAGAGATGGAATTAGGATTTAAGATTAAATGTATAAAATATAAATGTTTGAAAATAAGAATACAAATTCATAAATAAACTAAGTTAAAAAAAATAAAGGGACAACAACGAAAAAAATTCAGAGTAGAGTGAAGGACGATTGTAAGATTCACCCACTGAAATTAGGTGTGCAACGAAGCTTTATTTAAATTAATCAGGACAAAACCGTAGAGACCGAAAGAACAATAAAAATAATATTATTTTTTAAGGTGTATACATGTGATTACAATAGTATCTGTTCTAAAATATAATCTCCATCATTCGATATTGATCGCTCAATCATTTTGCTGGCATCGCTGGTGCTCGAATCTGTGATCTCTAAGAACGACAATCGTTCCTTTAATCTCTTGGGCTAAATGGCTGTTACGATAGTATTTATTACACTTTGTACAAAAATGCAATCTTGTAATTTTCCAATTGAGTTGGTCACCGGATAATACCAAACTCGCTAGGAGAATTAAATAACAATATAAATACATTGAAAATAAAAATATTTTGTATAAACCATTTTATTTGTATAATATAAATGATCAAATAATTAAAAGTGGAGTAATAAAATGATTGACGTGTAAAACAATTTTTAATAATGAGTTCAAATTTCAAGTAACAATTTTAGTATTTATGTTTAAAAATTTATAAAAATATGAAAAGACAACTACTATTTATTAACCTTTATAACCAACTTTAGAAAATTAAATAGTATAAAATTTTAAAAAACATATTATTTAAATAATAGTTATTTTAATTTTTATTTTTAAAATATTTTAATTTAGATTAAAATATTTTAATTTAGATTAAAATATTTTTTATATAGATTATAATTGTTAGTCAACTAATAATAAATAACTTAAAATATTAGATTGTTTTAGTGAAATATTGAATTCTAATAAAATAATTAGAAATATAAAGAAAATGAGGATTTATTTTGTAAAATACGATTTTTTTTTACAATGTTTGAGGATAGTGCTACCTGCACATGGTATTATTTCTTAAAATATTATTATTTTTATAGTATTTCGTAAAATTGAGTCACTTTTACGAGAAAAAAATAATTATAATTTAAGGGATAACGTTGTGTGCACATGTCGTTATCCTCAAAACAATAATATTTTAAAAGATAACGCCACCTGCATATGACGCTATTCCCAAACATCGTAAAAATACCATAATTTATAAAATAAACTCCATTTCTTTTTATATCTCTAATTATTTTATTAGAGTTCAATATTATACCAAATAGTCCAAAATATTATGATAAATTTGTATGATAGGGCATACTAAAAAACTTAAAAATTATTATGTCAATAAAAAATGATTTTATAAAAAATAAAATATAAAAATATATTTTTTACCGACGTGTTATTCTGTAACATAAGTCATTATTTTAACAAATTAAAAAAATTATATTATGGATAAAAATAATATTCATATTAAATTGTAGTTTAAATTAATTTTATAAAAAATTATAATTTATATTACAAAATTAAAATATTAATGTAGAAGAGTAATAAAGTAACAATAAAATATGCTAATTGTAACATAAATTATAAAAATGTCATATTAGTTAATATATTTAACCTTTTAATTTAATAAAAATTCAATCTTAGAAAAAATAGAAGTCACACGACATCTTTGATTTATTGAGATTTTCTTTTTAGTTTCCCTAAACTTTAAAAAAAATTATAACTGATGTATACATTAGGTACTAAATTAGGATAAAAAATAATTTAGGTACCAAAGAGAGAAAAGTTGCATACTTAAAGGGTCAATGAGTTTATTAAGCCAAAATATTATTGAAAGGAACACCACACGTGCGCCAACGCGCGCATGCAATTATTTGGGGGGACCCACATGATTGGCTAAAGTCCCTATCTATTTGTGTTTGTTAGAATAATATTTTTTACATTTCTAAAAAACAATGTAATTTAATTTCGTACTTTAATTTATAGAAATTAAAGATGATATTAAAAATCAATATAATTATTTAGTTTTTTTAGCTTACCTCTTTTTTAGAGAGTAAATTCAATATTTACTGACATTATTTATTATTATTATTATTTTAGATAAGAATTATTTTAAAATATCTATTTAATTTCTTTCGTGAGATACAATGTTAAATTTGATTATTTAAAATGAAAACAAAATCTAAGTAATAGTCAAATTGATAAAAAAAAAAATAAACATTAAATATTAAATTTATCATTATATTTTTAAAATATCAACATTATATAAAATATAATATATCTTAAGTCGAGAATTAATCATACAACAATTTAATAATATAATTTATCAGAAAACTTTAAAATATGAGTGAAGTTAGTAAATAATTATTAAATTTTGAATAACTATTTAATTTGATAATTAATTTTTTAATTATTTTAATATTATCCTTAAATTTTTAGTTTTATTTTAATTTGGTCAGTACCCATAAACAACTGATAAAATTAGTGATATGATTGTTAAAATATTTTGTATAATAATATATTTAATCCTATTATGTTTTTACATTTAAAAATTTAATCCTAATTTTGAAATAAATAAAAAAATTTAATCTTCATTATTTGAATTTCTTTACTTTTAGTCAAAGATAATAAAATATTTTAATACTCACATTATTCTTTTAACCATTGTTATTTATTAACGGGTCAATTACCAAATCAAAATCAAAACTTAAAATTTAATGATAATACTAAAAATAATTAAAATTTTAATTATTAAATTAAATAATCGATCTACGTGAACTTTATCCGAAAAATATTATAACAATGTGAAAAGATCAACAAGTCATTGATTTATTGGTAAGGTTGAGATCTCAAAACTTTGAGATCTCAAAGTCGAGTTTTTATTCTGGTTAACTCCGTGCGTATTATACATATTTCGTATATTATTTTTTAAATATTCATATGTGATTATAAAATAATATTTATTTATTATTTTTAATTTTTATCAATATATATTACATAAATAAATTATTTAAATTTAAATATTTTAAAAATAATATTCTTATTAAAATTATTTGATGAATTTATTTAATTTTATATGATATATACTTACATTTATGATCGAAGAAAAAAATAATCATATAAAATTAAATAAGCTGTAACTTATTGTATTAAAAAAATGCTACCAACTGATCAATCCATTTGTAAGAATGCGTATTATTCGGTTTTATTGATCGAATATATTTTTTTAGTTAACTCGATTGATTAATTTTACGTAGATTTGGTTAATATTTATTTATTTGTTTTAAAATTTAATTATTGATTAATTTGATTCAAAATTGATTAATTAATTAAATTATTCAAAATTATTATATATTAACTATTATATATTAATACTTATATTTAGTTTTAATCATTGAAGTTTTAAATATTATAAAATGACCATCAAACTTTTATTAAATTAGTACAAAATAAAAGGTAGTGACTCAAAAATCATTTTAGTACAGTTTAGTGATTTGTTGTGTAATTTACCCATAATTTTTAACAAATTTCGATTAAGTCAAAATTCGACTGAATTAATCAAAATAATTTCAGTTTGATTAATTTGATTATAAATTATTCATTTCTATTAACGATTAAAATTTTAAAGTTTTTAATTAATTTAATTATAATTATTTGATTTAATCACCGATTAAACTAACTAAATATACATCCCTATCTTTTTGTCATAATGTGGCATGATTTTATATATAAAAGTTTCCTTTTACTTGAAAGTTACAAAGAAAGTCTATTTATATTTTCCAGTTTCCCTTATTGGTTTTTGATTACTGTAATGATTAATTAATTACAGAAGTTTAGATCAAAAGCGGAAAAGAAAAGTATATGATGATGAGGTTTGTTTTTAGTTTCTTGGAGTTAGAGAAATCGGGGGAAAAGCCAGTGGGTCTCACACAATTTCTGGGAAAAAACACAAAGGGTGAAAGAAAAAAAAATGAAAATCTTATCAATGACACACGAAATAAATGATGGCATCAAAGGACAGAGGGACCCTCAAACTCATTATTTTCCCAACAATATAAAATATTGAAAATGTTTGGATTACACATTTTGGGCCTTATATTCAATCATGGCCCAATTCCATTCAATGTCTGCATGTTCATCCTTCCCCTCAAGATATAAAGTAGTATATGTTTTTTCTTTTTTTCTTTTTTTATAATATATATATATATATATTATAAAAAATTACTCGAATCTAAATTTTTTAAGATAAAGATCATTTTTTTTATTAGGACCACTGTCTGGTTCATAACTGCAGGTAGCTTGAACAAACATGAATTGATAAGAACAATGGACAAACTATAATTATAACAAGTAGGTTGGAAAAACAATGAAATGAATTATTATTATTATTAGTGAAAAAGAAATAAATACTTTTTTTACAGGGAATTTGCTCCCTCTCTCGACTTGAATAAATTAAAAGGACAACAGAATGATATAAACCATGATTTGTGTGTGTTAAAAAAAAATAGTAGTAATAATTTGGACCTTTGATCCTCTAGGTGAAAATAGTTTTTCCTGGAATCTGCTTGGCTTGGTTTCACTCTTTGTATGTTGTAGCTTTTGTTATACTTGTGAATGGATTCTCAGACCTCCTCTGTCTCGGTGGAATCTGATAAATCCTGTTTATGCGATTTGTTGCTCGGAGCTGAATAAATACGTCCTTCTTTTCCTCCGGGTTTGGAGGAGGCGTTACCGTACCAGACCATTCCTGCTACTGCAATGATCATTCCCAGAATTACATGTAGATTCAAACCTTCTTTCCCGAAGAAAATGAACCCTAAGATCAGGACGAGAATAGTCTTCATATGGCCGAGCACTTGGAATGTTACAGCTGTAAACCTGCCAATGCAGATGAACTGGCTGAGGTTGGTCCCGACAGCAATGGAGCATGACAGGATTAAGAAAATCTGCAAGCAGAGAGGACCACAATATCATTTTTAAGTAGCAACAAAATCTATTGATTTTCATGTTAAGTTGCACATGAACTATATCTGCAGATACATCACTTGGTAAATCTTGGTAATGGCAACTTCAATGCAATGATTCCTTTGTCAGTTTGACATTGGGTATTTAATAAGCATTGACAATAAATATTACCCTAAACCCTAAACCCTAAAACTTTTTAGCATGATGTGAACAACTAAAGGCATTTCAAAAGCGAATGCTCATTATTATGGATGGTAAATATACAGATATAATTCAATTTGAAAGCATTAACATAACATGCAGCACATAATAGAATCACATGCAATGACTTTATGAGAATGCATGAAATTGAAAAGGCACAGTACCGTTACCAACTAAAATCTAGTCAATCCTGATCAGAATCTTACCACTGATATCACACTGTAGTCATAGGCATAAACATTTTTCTCAGTTAACCAGTAGTCCACAAAAGGGCCAACTAACAGCAGGCTTGCAGCTTGAACTGGAGCAGTATGTCCCAACAAGTCGAAAGATCCTAAAGAATGCTTGCGTTGAAGAAAATGTACATACTGCAATAATAAACAAGAAAAAATGAACGGAAGAACAAAAATATCAGTCCATAGAACAAGATTAGGCATGGCATGTGTCACATTTATAGAATGGATTAATCCAAGACAAATGGATTCTGAACCTTGTTCATTTGTAAAGTTATGTGACACTTTTGTCCAAATTTTCTTCCTACTTATCGCATCTTAGGTAAAATCAGGATACTGGTACAGATTTACTTACATATTGTTGCAGAGCAGTGCTCCAGACTGCTATTACAGCAGCTAAAAAACCCTTGACATTGACGCTCACATCTGTAACAGTACATACAGCAACTCCAAAGAGAACGAGCAGTATGCTTAGCTTTGTATCTCTCGAGTAGCGGACCTTGTCAAAAACAACTTCCAGAAAGCATGATACTGGAATCATGCTCAGCTTTGCTATCTGAGAATAGTTTTTTAACAAACAATGTAACGTAACTAACAAAAGATGAAACATGGTAGATAATAGCCTGGTTGCAAAAACAAACCTGATAGAAGCCCACAGAATTCCACATCAAACTCACATTCATTCCAACAATAGAAAAGTTTGCAAACAAGACAAACTTAAGAAGTTCGGGTAATGGCAGATGCGATCCCTGAATGTAACCCAGCCATCTAAGAAGAACAGTCAACAAGGTTGTTGTGGCAAAATGCAAACCAGTTAATGTTGTAGCTGCAGAAAAGTAATAAATGGTACACAATCAGGATAGTTGGAGAGGTAAAATTTCCTAATATTGACTTCAGAATTTATATGGTCAAAACATGTTATTTTTCATATGTAAGGTATTTTTTGGTATTGAAAGAATTTGAGCTAGACAATGCTATTATCTGCCCAGAAGGACTTCTTTGTTTATCCAAATCTAAAAGTTTTGTTCACTTCTTAACCCTTCAGCCATTCATGATAGCTCTCCCTTTTAGACTGACCATATGCAGTCGCACCCGTGGACCAACAAGTGATTGATCCATTAGACATGTAATGCAAAGGCAAAGTTTATCAAAGTTTGCAGGTAAAATGTTCAGTCGAAACATACCAAAACTGAAGCCATGCGTGGCCATCAAGGCTTTATTGACCATTATTATGCCCACAGACGTGACAACATTGAAAAACCATGAGGCCACATCAAGTGCTGCCTTCCTATCAGTCTTGCTTACAGAGGACATTCTTAATTATAGTCTGCAATTAATCAAGCAGTCTTTGTTTCTAAATTTTCATGCAAGCAAAAAAGGAAGCTCGGGTGTCCAAAAACCAGCAGCTATACCTGTATCAACAAATTATTCGGAAAATCAAAAGGATAAAGAAAAAAAAAACAAGCATCCTCATGTACTAAATAAAGACAGTGAAGAAAGTTCCTTATTTCAGAAATAAAATAATAATACCAGCATACAATTACAATACTTTTATATATTTTTTAACAGAATTATAAGAAAGTAACAATTTTGAGGAAGAGATAACATGTACATTGTACAATGATCTCTTACATGTCCCGAGAGTCATTGATTTGTTTGGAAACTGCCATTAGATGAGTAGATTTGGAAATCAAATTAAACTTTATAGTCTGAAAATGATTTAAAGAAACCGGATCTGAAATTTGGAAAGGGCCGAGGCTAAATTTAAAAATTCAACAATTATTCATATTGGTATTTGTCACATACAATCAGAATATAACATGAACTGCAAAAAAGTTTCTCTAGTAAATAGTTTCAAATCAAGAATTTCAAGCAAGTCAAATTTTTGACATCAAAACCCAGATTCCATTACTTAAGCAGTTTTAGTAGCAATCAAATCTTTTTTTTTTTTTTTTTTTTGTAACAATGAATAGCCGCTAATTATTCCATTAAAACCTCGTCCACAACAAGCAAATAACGAATGAACTAGACTTCCTCATTGATTTTCCTCCATTAATCAATCATTTTTTTATTTATTTGGGCACCCGTTATCTTCTCTATTTTTTATCTAAAAAAATCAAGCACAGGATCAAAAGTTAAAACCTTTCCAGGTACAGAAAAGATCGAACCTTACTAAGATCTACAATAACAAGGCATGATACGATATTTTTCAGCTAAAAAGTTCTAAAAAATTAAAATTCAAGCATCCTGCATCCACTAAAATTCAACAATATAGGATTATATAAAAAAGGAAAAGGAAAACACATCGCCATTTCCCAGCTGATCCAATAACGCTTCATTTCTCAAACAGAAAAATAAAAACACAAGCAATTTCAATCCAAAAACAGAAAATCAAGGGGGGAAAGTCTAATTAATCGGAATAACAATGCATTAATCAGAAACCTAAAATACATAAAAACAAAAGATCGATTCGAAACATGCTTAGAAATGGAGAAGATCTGATTAAGAAAGAACTGGATTGAACGAACCTGCTGGTACACGAAGAAGATGAAGAGAGTCCAAATGAGGTCCTCTCCTGATATCCGCAGTAAACCGGAAAGCTTTAAAAAAGAAAGAAAAAAAAACCTTAAAAGAGAGAGAAAGAAATATCTTCTGCAGTAATACGTTTGATTTCAAATCTGTTGTTCATCGTCTGGGCTATTAAAGAAACAATAAGGAAATAAATAAATAAATAAACAATCTTTATTTACTATTTCTATAATAAATGTATTTTAAGTCATTATTAATTGAGATTAGAACATTGCATAAATGTGTTTTTTTACCACAACAAGTCATTTTCCATTTTTTTCTTTTCACTATTTAAAATGCCTATTTATATATTATTTTCAGTTATATTGAAAATGCCTATTTATATACTATAATTCGATGGCTACTTATTAATTTGTTTTTTAATAATTTTGGATTTTTTATTGTTCAACTTTTAAAAATTTTAATTTAATTATTTAAATTTTATAATATGACTTTATAATAATTGACATTCTTCTGCCTGAAATTGGAATATTTAATAATGTTTTTTTTTTCTTTTTCGTAATGCCAAATCAGCACATGGACCTTAATCCTTGGCCGACTAAAATTATTATCAAGAAAATATTTTCTTTCACTTAAAATTATTATATGGTTAAAATGGACTTAACTCTAATTTTAGTTTCTTCACTATCTATAAATTTAAAATTTAATCATGTTTAAATTATGTTCGATTTAATTTTTCTATTTTAATTAAATATTATTAGAAATCAAACTAAATAAACAGTCTAAAAACAGAAATTGTAACAGAGAAATAACAAAACATAATAAATCAAAAAGATAAAAAGATAAAAAAAAAAAAAATTAGATCAACACAACAAGTCTCCTGATATGTAAATCACAGATAAAATTAAAATTTTAAAAAATAAAAATGACGATGACTTTTTTTTATCTATCTATACGATTTAGGATTAAAATATGAGGGATAAATAAAATTAATAATTTTTGAGAATATTTCGTAAAACATATATGATTATATTGACAAACGAATGATAAAAATTAAATTATTAAAGATCATTAAAATTATAAATTAAAATCAAACATCATAAAAATATATCCATAAAACATCTATTGAACCGATAACAAGATGCAGCATTGGACAATTGCAAAGGAAAATTTAGAACAATAATTTTAAAATGTGACTTTAGAAGTAATTTTAGATTTTTTGATTTAAAATATAAGTATTTAATATTGTTGTTAAAAATAACGTTTAGATAAATAAAATATTTATTTTAAATATATATTTTAAAAATATAAAAAAATATAATATAAACGAGAATATACGAATAATTTGATTTAGAAAGCTAAAAAGATAAAATAAAATAATTTCTTGAAAAAGCTAATTTTAGTATAAGAACTATTTTTTTTTTACTTGAAACTAATTTTTGAAGCCAAAAATTATTTTTGAAATAAAATAAAAACAAAGCCTAAATCTAAAACCTATATAGAATGTTTTTTAGGGTAAACTACGTAAATGGTCCCTTAATTATACCTTAATTATCTTTTACATTCCCTAATTATCAAATGTTATAAATTGGTCTATTGACTAACTTTTTTGATATAAAGTGGTCCTATGCTGTTAAAAATTTGATAGAAAACTGATGTGAACGTTAACATATTGACTTGGATAACCATGTGACATCCCTAATCTCTATAATCCAACTTAGCATGTTAACATTCACATCAGTTTCCCGTCAAATTTCTAACGGCATAAGACCACTTTGTATCAAAAAAGTTAGTCAATTGACCAATTTATAACATTTGATAGTCAAACGATGTAAAAGATAATTGAATTATAGTCAAGGGACCATTTATGTAATTTACCCTTGTAATATTTTATCATATGAGTTTAAATTTTGATGTAAAAATATAATATTTATTTTTAATAAGTAAACAATAGGAGAGGAGTAATCTACTGAGCTTTGAATGTATGTTTATAGTCTTGGATGAATGCATGTTCTTCTTTGTCTTAATTAGGAGTCATTAATTAGGCGTATAATCATGTTTAGTGTTGTGCAGATGATCAAAGGACAAGGCGGACCCCTGGAGTTGATAAATTGTATGACCTTCACGTGATTTTTCGTACGTCAATGTGTGCCTGAAAATGATTGGTGTCGGCTTTCTTCATCCCATCACTTAATGACTTGTTTTCTGTACCATCTAATCACTAAGCACAAAGGATCTTCTTAAGTACCTTGATCATGTTCATATTACAGGGCATGCACATCAGTAATTACTAATTACCGTCTTTTGTTACAAACTCCGTTAGTCATGTCGTAATTTGCGTGACTCGAAACGAGAGAAAAATATATTAAACACAAGTCAAATAAAATTTTTATTAATTATTTAATAAAAAAATAATATTAAAAATTTATTTATAGAAATAATATTTTTTATTTAAATCTCGAAAAGATTTATTTGGATGCGATCGACTAAGAACACATATTAACAATTTAACACAAGCACAAATCAAGCAATAATGACATGTTTATAAGTTGTCTTTAATCACTCAATAGATAAAACGTTGAAAATTAATATTTAAATATTTGAAAAATCAATATCTAATTAACGTGAGATTAATATTAATCTAAAGTCCATATAATTTCTCCCTTGACTACCATTTTTTTTATTTTCATCACACACATCAGATGATAAAAGATTATTTTTTAAACTTTTCGCTATTAATATAAGATTTTAAAATGAAATTGTCATGTTTGGTTTTACATGATAACATAAAATTAGCAATAAATAAACATTATTAGTCTAATGATAATTTAACAAAATATTTCTTAGATAATTTTGTATTCCGCCACCTAAACGTCATAATCCTAATTTTTATCGAATAAAAAAATATAATATTGGCGATAATATACCAAATACATTTGTAATTCTATTTTCTTTCACTTCTGTCTGAACCTAACGTCCTTAAGTGCAAAGAAAAATGAATGTCCACACAACAGTTGGTGCTGGAAGCTGTTCCCTGTTCCCTGGTCCCCTATTCTTCTATACAAGTCGAGCAAGCAAACTTTATTAGATGAGACCAACAAAACAACGTTGAAACAAGCTTACACTAACACCTCCATTACTGTATGTGCTTTCTTTTCTGAACCTTATGCCAAGCACAACAGGAGACAAGGATGTTGACTCTAAAAGACCACATTACTCACGTAGAATTACTACAAGATTTGGATGAATGCACCACTTGTCCTTCCATGGATCTGTGTAGACAACCTGCGCTAGCTAGTTGATTTTGTTCTATATAAGAGGAACTGGCAACGTGAAGATAAACCATTGAAGAAACGGATAAACTCAAAGATGGGTAGGGTTCCTTACAAGTATCTTCTTCTTGCTGCTGCAGTTTTTGTCTTCTTCATCTGCTCAACTGCTGGAGGTAAATCTTGACTTGAGTCTCTAACTCATCAATTTATATATCTTTATATGTTCTTGGAAATATATGGGGAGTTACTATATCTTGATTGATTTGCTTATTTCAGCACGAAATCTACCGGTGGCCAAGGAAATTCAAAAACCCCATGATCATCGAGAGCTTACGTTAACGAAAGATGATGGAGCGCCTAAGATTAGCGTTGATGAATTAGTATCTATGGACTACACTCCACCAACAGAAAAATTATATCATGGGTCAGTCCTACCACATGTCCATAGGACCGACCAATAAAAATTACCCATCATCCTATGTCATATTTTTTTTTCAAGTGATTTTTCACTTGAAAAATTTAAAAATAATGAGGTGGCTAATTTTTATTGGTCAGTCCCATGAATGACGTGGTGAGACTGACCCATGATATAATTTCTCCACCAACAAGAAAGCCGCCGATACATAATTAATTGACAAATTTTGTAAAAACGTCGACTAGTTGGTTTGGTTTAGTTTAGTTTTAGGGTCCGTTTGTTTCATTGAAAACTGTTTTCGGAAAATGAATTACATCTTCTGAAAAATTAATTACGGAAACTATTTTTAAGTGTTTGGATAAATCTGTGTAATTCATATTTCGTTGTTTAGTAATTTTTTATAAAATAAAACTCAAAATTTATTTTTAGTAAATAAACATAATACAAATTTTATTAAATTTTCTTTATTTTTTTATTGAGTTAAAAAATTATATTTTACAACATATTTTATTTTTATAAACTCATTAAGTTAATTGTCTTTATATTTTAATTTGTGCATATTTTATAAGTATAATATCTTTATATTTGATTCATTAATATTTTTAATGAAACAAACAAGATTTTACATTAAAAATTTATTTATTTTATTGAGTTATTTTTATTATTTTAAAAGTTATTTTTTTTAAGGGTGGTCTCTGGTCGGGTCGGATTTAAGGTGAAAAAATCTGACCCGATCCAGGACTAGTAGTGTAATTTTGCCATATATATTTTAGGGATATTTACAATAATGATAACTCTTTATATATATTTATATAATTAGGTCACTAAAATTATTTTTTTACAATTAGATCCCTAAATTTTATTTTTAAATTAAGTCCCTAAAATTTAAATTTTTTAATGATTCAGACCGGATTTTAAAACTTAAAAATCAAGTCGGATCGAGTCAGATTTTTTCACCTTAAACCCAGGTCAGGTTAATTGACGGTAGAGGGTATGATATTTTAAGTTAAGTACAAGTGGGCCAAAAATCCAACCCAACTTTACCCGTGCCTATCTCTAACATTCATAAACTCTTAGTGTTTATATATTTTTTCATAAATAAAAGGCCATGCAAGTTTTTGATAAACAAAATTCCATGCACATTTTTAGTACCTGACATTAAAAAAATTAAATTATAACCTTCAATCCTAAATTTATACTACAATATTAATTACCTAAATTGCGAACCCAATATTTTGGTGTGAGGACAAAGATGGATATAAAACTTTATATTAAGAGCGAAACTATAAATTTTTGAAAGAGACTAACACCCCAACTATGTCCGAAAAAAAGATCAAAATGTTAGAAGAAAACAAAATAGAGAATCGGAGGATTGAATTGCAGCGAATTATTTCACCACATATACATATCATTCAAGCAAAATATTTAAACATTAGAGATTTTATCCTTGGACCGATCCTCTTACAAGATTTTAAACTTATTGAACCAAAACCAGCTTGAATATTATCTTAACAGTCTTAATTCCCAATTAGGGACCAAAATATAATTTCTAAAAACATACACTATCATAATTCATAAATTATTCATAAATTGTATGATGCAAGAAATTTGGATGGTAGACTAATGATATCTACCGACGATCACGGCTGTTGTTTAACACCGACAATATTTGTCAATGTTTCTCCGATGGAATTTCCTCTGCATTGCTCTACTTGATTTATGGCTCAGTGTCCCCAGAACAAACATGCAGGTGAGGATTTGGACATGCTAACTCTTCTCGTCTCGACTTCTTCCGTCGCCTCGTACTGCCTTGCTGCTTCTCCTCCGTTGGGGTTTCTTATGCTTTGCTCTATTCACGTTGTTTCTTACTGTCTTGTTCTATTTTCTACCTCTGTTGGGTCTGTTTGGGTGCCTTTTCAATAGGTTCACCCTTCCCCTCATTCTATATATTTTCTGTTCGAAACTCTGGTTGTTGTTTCAAATGAACACTTCTGTAAATCAAGCATTTCAATTAAATTGAAATTTTAGAAGACAAGAGGCAAACAAAGCACAAAAATCACATCAATACATAACACAAAAGTTCTTATAAACATGAAAGTCACTAAGCAACCAATTCCAGCGAGAGTGAGTTCAAAGCACTTTAAATTTCACTGAGTTTAGAGTTATATCTGTCTTACGATAAGCAACTAAAATTATCTTCTAAAACGAACTGTAAGTCTCAGACATCCAAGGAAGGAGTGAAGCAACACAAGCTCTCAAGCCGGGGAAGGCGAAAGCTATCAGGCGGCCACTGCGAATGTTTTGAGAAACAAGCCTTAGGATTTGTCATCATCAACAATTAAACATAACACTAAAAAAGGATCATTAAATTGAGATCTAAAAGTGTTCGCGCCATCTATAAAAAAATAACAGAATATGATAAATCAGAATCGAAAAATAATACCACCACCTGGATTTTCAAGCAAGATCATAATGATAAAACAAAGACTTAAAGCATAAAAAGGCCTCAGACATCCAAGGAAGGAGATAAAACAGCAGAAGCTCTCAAGCCCGGCGAAAGGCGAAAGCTCTCAGGCGGCCACTGCGAATGTTTTGAGAAACAAGCCTTCTGGATTTATCATCATCGACCAAATTCAAAACAATCAAACTAATCAAAACGATTTACAGAGAAATTAACACAAAAATTTTAAAACAAAGGCGAAAAAAAACACATTGAGCTATATGAATTGTGTTTTTTGGGGGGAGGGGGTGATGAGAGGTAAATTATGGGTAGAAGAGTTTATAAAGAGGATTGCGGTTAGGGTTTGTAGCCGTTTCTATGAGTTAGGGTTTCTCTAATCACCGGTGTAGGAAATGGACGGCTGAGATTCGAGGATTAGTGTAAAACGTAGGTCACCCGATAATTTTGGGCTTCGTTTGATTTTACAACTTCTACAGATATTTTATTGATCGGGTACCGAATCAACTCGGCCTGATTGAATTGAATTTTTTTTTTTATGAAAAATTAGGTTTCAATTGGGTTGAGCTTTTTAAGAATGGTATCGCGTCGGATTTGAGTTTAGGGTATAAAATAGTTGACTCAGTTCGACTCGTGATTAAATATATAACTTTTTATAATTTTTAGCGATATTTATAATAATAATTATTTATCTAATTTTTTTTATAATTAGGTTCTTAAAATTATTTTTTATTTATAATTTAATCTTTAAAATTATAATTGTTTATAATTAAGTCCCTTAAAATTATTTTTTACACTTTAGTCTCTTAAGTTATTTTTTCTATAGTTCGGGTTGGAGTCGGATATAAGATATTTATTTTTAGGTCATATTGATTCAAAATTTTTAAAGAAAATATTTAAATCGAATTTAAAATATTTATGTTTACATTGGGTTCAGGTGAATCAAAAATTAACCCAACCCGTGCTCATCTCAAGTTCCAAGAGACCGCTTAAAAGTTCACCAAATGTTATAAAATATTTTTGACTAAATGATCACTTCTACAAATATTGAACATAATTTGAATCCATTGAATAATCAAAGATGATATTAAACATTTAAACATAATTAATGATTAATTTATAAAGATTAAAATTATTATAATACAAATGTAAAAAAAAAAAGGTTGAATTAATCTTGTCATTAAATCTTTTGAGGCTGTCATTTAATTACGTGGTCAGAGGAGATTTGATTTCTTTCTTATGGAAATCTCCTAAACTAATGACTAATTACAAGAAATAAAGAAATCTCCAACAGTTCTCCGACTAATCTCACCTCTAAGTTTGTTTCAACGATTGATTTTAATTAATTTTATAGAAGAGCTAAGGTAAGTCCATGATATTCAGGAACGGACTCTCCAACATTGAAACTAGTGAATTGTCGAACATGTTACATCATTTTATGTGGTTCATTCGATTAAAATATGAGATTCTTTTCGATTGATATTTTCTTAAAAGGTAATTATTAATTTTTAAACATTTTCTTTGAATGTTTTATCTTAAGTATTTTATTTTATGGAATATATATTTAAAATTTTTTTCAGTAATAAGTAGTTAAAGATAAAATCTTTAAAAAAAATAAATATGAAAATGTTATTAAGACAAATGAAACAAAATATACGATTATTTTTATTAAAATAATATAGGTTATCTTTATTATTTTTTTAAATTAGTTCTAAATTATTTGAATATATAAATATAAAAAATTAAATATATTATTATATAAAATATTTTAGTTGACACATCGTCCTTTTAACTTTTATTAACAAGAAAATGATCAAATTAGAATAAAACTAAAAAAAAAATAATAATATTAAAATAATTATAAAATTAAATAAAGGACCAAATTTAATTACTATTTGTAAACTTTATCCCTTTAATAACAACAATAGTAATGAATTTTCATTATTATTGTTATACCGTCTAAAAGTACCATGTGCCAATTGTATAAGTGGAAAAATTATATTATGGGTCAGTCCCACCACGTGTTTATGGATCAATCATTTAAAACTACCCACTTCATCAATTTTTCTATATCATATTTTTTCCCAAGTGAATCTTCACTTAAAAAATTAAAAATTGATGAGATAGATAGTTTTTAGTGATTGATCTATGGATAACGTGATAAGACTGACCCAGGATATAAATTTTTATATTTTTTATATATTATTAAATAAATGAATTTTATTAGATAAAAAAAACACTGACATTACACTATTTAGAGGTTGACGTATAATGATTATATTCTAATTATGACCAAGAATGCACTGAAAAATCTCCAACGCCGCCACCTTGACTGAGCTGATAACCCGACGTTTGAATGGGAAACACAGTAGGATATGTTGTCGGTAGTGAAGAAGAAGACAAGGTCGACGATTGTGAATGCGAACCTGACAAAACTATTTGGTCGAATGGATACATGAGCTGATTTTGCTGCTGCGGTTGTCTAGGAAAATCACTATTGAAAGAACCCCATAGAAGCTGAGAGTAGTCCAGATAGCCTCCCGCAACTTGAGGATTTGTGACCGTGTAATGAGACTGAGAGTGAACGATTGGGTCGGTTGATGTTGGAATGGAGAAAAGGGTGTTCGGAGAATTAGAAATGGTTGAATTTGTTGCCGTTTGATGGGGTGGAGGTGTTCTGAGTTTAACGTTTTCAGGGAAGTTGAGCTTGGCTTTGTTGCCTCTGAACCGAAGGGCTGCTTCATCGTAGGCCCTGGCTGCATCCTCGGCCGTGTCGAATGTGCCTAACCAGACTCGAGCTGCTTTGAAAGGGTCACGTATCTCAGCCGCCCACTTTCCCCATGGCCTCTGTCGCACACCCCTATACCTCCTCCTCGGTTCTTCTGTGTAGTTCTCGTTGCTGTTGTATTCGTATGTCGGGACCAATTGTACTGCCATGTTTGCCTCTGTCGCTGCATTTATATTGCTCGTTTAGGATTACATTATGTAAGGTTACGACAATAGCATTTAATAATAGTTTGAATATTCTGCTACGTTGCTTACTTCTAGCAGCAGCAGATGAGCCTCCACGCGGGAAATTGTAGAACTGCGTACAAACTTTAGCAACAGACTCAACAGCCATCCCTCCGCCACCGCTGCCGGTATCTCCGTCTTCCTCTTCTTCTCTTCCTCTCTTTTGCCCACCAAATCCGACCGAAGAATTGATATTGTTAGACCACCGTCCAATGTTAGTTGAACAGAAACCACCCGGGTTTTCATTTCCTGAAAGCAGCTCCTCCTCATCTGCAGGCACATCTCCTGCTAGGACATGAGTCAACGCTGAAACCATAACCGACATCTCCCTTTCCCTACAAACATCTGATAGCATCAATGACGACGGTGATGACAACAACTCTGCCGCCGGAGACGATGACCCTTCTTCTCCCATCATCATCAACTGATACATCGAAAATCCTTTATTAACTTGATCGATTACTCTTCCTCTCTTGTTCGCCACCTTTTTATTTCTCTCACACGTTAAAGAATATATATGCAGCAATTAAAAAAAAATCTTTCTTACAAAACTTATCCAAGTTTTTTTCTTGCTTCAATTCAACAGCGAAAAACAGATTTATAAAGGCTACACGAGAAAGTATGTCGGACACTCGCTAGCTGCTTGTTTTATAGACGTGTGGATTATTTTACAAAAGAAATATTCGAATTTTGTACCTTTGAAAATAAAAATGCTTGGACTTAGGACAAGTGTGAAAGGAACATTAGAATCGGTATTAAATTTTATAAAAATAATTTTTTATTATTTTATCGTACATGGAAGGGAAACTATGAAGTCCACTAGACCTATAACCTATTGAGATCATTTGAGGTGCATTTTTATCCTCATTTGTTTTTATTAATAAGGTTATATTTGATCAGTTGAAAAATGCTCTTAGAGGGTTAATGATAAATTATTTTTTTCTATCACTTAAATTTAGATATTAAATTGTTTTATAATTCTTTATATTTTAGTCACATATAATACTAAGTATGAGTCTTATAGCCCAAGTGATTAAAAGAATGATTATTGTTTTTAAATGTCACGGGTTCGAACACTAATGATGTCAGCAGAGTGATTGAGCAATCAATATCAAATGATGAAGATTATATTTTTTTATATGAATATCACTTGTCTAAAACAACGTCGTTTTTTTTATTTTTTGTCATGTCATAGTATTATTAATTATTTAATGATCAAATAATAAAAATATAAACAATATAAAATTTTAGTGTAGAACTAATGTCTTGATATAATAATTGAAAAATAGTTTTGGACTAATTTGAAAATCTTCAAAAATGTTTCTTATGTTCAAACTACTTGAAAATATATTTAAGATGTTTTTGAGAGAGTTTAAATATGTTTTAAATGATTTAAAGAAACCAAAGAAGGGTTTTTAAACCAGGTGTTTCGATACACCCTCAAGGTGTTTCGATACCTGTTCTTCAATGACAGTTTTTCAAAGGCAAAAATACAGTGGTATCGATACTCGTATCAATACCTTTTCACCACTGTAATGTTTGGTTTCGAACCATGTTTCGATACACCCCCAACGGTCAAAACGATTTTATGAAAACCCCCAACGGCTAGGAGCGGTATCGATACTGGTATCGATACCAGTTCTTAAATGAAGGTTCAATGGCTATTTCCCAAAGAAGGTGTTTCAATACCAGTTTTAGGGGTATCGATACCGCTTGCACCAGAAGAAGAAATATGCCTTGAAATCAGCTCTAAACGGCTCCAAAACATCTCCAACGGCTATAAACGGCTAGATCATGATTTGGGATGATAAAAGGAAGCCTCAAGCATCGAGAGAAGGGTAATGCTTCATTGTAAACAACATTATGATTCAAGAATTGTCTTAGAGCTTAATTCTCACATTTTTTTAGGTAGACAACACTTGTGAGCTTAATGTTTATGTATGCTCAAGTGTCTTAGGATTGGGTGAGAGCTTAGTTGCAAACAATTAGCCTTGTTAGAAGGATTAAACAAGTTTGCTAAGTTTTCTTTGTTTGAGTGAATTCCCAAAGTTCGGATTGTGAACTTTGGATGCTTGGTTCGGTTTTGAATCAAGGTTTGTAAGGTTATCCCTTTAGCCTCAAAAGTTTGAATTCTTAGTGAATTGTGGAAATCCTTAGTGGGAAGCTAAGGTAGTGGATGTAGGTGTTTGTTCGAAGGCCGAATCACTCTAAAATCCTTGTGTTCATTGTTTATATTTTTACTTCCACAACAAACCACCCAAATTACCACTTCTCCACCACTTGGCGTGTTTAATCGATTATTCATCGAGCCACGTCAAGCCCAACATTTAGTTATTAATTTAGGGACCAAAATAAGAACGAAAAAAGTTCGACAATGAAAGATAGTTTACCTGCAAATTAATTGAGGATAAAGATATTTGAATCCTAATGGAATGAAACTTTTTAAACTTTAGGTTACTTATATATTAGGCATTTAAAAGAAAAATCAAGTTTCTCCTTTTGTATTTATTTTTAAACAAAATATTAAAAAATATATTTTTATTCTTTATTAATAAAACAAGTGTTAATAATTGGTTGGTTAAAATTATTCATTTACTCTTATTTTTTTGTCTCAGGTTCAAAATTCAGTAAAAACATTTCTTCTCTTAAAATTTTCCTATTCTCCTTCTAGATAAAAATGAAAATAGATTTTTTTTAAATGTCAAACAAAAATTTAAAAAAAAAACAGTGAGCGAAAAACAAATAATTAAAATATTGGGTTAATTTCAATGGGACAGTAAATTGACCCTTTCATCAGCCAAAAAATTATTATTTTTAGCAAAATATTTTTTAAACCGATTTCTCTACCCTTTCATTTTCACTTATCCAACCCAACGTGCAAAATCCCTAATTTTTTTAAGGAGTCGTAAAATGTATAGTGAGTATTTCAGTAGTCGTTTTGGGTGGTCCTATGATGACGTGTCGTTTTGATTGGGGAGAACAACGGTGGTGGTGGTGGTCAAAGGGTTGACCTGAGTCAAAGTGAGTTATCAGTAAGACGCGGTTATTAGTTGAAGAGATTAGGTGGGACCATCTTCAGTTTCATCAACTTGTCTGAACGACACTCGGTCGACATGGTTCTCATTCTTTTGAAGTTTCTGTTTTAAGACACAACATTTCATGAAGTGTTCAATTAACTCCTCACCCTGTTAAAAAAAATCCCTTCACAAAATTTGTGAACATGAATGAACCCACCCTTGATCATCTAGGGTTATTTTTTGGAGGATAAGAATCAGAATTTAAGATTAAAAAGATAAAATAAAAATATTTAAAAATAAAAAATAAATAAAAATAAATAAGGCATAAAAATAAAAATATTTTGTTTTTCATGGTTTAAGTTTCTTTAATCCCAAATAAGTAATAATCATTATATAATTATTAACATGATCATGATTTACTAATCATTATGTTATGTTTCTAACCATCTATATTAGTGTTAATTTCAAGCTTATCAAACATATCTACGTGGCATGTAATTATTTAATGTAAGAATCTATACACATCACCGAAATTGAAATAGTGAAAATACACCATGATGATAATGTCTATGTACATCGAACACATGTGTGGCCAAAAATTAAGGGAAGTCGGTCCAAGTTGTAACATAAGAAACGGTACAACTCAATTTCCGACCACATTAACCCCAAGATTCATATGTATTTTTAAAATGGTACTGGTAGTTGTTTGTAAAGGACGTTGACCCAATCCTACCAACATGCAATTTGAAAATACAAGTGAGATTCTTTCTGTTCATACAAAAAAAAACATTACTAAATTAATCACCGAATCTTATAATTAATTGTCTTTATAATCTGGGTTTGTTAATTAAATAATGGTAGTTAGTACACTTCGATTTGTTTGTACATACAATCTTAAAACCATTAAACAAAAGTATATATCAAATCTATGTCCAGACTCGGTGCACAACGTGCGTATTTTATTTATAAATATGGATTAGATTTAAAATTAAATATTATTATCGAACCAGTTAAAAAGTATTATTAAGTTAATAAATAATAAGTTTGGACTATAAAAAATTATTAGATAAATTTTATTCATCACGTTATTTGTGATCTCAATCAATTAGATTCGTTTATCTCATTTTTTAAATTGTATCATCATTTTATATATATAATTAGTGAGTAAATAGTTACTCCTTCTGTCCCATATATAGTGTCCAACATTGATTTTTTAAAAGTCAAAATTTTAAAACTTTGGCCATAGTTTTAAATATTGTAATTTATTAAATTTTATAAAATATATATTTTTAAACTACTTGATTAAAGATTTTTAAAACATATTTTTTTATATTTTTATCAATAATAGATTTAAAGTTATAACGAGTCAAAGTTAAAAAATAACTAAAAAATCAATAATAGACAAAAGAATAGAACGGAGGGAGTATTAAATAATTATTTAAAGATAAATGCATCTAATTGTTAAGACAATAGATGACGAGGTGAACATAATTCATCTAAAAATTTATTACAGGCGGTATACTGAAATTTTTAAGTGACATTCAAGATTCAAATTATAATAGTATTAAATTAAAAAATCATTCTTATAATAAACTTTTGTGATACTTAATATAAATTAATAAGTTAATAATAAAATATTATATATAGTATTATCAACCGCTTTAATTTAATGTTAATTATTACATAAATCTTAAATAAATTGAAACCAATTGGTCCCATATTCCTTAGATGAGCTGTGTCACTATCGTAGGATATCCCCATGCTCATATAGCTTGCTAGATTTTTAGTTGACTTCTTTACAATGCCTACAAAATAGTCTCCATCTTAAAAAAGAATTTTTATTATAATATTTATATTATTTGAATTTTTCTTCGTTTATAAATTTAAAAATATTAAATATTTAATAAGTATGATCACTCTCTTATTCTTTTATATATTGTATCAACAATATATTAACATAACTAAATTCAATAAAAAATAATTATATTCGAAATTTACCTTTTTTAATTTATTTATCAACTCTTTTATAAAACTCTAAACTCATTTTTTATTGGGATTTATCTAAGAAATTAAAATTTAAAATTCTTGTTTGAAGGTAATAAAAAAGTTAACGTATTTAAATAAAATGATAACTTTTACAAAATATAAATATTATGTTAACCTGAAAAATAATCCCTTTCATATTGGTTGGAATTTGATATTTTTTATAATGAAATCTAAATTAATTTCTAAACTACAAATGACATGAATTTATTATTAACTTACATATATTCAAAAATAATGTATAATAAACCCCTACACGTAATATACTCTCTTCGTCTCATATAAAAAGTTTAGTATTGACTTTTTAAAGTCAATTTTTTTAAAGAGCAATGGTTGACCTTCTTTTTAAAAAGTTGGAGTATTTTACCATAAATAGAATTGGATATTAGATTAAGTCTAAGTAATTTTTTTAAATTATTGAAGTTTATAAGTTTTATTTTACGATTCGATTTTTATTTAAATTTTTAAAATTGAGTTAAGTTTATAAAATTCAATTTAGAGTAATTATTTGTAATGCTGCAATATATATTAATTTTATTTTTAACGATTTTTTATATGCATATACAATGTATATATATAAGGACAGAACTATGATTAAACTATAAGGCATATCAATTGAAATAATAAAGTAAAAAGTGAGTTTAGGCTTAATTATAATGGTTTTAAAATTATAAATACCTAAAATATAATAAACCTATAAAATTTAAGAGGGACTACCTCTTCCACAATATACATAAATTCATCCTTGCATATATATATATATATATATATTTTCACATGACATATACATAATATATCATGTAAATGATAAACTCAACTCAAAAATAAAATTATTCAACTAATTACTAAAATTAATTTAAATTTTTATTTTATAATTTAAATTTTATTTAAAAATTTTAAATTAAATCAAGCTTATAAATTACAAATCAAATCTAAACAAATCAATTTTTTACCTCAAAACAAATCAATTTTTTTTATTTTATTTTAATCAAGTTTCCCGCAACTACTAAACAACATTAAATGAAAGATCGAAAATATATTAATACTCTCGTTGCATTCTTTTTACTTTATTTTTCTTCTCAGGAAACGTGATCAATATTATTATCAGTGAAGATATAAGAATTTAACATGTCTAAAGAGTAATTAAGTGAAGTCGGACCCTGTAACGTGAGGCTGAACTTCAAGCATTACAATTTTAAAGCAAAATGGGATTTGTGGTTCAAAAGCTTGGGCCATGCACATTTCTAAAAGGCTGAACTTCAGGCATAATCTGCCATTGCTATACAAAGAAACAACGCCAAATCCAATTGACGCCAAGCTTCAGAAAGGAATTGCTACACTGCTTAGCTCCCACAAGCCATGCACTCTTCTCGGTTCGTAAGGGAACATACCATTTGTGCCATTTTTGTCTCATCATCTTCCACTTTTGGTTTTTCCTAAAATAACACAATTTTATATCAATAGAATTCACAGATCTAGGGACATTCTTGATGCTATGCTATGCTATGCAACTTCAACATCACAGTACCTTAAGCATCGATGTATCAACGGTGAATTTAATTGCATCGGCTGCAGCACGGGATCTTAAATAATACATTCCTGTCTTCAGACCCTATATATACAATGAATCAGCAACCATTATGCAAACGCTGGAATTTAAATTTGTGTAACCAACAAGGACGGAGCTAGGATGAGGCATTGGGAGGGGCAAAGTTCTATTATGTTTTTAAATCTAAAAATTAGGAGGGGCAAAAACCTTATTTTACTACTATTTAAACTAAGAGGGACCTTAAGTGCAATAATACCAAAAAAATCTAGAAGGGGCAAGAGCCCCTCCCAAGTTATATATAACTCGGTCCCTGGTAACCAAAATAAGCGCCAAGTTGTAGTACCTTGGACCAGGCATAAAAGTGTAAGGATGTAAGTTTTCCAAAATTAGGTTGGTCCATATGTATGTTTAAGCTTTGACTCTGGTCTATGTAGCAACCTCGATCAACAGCCATATCAACCAAGGTTTTTTGCTTGATTTCCCAAACAGTCCTAGTAAACCAGAAACAGATTGTTAACTTCACACTAAAGAAAATGAAAGGAAAGAAAAGAAAAGAAAAGAGGAGAGAACAAACATGAAATCAAACCTGTAAATTGATTTCAATTCATGAGGTACTTCTGGAATGTTTTGAACTGAACCGTTTGCATGTATGATTTTGTTCTTAATAACAGGCGTCCAAAGACCCATCTCAGTTAAGTCATGAAGAAGATGCTTATTCACCACCACAAACTCCCCACTGAATGAAAACAGGAAATAAGTTTTAAGCAATGGACAAAAAATAAATGGTAGGATATGCAAAGAGGAAGCCGGGACAAACCTCAGAACTCTACGGCTGTAGATATTGGAAGTATATGGTTCAAAGCATTCGTTATTTCCAAGGATCTGACTAGTTGAAGCAGTTGGCATAGGTGCTACCAAAAGTGAATTTCTCACCCCATTCTTAGCTATGCTGTCCCTAAGAGCATTCCAGTCCCACCGATTTGAAGGAGAAACACCCCACATATCTGGCTGAAGAATACCCTGCAATTTAAAGGTTGTGAGCAAAACAAGTTAGCAAAGATATTGCAATCACATTGAAATTGAATAACCAAATACTTGCATACATTTAAAGAATTACCAAAACCACATACCTTACTCACAGGACTCCCCATTATATGTCTCATAGGATCCCTCTTTCTCGGCTATACTGGAAGAAGCTTTCAGAGCATGGTAATATATGGTCTCAAATATGTCCTTGTTCAGCTGCTGAGCCTGAAATTAAAAACCAATAAACTATCAAACAACAAATTCATTTTGAAAGGTATATCCAAATTCATACACCTGCATTCAATATACCTCAGGTGAATCAAAGGCCATGCCTAGTAAGATGAAAGTATCTGCAAGCCCCTGAACTCCAATACCTATAGGCCTATGGCGTAAATTTGATCTTTTGGCAGTTTCAACTGGGTAGTAATTAACATCAATTATTTTGTTAAGGTTTCTCGTAACAATCTCAGTAACCTGTCACAACCCCAAAAAGGCTATCACAATCATTGTTAACAAATAATGTCACTGCAACATCATGTACCAACAAAGACGTTCATGGTGCCATCAAAGTGATACACAAAGATGGATGAGACATCATCTAGCAATAGATGGATGAGTGCTTTAGCAAGGTAGAGAACCAAACCTCTGCCAGTTTGTCAAAGTCAAAATATCTATTCTGAGAACCACTACTGCCAACAAACCTTGAAGGATGAGACTCCTGAGGAACCACCTGAAGTAGATAAAATGGCCAATACAGTTAACCAAATTAAAATGGAAACTCAGAGAGAGAAACTATATACTGCATAAGCACCATATGTAACATACCTTTTCCTTCACATATCTTGGCAGTGCAATAGATGCCAGATTGCAAACAGCAGTTTCTGTTGGACTTGTGTACTCAATTATCTCAGTACACAAATTTGAAGACTTAATGGTGCCAAGATTTTGCTGGTTGCTTTTTCTATTGCAAGTGTCCTACAACAAAAGTGGGGTAAACAAAAGGTTAAGAACACATTACTCATAACATAAATACCCCATAAAATATAAAGCTTGCTTGGGCAAATCACCTTAAATAACATGTAAGGGGTCCCAGTTTCTATCTGGGATTTCAAAATCTCAAACCACAAGTTTTGTGCTTGGACAACCTTCTTTGCCTTGCCCTAAATATTTAACAGAAACTTTAGAGGTGAATTCTAGTTGGGAAAAAACATAAAAGCATTAATGAGAGTTGAGACAGTATTAACCTCTCTTTCATAACGAATATAAAGCTTCTCAAATTCTTCTCCCCAACAATCCGCCAATCCTGGAGCTTCATTAGGACAAAATAATGACCATTGCCCATTACTTTGAACCCTTTGCATAAAAAGATCAGGCACCCAAAGGGCATAAAATAGATCACGAGCCCGGTGCTCTTCCTACAATAGCAAAACTTACACATTATTGGATAAGATATACAATATCACAACAAATTAGGCGAAGAAAGTAGAATTTAACAAAATAATGCACCTCAAGCAAACAAATTCAAACTACATAAAATACCTTTCCATGGTTTTTCCTGAGGTCGAGAAACTCAAACACATCAGCATGCCATGGTTCCAAATACACAGCAAATGCACCTAAATGCATCAAAGACAATTCATTTAATAAAGAGATATTCAACCATTGTCAGAAAACAAAACATAGAAAAGTAAAACAATTCAAGCATACCCTTTCTTTTTCCCCCTCCTTGATCAACATAACGAGCAGTGTCATTGAACACCCGCAACATTGGAACAATGCCATTAGATGTACCATTTGTTCCACGAATGTAACTACCTGTAGCTCAAATATTGTGAACTGAAACACCAATCCCTCCAGCTGATTTGCTGATGATAGCACACTCCTTCAAAGTGTCGTATATTCCCTCAATACTGTCATCTTTCATACACAACAAGAAGCAGCTGCTCAACTGCCGGAACACAAGTCAAAGTAAGTAAAAGAATTTAATGAACAATGCCATTGAAATCTAGCAATTTCCCCCCATGTTTGTACATAAACTTACTTGAGGTCTTGGTGTTCCAGCATTGAAAAGTGTGGGAGAAGCATGAGTGAACCATCTTTGAGACATCATGTGATAAGTTTTAATAGCAGAATCAATGTCATCCTTATGGATTCCAATTGCAACCCTCATTAACATGTGTTAAGGCCTTTCTATAACCTTCCCTTGGACCTTCAGGAGGTAGGACCTCTCGAGGGTTTTGAAACCAAAATAATCATAGTCAAAATCCCGATCATATATGATTTCACTATCCAACAGAGCAGCATTCTGAAACCAAAACAATTATAAATTTTAATTATTTATGTATAACCCATTGCATAAGAGATTAAACAAGGATAGAGTAGGTTGAAAACACCCAGCATTAAGTAAAAAAAAATGAATAAAACATAAAGCAGACAATGAAAAATACACAAATCTAAGGCGTTAAAAGTGGAAAAATACTCTTAATTTCATAAGAGCGTCAGTTTTGCAGTCAATAAGCTAGATAACAGATCTATATTACAAAATGGATCACTTTCATTCAAAATTTCTACAAACAGACCAAGATCCGGTAAGATCACCACAATTTTGGCAGTGACCAAGGTAAAATAAAATTACCCACACATGGAAAATGTTTTGCTTTTTGAAACTAGACTTTTCTGTATGCATCAAAATGACATCAACAATTTGGTTAGATAACTAAACCAAACGCTAGCTAAAAGGTTTATCAAGTTTCAAAATGGAAAAGAATCGAAAGCAAAAGGGGATGACAAAGATAACCATAGTACCTTCATGATAATCTCGTAAACATCATCAGCAATCAAAGGAGCCTTCAGTCCAGATCTCTCATCGAAATGATTGTACATGATTTCAATCCTACATTTATAAACCGAACATTCTCAAAAGATCAATTGATTCAGTTACATACATATTATAAATTAAATGGAAAACCCTTACGTCTCAGAGAACGACTTCCTAGTATTTTTGTGTAAATTCGAAACAACAATCCTCGCCGCCAACTGTAATCACACATATTAATTAGTAAAAGTTCCGTATATCACTAATACCGTTATTTCAAAGAATAATTAAATAAACTTACGGAAGCATAATCAGGGTGGTTAGCGGTCATGGCAGCGGCGGTTTCAGCAGCCAACTCATCAAGCTGGCTAGTAGTAACCCCTTTGTAAACACCAGTACATACCTTCTGAGCCACAAGGACAGGATCACAGTGCTCGATACTGAGCCCATAGCTCAGCTTCTTCAACCTCGCCGTTATCTTATCAAAATGAACTGCCTCTTGCCTCCCATCTCTCTTAATCACGTACATCGTTAATCCTTCTCTCTTTTTTTCTGAGAAATTTCGTCGAACAGGTTTCAGGCTTGGAGAAAAGAAGTTACCCTAATCCTGATTTTATATTGCGTTATCACAAGGACAACAAACGGTTTTGAAATTTGGGTCTGGATTTTATTTTTTTGATTGGGTTTCCCGCGTGATTCGAATTTGGTTTGGGATTTTTTGAAATTTTCGCGCCGAAATGGATAAGAATATGAGCGTAGCCCTCGTAATGCGTTTCTTCTTGTTTGAGTTGTTGTCGCGTGGGGTCCACGTTTTATTCCTTTTTTTCCTCCTTTTTTTACACGTTTTAGATTTTTAACTAAGAATTTAATTATTAATTTGATTTTATCGAGTAATCATCTCATGTATAATTAGTAATTCTTTTCAAATATAAACTTTTTTAAATTATCATATATTTTAGGGGGTTAAATTTTAAAAATATATAAATATTATTTTATAATGAATTTGTAATTAAACCTTTGAATAGCTTTAAATAATATATACAAATATATACAGATTTTTTTTAGTTGAGTGGTCATTAAAGCATAATAATATTCTGATGCTATAGCGAGCTTAATTTCACCGATAAAAACGTTTTAAGCAAATCAATTATTAATTAGGTAATTATTTTATACATAATTGCGTGTAAAAAGAATTATAAATATTTTAATTTTAGAATTCAAGATTTTATTTAAGGTTGTGTAAATGTTATGAATGAGTTTACAATTTAGGGATGTGATTAAAATTTATAATTTATAAGTTAACTTCAAATTTATAACTATATTATCTTTAAACTCTAAATTATAATTATAAATTATAAATTTACACACTCAAACCCTTAAATTTTAAACTTTAAATTAAACGCTCGTAAAAGTATTTTATTTTCTTTATTGATTTAATTACAGATGAGTTATTTTTTAATTACAATTTATTTATTCAATCTATTTTTTTATAATCATTATTTATAAAGATGGGTGTAAATCGTCTACCTCTTCCTTATGCCTCCATTTATGCCTCCAAGTTTAGGGTTTTAGGTTAGGGGGTTTTGGTTAAGGTTTAGGGTTTAGGATATAGAAAATAAGGGTTAGAGTTTAAAAACCAATTTTTTACAAAATTTTCAAAAGAGGTAAAAGATTTTTACTCATGAAAATGGATGAAAACAGGATACGATATGGTATAATAATAATTTAAAATTTTATCTATTTTTATCAATCTAATTCTAATTTAAAATAATTTATTAAAATTAAACGTCCATATTAAAAAATTAATCTTTGTTATCTAAATGGTTTGTTTTGGTCGTAGAGATATAATGAAGTGTGATTCATGGACGTAAAGCTACGCTAGCGAATAGGTTATGTCTTAATTTGTCGTCTGCTTATAGAAAGGATAGAATTTTCCACACGTTTTCCAGCTGACTGATTTTTTCTAAGACAAAAGCAAAACGAATCAAATGAAGTAAGCTTTCTCAACCTGTACTGGAAAACATATTTTCTGAGATGGAACCAACATCTACCTAGGAAAAACCAATCATTTATCTTGGGTTTTGAACATTATTTAAATTAAGAGGGACTTTAAATGTAATTATAACAAGAAAAATGGGAGGACAAAAATTTTATTTGATATTATTTAAACTAAGATGTACTTTAAGTAAAATTATACGAATTTTTTTTTTACATAGCTTCGTGGCTGATTATCTTGGGTTTTGGCGACGTTAACTACATTGAATTCTTCATATATTAATTGAAGTAAACTGAGCTCTTGATTAAGCAAAAATGGACAAGAAATGAAGGAAACTAGCTAGCTTCAGGATCGTGATCACTGCGTAATGACCCAGACACAGACACAGACCCAGAAGAAAATACTAATCAAAAAGCTTCGTTCTACCTCTGACGAGCAAGGAACAAGAAACAAGTCTTCAATTCCCTCTCCCAAAAACAAAATTACCAATTCATTTTGACAGAAATTTGTCTAATTTAGTAATATTTTTACAGAGAAAAGAACCCATTAGGGTTTTGTTCAAGACCGTGAATTATTGCCATACCCCATTTACAGGCTTTGTCTCCTTGTAAATACTCTCAAGGAACCGATACTTCCTCTTCTTAGTTGGTCTCCAAATCTCTTCTTTCCCAAAGATTTCTTCAAATAGTGCACTACATTCACTTTGTCTAAAACATCCTTCACTCTCCATCATCTGTGCTTTGCTTTTCTTCTTCTTCTTCTTGCCATCGCTGTTGCTGCTGCTGCTGCTGCTGCTGTTATCTTCATCGCTAAGTAGCATCAGCTGTTGAGCCGCGACCGCCATGTCCGAGTCCGACATCAGCAACAACAACCTTTGCAACTCAACTGAAGACTCCAACTCCATCGACATTGAATTTGAACCACAACAGAAAGTCAGAAACCAATGGTTAAATAACTTCCTCTCTTCGATCTTCTTCTTGTTTTGGTTAACGATCTTTGTGAAGGGGTATTCTTTCTTTTATGGGGTTGGCGTAGAGCGCGTCTTGAGGGAACGTATTGTATAAGACAGATGTATGGATGTTGTAAAGGAAGAAAATGTAAAAGGGCAGTCCAGTGCTGTTTCCATGAAGTTGACTAGAAATTTCATGGCGGAAATAAAAAATAATGAGCAAAATACAATAGAGGCCATTTAATTATGGGTAAGATTATATTTGAATAACCTAATTATTAAAAATTACATTTAAGTCACTCATTTATAGATAAGGTTACATTTAAAATCATTAATTAATCTAATACACGAATTGATAAACTTTATAAAGAGTTACCTAAATGTAACCTTACATATAATCGAATGATCTAAAAGTAACTTTTAATAAATTGAATGACCCAAATATAACTTTACTCATAATTGATTGAAATCCGTTATAATTTACCCGAAAACAATTTCTATAATTTTTTGATTCCATGCTTCCAAGACTAGTTTTGACATAAAACATTCTAAAGGACTGTTCTAGATTGTTTATATATCAAATTAATCTGGTTGATTTAGGGAATTCTGAATCTTTGATGTTGAAGGTGTCAAAGTTGTGGATGATTTTTTAATGGTGTAAAATTAGTTTATTTTTCTTTTATTTATTTATTAAATGTTGCTATTATTGGTCTGGTTCATAGGATGTCATTGAAAATGACAAATATGGTTTACAAGGTCATTTAATGGAAATATTGACTAGGCATTTTTTCTATTATTTTTTTGAAAAATAATTATTGAATTTGGCTACAAAAGAGTGAGACTGAAATTTTCACACGTAATTATTATATGAGTAAAATTAAACGAAAGTGTAATTATTATTTTTTAATTTCCCACTATATTTGACTGATAAGGAATAATTATACATTTAATTATTCGCTTTATTATATCAAGGGTAAAGTATATAAAATATTATTAAATTTTAATTTTTATATTGAACATAACTATAATTTGATATATGAAATAACATTATTTTTTTTATTTTATTACTATTATAGTACTAAATTATTATAAACTACACGATATGTCACTTAACTATTAAAATTGTAATAAACCTATTAAATATAAAACAATGTCTTTTTGATGTAGCTGCTTTGATGTCTAAAATAGGTCAAAATAATATTTAATTTTTTTTAAAAATGTAATATTTAGAGAGGCTTGATTGAATAAAGAATGAAAGATTTGAATGCCTTCCCAAATATTATTTATGTATATGCTATTTTTGTTAGGATTATATTAAGCTTTTAAGTTGGTTTGATGATTTAGTGTAAATCTTTTATATTTCAGGTTTAGGGTTTATGTCTTTTCAAATATAATAATTTTTAAAATAACTATACCAAAACAACGCTATTTTGTATTTAACAATCAAACATCATTTTGTATAATTTATGATAATTCAGTGATATTTCATAAAAAATTAATTCAATCATATATATCTGATATAAAGATTAAAATTTAATGATATTTTATGTATTTTCCCTTACATTAATTCTCACATTTTTTTTATAAAAATTAAAGATCGTATTCGTAGATGTCCATTATACTTAATTTAACGAGGCTTATAAATCGATAGTTGTTTAAACACTCAATAATGTATAATTATAAGTAGTTACACCCAAATTTAATTTTTATGTAACTTTTCGAATATGTCCAAACGATAATTATGTTTATATATATATATATATATTATTTGCTTTTGTGAACTAAAACTAGCACAATAAAGACGCTGTGAAAAGGGGAAGAAATATTAGGTATAGAGTGTGAACAAAAGATAATGTGCATTGAAACAGTACATCTTAAAAAAGCATGCACATTTTGGGAAATATAGGGGTGAAGAGGGGGACCTTGTAAAGCAAATTTTAGATTTAAAAACATTAATTATTACTTTTTAGGGTTATTCTGAGTGTAAGTAAATCACGTTTAAGTATAGATTAGTGTTATCATTGTTAAAATATTTAGAAAATTATGGATTTACGTATATATTATCTTTTTATTTTTCTTCTTTCTTTCTTTTAGTATTCATGTTTAAAGTTGAAGACTTGACCCTGAGTATACTTCTTCTTCAATATATTTAGTATCCAATGCTCCTTCCATCTTTGAAAATGACCTTAGGTTTTGTAAGCAAATTATCAGGGTGTTTTCCTGGAAGTTTCAATCCCTTTAAACCCTGTTTCAGACTCCCTCGGTAATGAAGGAAATCCTGGTGTGTCCTGGGTGGATACTGAATAACCCATCCATGTAGGTTCATGAGTGAACTGATCTTAAGATCTGCTGAGTAGAAAATACCTTGTTTATGATTCGTGTGTTGCCTGTGGACTAGACTAGTGCATGTGTGTCTTAGCAAGTCTGCAAACTTTGGACTAGACAATAAAATGAAAATGTTAGGAATGTAAATAAAGACTAAGCATATGTTACCTTTACAACATACTTATATCTGGAAGAGGTCAATAGGTGATCAACAAGGCTCATGGCCTATGTAGATGACCTTCATTGCACTTGGAAGGTGCACCTGCCTAAGAATATGAATAGGAAGCATGAACTCAAGAACAAATATAGTTCTATAATATCCATAACTCATAAGATTGAATACACGTGGATTGAACAAACTCCATATTATGCCAATACACTTGAGGATAATTTTAATGGTAATAAATTTTGAGACATCAACTTGAAGAATACCGACCCCCAAATAATATATTAAAAAAATACCCTAGAAACCCCCCAACAAAATTTAATAAAAGAATAAATACGAAAAAAGGAAACAACTGTAAAACCCACGTGTCATCCCCCTCCTCCTTATATCTATACAACTAGGCCAACCTATAAGTTGCCTCCCATAAATTTTGTGCTTTAACACAAAAATACTAGTGCTCCTAGTTATCACAATTCAGCCCGCAAATTTCTAATACCGGGCCATCTCTCGAGACAAATGGGTTTATTCGGACCCACAAAAGAGTCAAGATCGAGGCCAGCAGGATGGACCATACCAAAATGATGGTTGGCATCTTGTCTTGTTTCCCAAGCAGACCCTTGAGGAAGGGGTAGAGGTGGATGATAACCCAAAGGGCGAAGAATAGTCGTCCGAACAATGGGCCCCATGAATCATACCCGTTATTGATGGCATCAGAGATTCCGACCACGACACCGACGATGTTTATAATCAATAAGGTGGTGGGAGGGATGAGTAACGAGGTCCACTTGAAGAGATAAAGCTCGGAAAATTCACCATCGTCTGCTGCTTTAGAGGTCACAGTGAAGCTTGTACTGACACCGGCCAGAACCTTTAGTAAACCTTGAAAGAGTGCAAAGAGATGTGAAGAAACACCTCCAATCACCCAAAATTGCTCATTCCTCCACCAGTCATCGATTCCGACACCACCCCACTGCATCTCGAGAATACCAGTTGCAGCAATTGATATGAAGAGAGCCATGAATACCAGACTGGCATAGTTGCTAATCTGCATAAGGACTCTATGTTAGACAATGCCATATAATGCATACGAGGTAAAAAAACCAAGAGTATAACTTAGGAACAAAGCAATCCTACATGTATATGCTCCCAGCTAAAACATGCTACTTAAAAGTAACCGTGATATGGATGAACATTCGATAACTGATATAGAGCTTTAATTATGAATGATGGCATGAGTAATGCAGACATATCTGGTTTTAAACAGTTGTCACTGCTTTAATATCATTTAAAAATTAGTTTCACCAGAATGAACTTTTCTCCCTAAAAACTCGATATTAAATGTTAGTATGGAAATAAATCAAGATAAACCAGGTTCATACCTCAGGAACGATAAACTTCCCTGTAAGAAGACATATAGCCGGAAGGGTACAGTAAACAAGCAAGGGAATGGAGGTCCATGGATATACAACTGAGTTTATGTAGGAAAAACGTTCCAACCATTTCAGCCCACCCCCATATCCATACCAAATGGGACAATGTCTGCTCAAGAAAATTTCAACAGATCCAAGAGCCCAACGCAAAACTTGGTGTAGACGATCTGAAAGGTTAATAGGAGCTGAACCCTTAAAGGCAGGTCGTTTAGGTATGCAGTACACAGATCTCCAGCCATGACAGTGCATCTTGAATCCTGTCAGGATATCCTCAGTCACAGAGCCATATATCCAGCCAACCTGGTTTCCAAGTTGAAAGTTTCAACGACTATGAGACTAACAAATTACAACCTGCCTATATTTAAGGTATTAGATTGATTTTTTTGCTTTGTACTTACTTCCTTCCCCCATTCTGTTTTGTCTTCATAACCGCAACTGATGACTTGGATTGCTTCGCTCAGTAATGACGCAGGACTTGCATTATGAGGAACTCCACCATCCTCCAGAAGAGTGGAGGACACAAAAACAGGAGACTGGCCGAACTTCTTCTCCAATTTCATTTGAGATGTCACAGATGACTGAGAGTTTGACTCTGACAATAGAGCACAGATTCTAGTTTAGTATGTGATACAAAATAAATAAAAACATTATAGACAAACAATAAGATTACTGAAACTGTCAGTCCCCCTAGTAAGTGAACCCTAACCTGCAATTGCCTCTTCAATGTTTTCAAGAGCATGTATCTGCTTTGAAGTTTCCCTTTGCTTAGACTTCTTTTTCTTCTCCTTTAGCTTATTTTTCTTGCTCTTTCTAGAACAACAGCATAGGCAGCAACACCATTTTGGCAAACAATTGCAGGTCTTTCCGGGAGGCTTCTTGGAAACCGGTGCATCAAAACCATAAAGTGCCTGCCTTCTGAAAACACACCCTGTTCCAACATATATTGGTCCTTGTATGCCATCTAATCCTTTCATGTTGATCTGGTTTTGATTTACAATATTAGGTTTTGAAAGATGAAAGAAAAGAACAGATAAGGAAATTAAATAAACTTACATCGAAGAACACAACATTACGATTTGAGTATCTATCATGTCTATCAATACCATCAAATCTTTGAGGAAACTGCACATAACAAACTTTCTTTCCTGACGTTGGGTCCATCATGAAACACATTGCTTCTCTGAGGGCTTTACTGTTATTAATATAGTGATCACAATCAACGTTCAGAAGATAAGGAGCATTTGAGAGGACAGCTGAGACTCGTATCTTCAGCACAAACAATGAAAGTTTGTAAGTTCAAAACCACGTGTTAACTGCCAAAAGAGTATAAAACAGAAAAAGAACTTGCGCCTTACCAAAGAATTCATGGCCCCAGCCTTTTTATGGTGTTCAAACCCTGGCCTCTTCTCACGAGAAACATAAACTAGGCGAGGTAACTCTTTTCCTTCCACATCTCGAACACCACTATGACCTAGGAAAACCTGTGAGCAGAAAAGAAAATTTAGTTATGTGAAGCAAAGAGGAAAGTAAAGAAAGACCGAGACAAATAACAGGCCAGGCATGAAAGAGACCAAACGGTGAACCAAGTTCTATATCACAAGCAACGTTCAACAGTCACATAAAAAGCGAGGCAAATGCAATACGGCATCTCACTTGAATCATGCCAGGATGATCGCGAACATTATTTCCAGGCCATGGAGTTCCATCCTGCATTGTCCAACCATCCTCTGGTACCTTCTGTGCAGTGGCAACCAGTGCATTTATTTTAACTTTGAATTCTTCATACTCTCTCTGCATAATAAATAATATTAGTATAAAAATATAGCATTGAATGCTATAAAGTGCAAACAAAAAGAAGCCAAATTCAGCATCAGATTGTTTAGAAACCACAGATGATTTCAAGAACTATATATATATATATAAACTCGAACGCATTTTACAATGTATGAAAACAAGTCACACACCTTTATTGCTCTCCTTTCTCTGACAAAAGACGGATGAACTTTGTTTCTTAGGTAGTCGATCTTCTGAGAAAAGTACCACTCTGGTGCACGGGGTTCAATATTGAATTTTTTACAGAAAGGAACCCATTTCCTAGCAAATTCAGTCGTCTCAGATAGTGCTTCAAAAGTTAGCATGGCAGCACCATCATCAGATACATAGCATGCAACTTTATCGACAGGATAATCAACAGCGAGAATGGATAGAACAGTGTTTGCAGTGATCAGTGGAGGTTCTTTCATTGGATCCACTGTACTCACAAAAACGTCTACACTAGCCAATTCTGAAGGTTTCCCTTCTTTCTCATACCTGTGAAATAAGGTAAAATTAGAAAGGAAAGTGACACCAGAATAGCATGCGGCAATCTGAGTACATATCATATAATCATGTAAACACATCAAAAATATAAGCTGCAGGCACTGCAACAAACCTCAGAGATAGTCGATCAAGATAAGTTTCACGCTCTATAGGATACCATTTTGGGAATTGATCCAAAATCCATGAAACAGCAAACCAAATTTCACATATTACAGATGTCAACCACAAGCCATAAGCATCCCTGACTGGATGCAGAAGTCTATAGTGAAAAAATAATCCAAGAATTGCAAGACGGAGAATAATAATCATTCTGTATGGATTTATCTTGCTTGAGGGAATGGGTAGTTTCCTTGAAAGTGGTTGTCTGCCTTCATCCATCCTGAAAAAAACGAAAGGAATTATTGTACTAAAAGAAGCAAAAGATGTCATTGCGCAGAATCAGGAAAAAGGAAGCTTAGCCTAAAACGGACACTAGTATCAACGTTCAAATTAGAAACTTCAAGTGGTCGCTTACATTGGCAAATCAGCATCATCAAGCTCCTCTCCATTAAAGTTTCCTCCATTTCCTCCTTCATGCTTAACTACATGAAGTTTGTCATTCTGCCTTTTCTTCCAATCTTCCATCCGCTCCTTCCATGCAACACTTCCATAACCATAAAATGCTAAATCTTTCTTAGGAGCCATTGGTCTAGGGTGCACTGCAGCACGAGAAACACTAAGTTTCGAGACTAGAGAGAGACCATCAACTCAAAATTGGTAACAAACAGTGATATAGGGACTTACGAGGCACAGATGGATCAGTATAAAGCATTGGATGAACTCTATTTCCTTGGCCCAGAACTGGGGGTACAATGAGAGCATGATGATCAGCAGAAATCTCCGAACCCTAAAATAATAAAAGCATTGCCATAATGGAATAACATTTTAGCGGTACAATTTAAAAACAAAGTGCACCAAAATCTCGAACTCTTTCAAAAATATATAAATAGAGAGAAGAGAGACTCACCTCGTCACCATAGGTCAAGAGAGGAATCTGAGTGCTAGTAAGAGAAGAATCGAGTTCCGAGTCTGCAGGAATTCCAGAAGCCTCAGGAACTTGTTGAGGATCCAAAGCATCATAGTCAAACTCGTTGTCCAGATCATCTATGTCATCTTCTTCCTCGTCACCTTCAACCCTAGGACTGCCTGCATTTTACATCACTGATTAGGGGCACTCATCATAAGTCATTACTGTCCGACATACGAGACCTTAAATAGCAGTAAGTCACCTTTGATTCGTCTGTATCTGGTTTTGCACTGAGGGCAAGCTTGGTTTCCCTCTCTTCTCTCATACTCATAGCAGGGTCGACAGACAGGGAAAGCACATTCATTGCAGGCAACAAAGGGTTCTCCATCCACTGTAATCTCAATCTCATCCCCGCAGATCTGACATATTTCCCCACTCAATTTTTGCACAGACTTTATCTGATAAGAACCCCGACCATAATGAGAGTAAAATCAGTTCTTGATCATGAAATGTGACAACAACAAAAATCCGGGAGAAACTAGAACCAGTGATGAAATTTCTATCTCCACAGCCCTAAAATACAGGTTCTGACAGAATTTCTCGAATACTGTAAGTTACTAGTAGCTACCAAGCTAATTACATCAAACTTGATAAGCTACCACTCACTCAAAACTACAAAAATTTCATTTCAGCTTACGTTGCAACATTTTGATACAAGGCAAGAATTTAAAACAAAATAGAATTGCAGAGTTAACTTCACTAAGGATTTACATCAATATCTCCAACAAATGTAGAACTCAGTCAGCATTTTAGATTCACAACATCTACTTGTAAAAATTCCAAAATATTTGGAAATTTCAGAAGAGTTCAACAGTTTGGCGCGACCAACATGTCCACCAGAATCAGAATCTTATGCTTTCTTCAAAATCGTGCCAAATTCCCAGAATCCAAACAAAAGGAACACCAACTATCAAATGCAATTAAATGAAATCTAAACCAGGCCTAATAAAATCACATCTCATAGAATTAACAACAACAAAACCCATCCTTGTTCAACTAAACCAAAATCTACTGTCCATTTTTTATGGAAATGTTAACAAATCAAGCAACACTCTAACAGCTCAACATTTGTTTATACTTTTACGAAGAAAAAACCAAAACCCAAATAAACAAAATGCAAGATTTACAGATTTATGGCTCAAAATGGGAAGAAAAAGGCACCTAACAGTGTAAATCAAATATAACCTAAAACCCTACCTTGTCATAATTCTCGGATCACAGACAATAAGAAGGAAAGAAAAACACAAAACCCATTTCATGAAACAGTAAATCAATCCAGACATGAACAAGTTTTACAAGTCTTACTCTTGAATTTTCATCTGCATTTATCAACACGAACTCATTTCTGTTGTGAGAACCAGCAATGAGCCGACCACCAGTATCCATAAATCACTACAGCAACAACAATAACACAACTACACAAGTGAGGGGAAACCGGGTCTCTTCACTAAAAGAAATCAAATCTCAGTGGCATCAAATTCCTTGAACAGATCCAATCTGAGTCACTTCGCCTCCCATAACACGAAACCGAGTCACAGCTCGACCGACAAAAAAGCTACCCTTTGGTGATACAATAATGGTAATATAATATAAATGAAATGGGAAAAAGGGAAAGGAACAAAGCCAGGGTGTTGAAACTTGAAATGAAGAAGATTTGGAAGGTTATTAGATTAGAGAGAATGTGTGTAGACGCGTAACAACGAAGGAGATAACAGAGAAAAAACAGAACACATCAAACCAGAGACAGACACTGAGGATGATTATGAAGAACCATATTTATCCCATTTTATTTTTAAGAGAAAAAAAAAAAGACAGTAAGAAATTAGCTAGCAATGACGGTGGGTCGAAAAAAGGTGGTGGCGCTGCTATGTTGCCCCACCATAGTTGGTGGACAATGGACAAACGATAATTATTCTATTTTAATTTAATTAATATTATTGTTATTATATCGAATTATGGATGTGTTTGTTGGTTTAGAGAGTACTTAGAATCAAGGGTTTCGACAAGTAATTGTTGAGATTGATAGCTTGAATGTCTTAAGTTTACTTCGTCGTGATCTATTGACTTAACGTGGATCTTCTCTATTGTAGCACTTAAATTAGTTACGACAACGAAAGTGAATTATTCGGTTCTAATATGTATACCGTAGGGTAATAAAGTTGCAGATGAACTTGCCAAAGATGTTTTTGAAATAATTTTGATGTAATTTATTATTCGTTACCATCTCCTATAGTTATCGAGGTTGTCTCGAAAGATATATTATATTAAGTTTAAACATCATCGTTTATAATATTTTTAGGACGAGTCTACAACGGGCGTCGAACACCGCTGAACATCGTTAACGTTGAACACCGTTGAACATTATTAAATTAATTTATAAAGAATAAAAATCTAAAGGACTAATAATACAATTATTAATTATATGTTAAGTTTATCACACTTTTATTAATTACAGACTGAGTCTTCAAGATTTTAAATTTTTATTAATTGATTTAATGGTGTTTAACAATGTTTAACATTAGCAGTGTTCAGCGGTGTTCAACACTTTACTTTTCATTAGAATTAGAAAATTTTTTTTAATGAGGTATTTGAGAAAATTTCTATTTTTACTTAAAAAATTACATTTAAGTATATTTAAATTTTTTTATTAGTGATAATAAAAAAATGAAAACGCGTGAAGTTGGGATATCAATAATGCTGAAATGATTTACGCGGCGTTAGCAGATCCTACTCCCTAACTATTTTTTAAATCTTATTTTATTTTTATTATTTAGTGCATTGTTTTGATATTTCGAGGCACGTGAAGTTGGGATATTAAATATTCTTTAAACAATATTTTTAGATTTGATTTTATGAGCATACATGGATGAATTTTTAAATAATTTTTTTTATATATAATATATTTTTAAAAGATATTAAATTATTTATTATTTATATTAAATTATTGATAATATAATCTTTTATAATCGTTTAAAGGGTAAATGATTTTTATCCTCGTCTAAATCAATTATATAAATGAAAACATGAAAGGAGATATGAAAAAAAAAATAAATGATTTTTATTCTCGTCTAAATCAATTATGTGTTTTCGTAAAAAGGAAAAATCATATGCGTTTGGTTTAATGAAATATTTTTTTAAAATATATTTCTTTAGAATTTTTTTTTAAAAATAAACTTAATCCTATATGTGAAATAGTGATTGATTGCATGAAATAGTGATTTTTTTAATAAAAAAGTTTATAATTTAAGCGAGTTTTAGAATTTTTATATTTTTTATGATTTTCACAATTCTTTAAGATTTCTTTTATAACTTTCATGGATTTTATATATGATTAAATCTTAATAATATCTCATAATTTTCTATAATTTTTAACGTTTTTAAAATAAATTAATGTAATTTACTTTTAACATATTTCTATAAATATTTTCCAATTTTTACATAATTTTAATGATTTTAGCTATTTGATGATGCCATAATTCTAGAGTGTGTTATATGTTAATATTTTATTAAAAAAATTAAAATTAACGAGCATAAATTTAGTTCAATTCCGGTTAATAACAAAATTCGATTGGGTGTAAATTAGTATGAAAGACAATTTATTTTCTACATGGAAATTATTTTTTAAAATTAGAGTTAAATTAAAACAAGCATAGAAATTAAAGTTAATTATATGATTATATAAGTTTATATTAACTATTAGGTCATTATCTATTAAATTTTTTGCAACATCGAACTAATCTCTTAATCTTTTTAAGTTAAAGGATCATTTTAGAATTTTTGATGGTCAGAGGATAAAAATAATATTAAAACATGATCGAAGATCATTTATATAATTTAGCCAAAATATGTTACAATTCTTTTGAGTTACATACCTCTTAGCGTTATTAGGGGTGATAATGAGCCGAGCCCGAGCCAGGCTAAGCTCGACTCGGTTCAAGGCTCGCCGAGTTTGGAATTTTAGACTCGAGCTCAGCTCGAAAATAATTTTATTGAGCTCGATTCGGGCTCAAAGCTCGTCATGCACGGTTCGAGCTCTACTCGACTCAGTTTAATTCGAAATGAACAATTTTTATATTATTGTGTTTTATTATTTATTTGTAGTTTATTTTTATTTTTTATTTATAGTTTTTTAAATTTATTTTAGTTGATAATATTCAATTTATTTTATTATTTTTCTTTTTTAAATAAATTATTTTTAATGTATATATATTAATATATGTATATTTAAATATAATTATTCTAAGCCTGTTCACGAGTTTTTTCGAGTCGAGTTTGGGTAAGCTCGGCTTGGTTCGGTTCGTTTAGATTCCGAGCCAACCCTAACCCGAGTCGAGTTCACTCTAACCGAACTAAACCCAGTAACTTGCGAGCTAGACAGACTCATTATCACCTCTAAGCGTTACCACGTGTATTTACATATAAATGTGTGTATCCTAATAAAATATTTTACGTAAATATTTGCGCTACTCATTTTTATTTATATATTAAAAAATTTTATTTTTTAAGTTTAAATCCTAATTCTATAATATAAATTTTAAACTTTAATATTATAATATAAACTCTTAAAGTATAAATTAGATAAAATTTGGTTTATGTATCAAATTATTTATACTGTATAACCCTACAACTCCCAGCCAGCACCACAACTTTCGCCGACGGAAATCCTGGTTTGGGGGAAAAAAGACTTGAGTTTTGACCAAATCATGTGAGATTGGGCAGGCAGTGTGCTTGTCATGCCAATTGCCACATGTGTTGTTACGCTGTCGGTGGAGCAATTATGTTGGCCAACTCTCTAGTGCAGAACCGGGGGATTTTGACCATAAAAATAAGATTCAAAATTCTATATTTTTTAGTCTAATATCATTATAATAATTTTATTGTACAAGTATGATAAGTTTTAAAATAATATTATTTTTTAAAATTTATTATAAAAACACGATGAATTCTATTTTTTAATTTTTTTAATTTAATTTTTAAGCGATTAGATTAGTTCTGATCCAAACTTATAACATTTTTATGACGAGTTTAAGTAGGATAACATCTGTCGTGATATTGTAACATAATACCGTAACTTAAAAATATATATATATATATAAATCATCGTAGATAAACGTGTTTTATATAAAAAAATCTAAAATCTAAATAAAAAACCTAAATTTGTACCATTCATGAAACAATTTTTAATAAATAGTTAACACATAAATGAATAATTGGGTTAATATATACGTGGATATATTTAGCACTTGTACATTGATTTATATCCCTCTTGCAAGTGAAGAAGAGTCGAACAACTATGCAATATGAGATCGGCAAAGAAAGCTCTTCTTATAACATTAATGTTTCCTTGACATCTTATTGTAAGAAATATATTACATTTATAATCATTTTGTAATATAAAAAATGTATTAAATTGTGTTCATTATAAAAAAAATAGTGAATAATTGATTTTATTATTTTCGTATGTATTTATATCATAAAAATATAATTTTGACTACTTCATATTATAGTGAACGATTATATGTATTTTATTTCATATGTACTTTATATTATATATGATAAAATATTCAACTTAAATATATAAAAACTTGGGTTTAGACATATATTTTACCGTGTTCACATAATTTTAAGTCATTTTTAGAAAAATAATATAATTAATAAATAAATTATTAAAATTTTGATAAAATATTTAAATAAAATATTTCACAAAGTTTTAACGCACAAAAAAACATACAAGTTTCATAATATTTTAAAATTTAAAAACATAAAAATCATCTAAAGGTTTAAAGATGAATATTTAACTAACATATAATAATCAAAGTTCAAGACATAAAAACCACCATCAAAGTTTAAAAAATTATCTTATATTTTAAATATATATATAATTTAATAACGGTTAACTTATAAATTAACCCTTAGTCAAAATGCATAACCGTAATCATAACCATTAACTATCATTTTTAACGATTTGATTAATCGTAACCTTTTTAATTTTACAGTTCAGTTAATTAACTTATAAAATATGACGGTTAAATCGATTAACGGTTAGAGATAATAATTAAGGTTAATTTAAAAAAAAACTAATTGTAGTAATAATATATACTTATATTACGAGGATAATATCCATAGAGCAAATATTATATATTGGTCTGAGCAGTTTTATCAACGAATCCATTATCAGTGAAAGACTTAGCAGCTCAAAACTACTCTGCCCGAACCACAATCAAAATTCTAACCATCGGGTCAGCCGTTATGGGTTTTGGCAGACAGCTGTTTTTTATAGTTTAGATTTAATTAAATAACAGGACTCTATTCGTTGGTGTGAACTTGGTAGTTTTAGTGTGTGTTCCTGGTTTTAAGTATTTTGGTATTGGTTGCGGCAGTTTTTTTTATAAAATCTTGATACGTTTGATAGTGATGAATATTCGATCGAGTTAAGTAAAAAAGTTTAAATTATTTGAGTTTATGAGTCATATTTTATCAAACAATTATTAAAATTTTTCAATTCGAGTCAATTTTTTGTGTTTTTATAAAAATTTAATTTTAATTTAAATGACTTTCTCTAATCATACAAGATATGTATGTATATGTTTCATATGTGATAATATTTTTTCATATTCTCATATATCAATATATATCATAAAGAATTGAAAGACTCGTCTCGAACTTAAAAATATTTTTTATTTGAATTTTTTAGAGTTAAGTTTATAAAATTTTGAATCAAATATTTTCAAATCAAATATATTAATTTATCTGTTTTTCTCTGTTTTGACTTGATATCACATAAACTTGATATTTATTATTATCTAGGGGTATATTGTGAATAAAATAAAGAATAAGAAGAAAATAGATAAGAGAGAGACAAAAAGAAAAGATTTTATTGTATTCTCAAAATTGAGTTGTGTACAAAGCTTTCTCCAAAAGTCTATATTTATAGACATCGATGGAAACCCTAATCTTAATGAGTATTAAACCCTAATAATAAAGCCTATTAAACCTTCCTATAATACATGAATATTCATCATAAATAAAATATTCTTAACATGGTAATATTTATTATCTTTAGTAAATGAGATAATTTTTAACATTTTCTAACAGGTTGATATTTTTTAATATTAACAGGTATATTATATATATTAAAATAAAAAAAATATATATTTTATGTAAAAATACTATAATAATGACAAAAAGATGGCATAAAAAAACACGTGTTGAAGCCTCTGTAAAAAAAATTGGTACGTGTCGAACCATTGTTAGAAAATGGACACGTGACACGTCTTAAATGAGTCTTCTTTATGAGAAATTATTATATAAACTTAATTTATTATATCATTCATAATTTATATGATAAAAAATTCAACTATTTTAACGTAAATTGTAAATAAATATTTTTTTAATAACATACAAAAATATTAAATTTCTTAAAAATAAAATAAATAATTATTATTAAATAAAATTATAAATAATATAATGAATTATACCTATTTAATAATTTTTTCTTGTCTCCTTAAAAAATTAAACCGTTTAACGATTCTTTTGAAAATTACAAAAACCAAAAATGAATTTGAAAAGTATTTTTGAATTATTTGTTTAAATATAAAATATATAATATTATCGTTACAACTATTTTTAAAGAATATAATTTATGATTCCAGTAGAAAAATATTATTTATTTTAGATAATTCAAATTTAAAAAATTTTGTATATAAGTTATATATATTAAAAAAATTGAATAATATTATTTTATAATTTTAAGAATATTAAAATTTTCATAAAAATATAAATAATTAAAAATTAAAAGAATCAATTAATGACAGATTTAGACTCCATATCAAGTAGATTAAAAAAAATTAAAATCAAAATTAAATCGAGTTAAGTGAATTCAAATATATTTAATTTTCTTCGCTTTTCTCAAATTTTTTTATCCCAAATAAATTAAACTTAAATTGATTATAGTTAATATTTGATTTAATTATACAAAAGTTAAAAAAATATAATATATATAAAAGTAATCTAATTAAAATTTTATAAATAATTATTAATTATATGTTAAAATTTTGATATTTTTTATTAACTAATTTATCATTAATAATATTTAATGATATTAATACATCTAATAAATTCATTCTATACCTAATATACAAAATCTCAATTTTTCATGTTCTAGAAGTGTGTGAAACTTATTAGAGCACGACGAGCCACGTGCTGTACTACAAAATCAGACTGTCACGAATTTTTTTATAGGAATATAGAGAGAGGCCTGGGTGCTCTTTCGTTTCTCTTGTGCCCAGCTAGAACAACAAAAGAAAAAGTAGAGCTATCTGGAACTTATCCTTCTAACACTCCAGAAATCAGTAATGGATTCCATGGAATCAAAATGGTATGAAGATGGGTTGAAGATGATTGAGGAGCTGACCACAAATGCTGAGAAAATTCAAGATGATTTATTGAGGGAAATACTAAGTAAAAATGCAGGAACAGAGTACTTAAGGCGATTCCTCCATGGCCAAACTGACAAGCAACTCTTCAAGAAGAATGTTCCCATTGTTTCCTATGAAGATATCAAGCCATACGTTGATCGGATTGCTAACGGGGGAACATCGGATATCCTTGTAGCTGAACCCATCACAGGGTTCTTTATGAGGTATGAATTTGTTGTTTCTGTCTGTTTCATGGTATTGTCTTCTTCTTCTTCCTAATTATTGATCTATCATCTGTTTGATAACATGCAGCTCTGGGACTTCAGGAGGGGAACCAAAGCTGACGCCTGTCACTGCTGAAGTTGCTAAGATGTGGGCAATATTCCGCACCTTGTACGAATCTCCGGTCACGAAGTAAGGAGCCTACCCTTGTCATTTTTAGGAAATTTGGATTTTTTATTTTTTATAAAAAGAATTTCTTCATTTTTAAAAAATTACATATAATATAATTTTAAAAAATAATAATGAATTTTAGTTCTTTTAAAGAATATTCATTTTAAAAAGAATTGACTAATAGTATTTTAGTTGGTTCATAGTTTTAAATACTAATTAAATAATATTTTTATTCTTTTTATTTTTAAATTTAAAGATTTCATAGAATTTTGATACTTTTAATATTTGATCTTAATTTTACTATATATAAGATAAAATTTACTTATCCAATATAAAATTTAAAGTATTTTATATTAATTTACATTCTTTCGGTGATAGTAAATTGGGTAAAAATCATCTATCTTTTTATGTTACATCCTTCTATACTTTGTAAAATTTCTAAAAAATTGAATTTTTAACCTTAACCCTTATATTTATATCCTAAATCCTAAATTCTACATCCTAAAAAATACACCCTACATCTAATTCCTTAAATCTTAATCACAACACCAAACTTTAAATTCTAAATCCTCTAATTTGAAATGAAAGCTTAATTAAAACTTAGAAAGAAACATAAAAAAGAGGTAGATGATTTTTATTCTAATAAATCAATAAAAATTAATAATTAATTTGTGTAATTGAATTATATATATATATATCCATTGATATAATAAGATTTTATTTTTATCATTACATGAGTGAAAACTGACTACTAGATTAGTAAAAAAAATAGATTTTTATAAAAAAAAACGCAATTCTCTATTGAAAGTACGAGAAAAAAAAATACGTGATATTTTTTCAATTGAAGTATTTTAATCTAATAATTAATTTTCACTCATAAAATATTTTGAAAAATGTGTAACTCTTTAACCTTTATTTTTATGTTGGTAGATCTTAATTTATATAAGATTATGATTTAATTATATAATATAAATTTAGTAATTTTAAATTATTTTTAATTATTAGACGAGTATAAATTGATGATTAATATTGAAATTTAAAAATATAGAAATTAAAAAAATTAATCTCGATCATTAATTGATACCTATGAAATGACTTTAAATTAGTGTCAAATTTTGTGGCCATTAATTTACACATTATTTTATAGCTTTTAATAACTCGATATGAAAATAGAACTTACCAGTTTGTAACTTATCTTTTATAACAGCAATTTAGTCCCTAAACTATGAGGGTTTGTCTATTTGTTTTTAAAGGCAGTTTGGTGACATAAGCCAATCCGGTAAAAGACTGGAATTTATGTTTGCCAGACCAGAGATTGAAACTCCTAGTGGCCTCAAGGCAATATCTGTCTCAACAAGCGTATTCAAGGAGAGTGGTTTTATAGCCATGTTACCTAAACTCTACACAAGCCCTGTTGAGGCCATCTTCTGCTCAGACACCGAGCAGAGCATGTACTGTCAATTACTTTTTGGTTTAATACAACGAGACGAGGTTGTCATGATCGGCTCATTCTTTGCATCCGCGGTGATGAGAGCTATCAAGTTTTTAGAAAATCACTGGCAAGAGATGTGTTCTGACATAAAAACAGGTCAGATAAGCCATCGGATCACGGACTCGGGATGCAGAAATGCAGCATCATTGATCATGAAGCCTAATCCAGTACTGGCTGAATTGATACAAGACATATGTAAGAGTAAATCATGGGAAGGAATACTCAAAAAAGTATGGCCTAAAGCAAGGTATGTTGGTTGCATATGTACGGGTGTTATGGGACAATATGTTACAGAACATGAATTCTATTCTGGAGGGATCCCTTTAGTTTCATCTTTATATGGCAGTTCGGAAGCATTTTTTGGGATTAATTTAGAACCTCTGTGCAAACCTTCAGATGTTTCGTACACGTTCCTCCCTAACATGGCTTACTTTGAGTTCCTTCCTGTAAAGAATGACTGTAATGATTCAGCAACCGAACCTGTCGATCTTGTAAATCTGAAGCTTGGTCATTGTTATGAACTACTTGCCACAACTTCTACAGGTAAAATTTCCCATTTAATCTGATGCCATGTCCGAATTTCACACTATACTTTCTAGTTCCCACATTAACCTGTTAGATAATGATTTGATTTTGTTTGATGGTATTCCTTTTTCAGGATTATCTCGATGTAAGGTTGGAGATGTTCTTATGGTGACTGGTTTCCACAATAACACACCTCAATTCCGGTTTATGGAGAGGCAAAATGTTGCTATAAGTGTAGATCAAGAGAAAACAAGCGAAGCAGACCTGTTCAAGGCTGTGACAGAAGCAAAGGCTGTTCTCGATCCAATCGGATTCATCTTGTCGGAGTATACTAGCTATGCTGAAACTTCCTCAGCACCAGGTCACTATGTCTTATATTGGGAGCTTAAGGAAAAGGAAGGCAACCAATGCAAAGAGGCTGACCCAAAGACAATGGTAGAATGTTGCTTTAGAATGGAAGAATCATTGCATTATACATATAAAATCTATAGGAAAAAGAATATAATTTCAGCTTTGGAGATTAGGGTTGTGAAACAGGGAACTTTTGAGGCACTAATGGATTACTATGTGTCTAAAGGAGCTTCTTTCAGCCAATACAAGAGGCCTAGTTGCATTAAATCAAAGGAGGCCTTGAAGCTATTAGATTCAAGAGTGACAGGAAAGTTTTTCAGCCCTAAACCACCTTTATAATTTAGTTGCATCATCTCTTGTTTAAGATTACCAAATCCTTTCAATGTTTAAAAACTCATTTTGAGAATAATTTAGAGTATGCTTTATGAGTTTCATGTTTAATATTACCTTCATTTTGATTTTCATCGTGTAACCTGGACCTGGAGACTATTTCTGATAAACCCTAAAGCTCATTTTTTTCCCCTCATTTCTCCCATCACAAGCATAAATGAAGGGAATTTTATTCATTCCTTCGTTAATATTTCTCTCTGACCCGAATCGCCAGAAACCCAAAACCTATAGCAACTCTGACTCACCAGTTCCTCCAACGCTGCAGCGTCAGCGGAACAGCCAAAGGCAAATCCAAACTCAAAGCTGGTCAACCTTTAAAACGCTCCAAAATCTCCACTAAAAAGGGCAAAGGCGGCACTCCTATGGACGATTCTTTCTCAAGAGCGTGGCCGATAAGTCGAACGGGAAAAATTGGGATTAATAAGCAAAGAACGGCAACGGGAAATGGAAATTTTGAAGAAAGGGGGAAGAAGGGCGATGGGAGTCCCTGATGATCCTATGATTATGGGAACTCCTGGACTGGATTTGATTACATTGGGCCTTGTCGATGCTGATAAGATACCCAAATACGAGCTAACGGTGGAGGATGGCCGGAGTTTGGCCAAGGAGTATAGTCGGGTTTTGATGAGGAAGCATAGGGTAAGGCAGGCTGCTGAGACTAATTTGTTGAGAATGAAAAAGGAGGCGATTGAAGCCTTGCCGGAGAAACTAAGGAGATTTGACCCCGTTTCTGGCAAATAGACTTATGGCATCTTTAACTCCACCTATTGAAGGGTATATTGAGAAGGTTAAGGAAGCGGCTAAGAAAAGTAACACCAAGCAGAAGCTTAGGGCTTGAATGTGTGCCATCTATATGCTAGTTGTGACTGATTTGGATAAAATAAAAAAATTCTCTCTTGATAGCTTTGTTTTAAACAGATATAAGCCCTTGTCGTTTAAAAATGTTAGATGGTATTTTGCTTGAAAATGTACATTGTTGGATGATGACTCCTCCAATTGCCAAATACAACAATATCTGTGACCAAGTTATGTTATACAAAAAGTGTTTCCTGCTATGGTTGAGTTCAGATGAGGGCTTCCTGTTTATGGGCTTTGAAGTTCATCATTTGGCATAATAATTTTTTGTAGTATTGCAAACTTGGTGTTCAATCTGACTTCCCATCTCTGATATACTTGACTGTCACTTTGTGTGGGGATTAGACATCTACTATCTGACAGTAAAAGTTTGATCAATATATTTATAATTAATAATCCAAATACTCACATTTCTTACTCATAATAGTGTTTATGAGCAGAATATATTTTGGTCTACCAAGTATGTCTGTATGATGTCAAGGTTTCTCAAAAAAAATATATGTACTACGATTACATTAGTTGTTAGAGGGGAAATGATAGAGATTTGTTTTAATGATATAATTTTTTTTTTTTTGGCTAGAGATTAAAAGATAATTTATCTTGACTTAATTCAAAATTTTTAAGAATTAATTGATTGATTTTTAAATTCGAATTAAATTTTTTAATTTTTCATATTTATAACAGTAAAAAAAATGAGAAAATATGTTTCATATATAAATATTTATAATATTAGAAAAAGTCCTTTAAATTAAATTATATTATAAGTATAACTTAATTTTTATAAAAAATTAAAAACTAAAATTAAATAAAAATAAATAAAATTTAAATTATAAAAAATAAAATTTAAATTATAAAAAATAAGATTTTATGTTTATTTTATAATTTTTAAAAGTTAATAACCGCTTTACGATACTTCAACAAGTTCATCGAATATTTTTGAACTTTATCCTTGTATTTCCTCCCTTTTCTGCCAGGTCTCCATTTCAAATCTTTCCTAGGGTTTCAATCTCATTCAATCGCTAAAGTTTCTGAAAAGCCTACTTCTTGCTTCCGACACTCTCAATCTAGATATGGCTCGAAACGAAGAGAAAGCACAGTCGATGCTCAATCGATTCATAGCCCTAAAAGCCGAGGAAAAAAAGAAACCTAAAGAACGCCGACCTTTCCTCGCCTCCGAATGCCGTGACCTTGCCGAGGCCGACAAATGGCGTCAACAAATCATGCGGGAGATCGGCCGCAAAGTCGCCGAGATTCAGAATGAAGGCCTCGGAGAACATCGACTCCGCGACCTTAACGATGAGATCAACAAGCTTATACGAGAGAAGTCTCATTGGGAACGCCGTATTGTTGAACTCGGCGGCCCGAATTACGCCAAGCACTCCGCTAAAATGACGGATTTAGAAGGTAACATAGTGGATGTTCCGAACCCTAGCGGGCGTGGCCCTGGTTATCGGTATTTTGGAGCGGCCAAAAAACTACCAGGAGTCAGAGAGTTGTTCGAGAAGCCGCCTGAGTTGCGAAAGAGGAGAACTAGATATGATATTTATAAGAGGATTGATTCGAGTTATTATGGATATAGGGATGAAGAGGACGGGGTTTTGTCTAGAGTGGAGGGGCCAGCGGAGGCAAAGATGAGGGCTGAAGCGGAGGAGGAATGGCAAAGAGTGGAGGAGATTAGGAGAGAGGCAAGGAGAGGGGCCAAGGAGGTAGTTAGCGTGGGAGCTGCGGCTAGGGAGGTGCTGTTTGAGGAAGAGGAGGATGTGGTGGAGGAAGAGAGGAGGGAGATGGAAGAGAAAGAGAGGAAAGATAAAGAAAGGGAATTCATTGTGCACGTGCCCTTGCCCGATGAGAAGGAGATTGAGAGGATGGTTGTTGAAAGGAAGAAGATGGAACTTTTAAGTAAGTATGCGAGTGAAGGGTTGTTGGAGGAGCAGAGTGAAGCCAAGAACTTGCTTAATATTCATCGGTAGAATAGATGCTGGTAATGTAGTATCTTTTAATCTAGAACTTAAATGATATCTAATTATATAACCTTTCTGTTTTGGGAAGATTGCCTTTAGATTGAGTTCCAAGAATGACTTCCCATATGCATCTTTTTTTTTTGTGTGTGTGTGTGGAAAAGATCTGGACAAATCTTTGTATTTGCAAATTTTGATATTGTTTGTGTATATTATACTTGTGATGTTAGATCTGGATTTGATTACATTGATATTATCCTTAATCTTGTGATAGCTCTCGATTGTCGTTATTGCTGGTGCTATCATACGTTGCCTGTTTGATCTTGTTTAAGATTATAGGAAAAGATGTTGGCTTCTTCCTGATGCTACTCTGAGCAGTAGTCATTCACCATTAGTTTAGTTTGGAAATAATGTTGGAATTATTTAGTATGAGAAGTATTACTTAATATCGGATGACAGATATATCCCATGGCTTCCGAGTCTTTTGCTTGTTTAGAATACTTTGTTGGCACTTGTAACAACTTTTAATCTAACAATATATAATTGTACTTAATGTTTAGGGTAGCTTGATCTATTGAGTTCCTATATATTCCAAGTGATCAAATCTTATTGGAATTTGGAAGAAAAATCACATACCCTTGATGATTGTTTAGGTATTATAACTTGTTTAAGTTCGTAGACTTTGTTTATACCTTTCATGCTTTCACTCACACAAACCTGGTTTCATTTCAGTTTATGGTAGCATTTGTTTTTCCTACTTACATTTGACGCCTTACTGGAAATTGACATTCCACCTGTGATCTTTATTAACAAAAGATGCCACCAAATCCGGCTGTCAAATCAAATATTAGTTTGAACTTACACTACAAAGTTCTGAGCTGTTTATACACATGTAACATGAATTTATGTCTAAGACATTGATACTTAATATACTTTAGTTACAGATCTTATTAACTAGCTTTACTGTATTTGACCATGCATTGGATTCTTTGATTGATTGCCACTAGTTCAGGACTAGATGTCAATTCATCTAGGAAACTCCTTGGACAATATGATATAATAGTGTAACGGATATTTGCTTCATGTTCATTCTCTATTTTTCAGGTATCATTTATTTTAATGGAATGAAACAGAATCTGGAGAGTAATATAACTTATTATACTTTCTTTTCTCACGTGGGAGTTGGAATTAATTCCTGTTTATCTACTTTTATCCTTGATTCCTTATTCGAGGAAGAATGTTCTAAACTTGGTTACAAAATATATTTTGTCCAGTGCAGGGGTTAAATATTTTATGTTAAAAGCAGTTTCGGGTATTGGTTTACATGGTCCTAACGAAACAACATTAAGTTTGAAACATTAGCTGGAGTCAAGTCATTATTTTTGTTCAATAGGCCCCTTGCTTCACCCCGTAATGTTTCACTATTCCTGGATTTGGAGACTTAGATTGAACCGAGGACGATATGTTGTACGAACCCAGTGGGAGCAGTGTTACTGAAAATGTCATTCCTTCTGCTGAAAATGGTAGCATCTTAATTTTCATTGCTTAGATGGTTTTTATTTTACGAACCATCTAGTCTCATCGGTTAAAGGAACGGTTGTTGTTTCTGGAGGTCACGAGTTTGAATACTAGTAACACCAGCACAATGATTGACTGATCAATGTTTAAAGGTTGAGAGTATATATTGAAACATATACTACTATAACTATTGTAGCTGAATCAAAAAAGAGAGTATATTGAATCAATTAATATATTTTTGGAGCATATTTTATTTATATTAATTAATTTCTTTGGAACTGTCGTGCTGTAAATTTCACATGCGTGTGTTCCGATGAATTTATATTGTAATTTTTTTGATGTAACATTAATGTCGTGATTTTTTAAGTGTGACACCTGCATAACCGTATCTCAAACCTGAATGGATTCCTACTTTCCTCTTCAATGTTGCATATATTATTATGATTATTATGGGTGTCGTATCGTAATTTTTTAAAATTTATGTAATTAATTATAAAACTTAATAAAAACACTCTTAATAATTTTTATAATGCTTTCTAACATTATAAGCTTTATTAATATCAGAAAATAATTTTTACTAATATTGTTATTTGTCAAATTTATTTTGAATATATAGATTATATTTGTCAAATTTAAATTTGTTAAAAAGTTATATATCTTTTTTTAAGGAAATATATATCTACTATAACATTAGTGATATACTAAGTATAATTATACTATAACATTTTAAAGTTTTAAAGAAATTTTTTCTAAGAAATAGCACAATAACGTTTAAAGTAATTACACTAATTAAAAATATTTAAAGAAATTAAATATTTTTGAACAATTTGAGGGATTAGTTCATCAAAAAATAATTTAAGGGATTAAATTGCCACAATCCATTAAAATAACTTCCCCAATAAATTATAACTATTATTGTTTAATTAAAAACAATTTATGGTTTAAAAGAAATTAACCATTTGAAGCAATAAATTAATTTTCACATAGATTGCACTCCCTATAACTCCCAATTAGAAGCATTTGAAGTTTAGCAATGCTTATTTATAGCATTTCCTACAACATCTTTGCTCTCTTCTTCAATTTCAAAAGAAATCAGTAAATAAACTCTCGATTCTCAATGAAATCACTAAATCAAAAGGAGAGACTGATTGTAATGAAATTTAGATTGAAGCCAAGTCATACTATCCCACTTTGCACTGGGAAAGAAAGTTTGCAGTTTTTCTTCGAGTTTATACATCTCCATTGATCAACCTGGAAAGCATCGTACATAGTCTCCTGTCAAACCCCATGGAATCAAAATTCCAAGCAATGGGATCCAGAGTTGTACCTATAAAAACAAGAACACTCCAATTCAAAGAAATCAAACGTTGCTTTCACTTTGGACATTTGGATATCTCATTTAAGAAGTTGAGCACAAGTATGCAAAAATTGTATGTTACTCAGATCTTGCTCACAAGTTATTTTGTCAGTGTGAATGTCGATGACAGAAGAATCTGTGTTTCATTGAATAATCCCTACAGTCTCAACTTTCTATTGGAGATTGAGTTAAAGAAAATAGAAATGTAGTAAAAGAGTTTCAGAGTTACAATGTCTAATGATCAGGAATCTCTAGGAGAGAGAATTTATGCTTTACTTCACTTTGAGGATAGTAGCAAGGTTAAAAATACTCTAAAAAATCAATTAGAAGCTTGGTTTAATACAAATCATCGAGCGAATGATTGAAGCCAAATTAGCATGGAGTCAAGTCCCACACCGCCCTGGGAAATCAAGTAGCAGCCCTTTCTCATGTTTATAAGGCAACTTATAGGTGAACTGAGACTTCACGGAGCCGTGTGGTGAGCACAGAGCGAACTATTCTTTCGCCTTTTACTAAAGAATACCGTGTGCTCTCCACTCTAAGCGGCATACGCCTATTTTTGGAAGGGTATTCCTTGTTGAATACTCTCACCCCAAGGAAAGTTTAAGAGTTTTATAGCACAAGTTCGAACAGAATACTCTTGAATAATTGTATCCATAGTTTGTCCCTTTAAAAGTTAAAACTGTTTACTGCCTCAGTTTGAGAATAAACTTTACATGCTCTTCAACACTCAGAAATATGCACAGACTAGAAATCATTGCATCTAGCTAAAAATACCCGAAGGAACACCAATCGTTCTAAAAGGATGAAAAAACCTGTCCACCACAACCCACTCAAAGCTTGAAATGCAATATATTTCTCAAATGAACAATATAAGTGAAGGAAAACTACTGAAAGTCATCTGCATGATGAACACATGATTTTATGTTGGTAGATCCTAGTACCCCTGGATCCATCTCTGACCGAAAAGATAAAACCAAGTCTATCAGGGATGGTAAACGCTCACCCTCATTGGCTAAGAGCATTCAAAGCAAGGTTTAGAATAACAGCAACCAGAGTTTTTCCTTTGGAACTACCATGTCACTGCATTCTGCCATCTTTCAGTTTGAGGATAAATTTCACACGTGTTGCAGAACCATATCTCAAACCTATGAATGAATCCATAGTTTCTTCAACAGTGCTGCTGCTACATAGGAGGCATTCAGTGGTTACTACTTACTTGGCAACCCAAGCAATAAACAAGTCATCTTCTCCTGTTTGGGTCTTAGGATTTTCCAAACCCCACCAACTTAATCCAATATCCAAGCAATCAAGTGCTGCTTCTGCTTGTCTTGAGACATTTGAACATTCGAAAGCAAAGACAGAGGTATTCTCTTTTAAGAAGCTTAACATTCATAGGCCACAACACTTGGTTTTATTGAAGTTGTGTTTCTGCTGCTACAGGGATATCGAAATCGTTTACAGAAACGATAACTTTGTTATTTGGTTTGATTGGAATTCTTGTGATCGAAATCTTGAGGCAAAAATCCTTTGATGCACTTGGAATTTGATCACCGTATAAAAACTGTGTATCAGAGGTGTAGCAACTAGCAACCAGAGGTTTTGAAGTTAAATTGAAATATTTTTTTCCAGATGCTTATTTGAACAGCATCACTAGTTTGCCCATATTTGAGAACTCGACTGATACTCTGCTATACTGTAAAAATAAGACAGATACTTTGTTCTCTGGTAACAACTCAAACCCACATCGAGAAGACAATAAAACAGAGAGTTGAGCAATGCTTATAAAGAATACGTAATGGCAGCCTTTCCAACTTACTTACCTGGACGGGGTCAATGGATGATCAATAAGGTTCATGTCCTAGGTTGATGGCTTTCATTGCACTCGGAAGGTGCACCTGCCTAAAGTCTCCTCTAGAGGGAGAGCCTACGTCAGTATTTGTGGCAGTTGGGGCCCTCCCAATTCTTACTTCAATGTTCTCCAATGTTGTTGATTCTGATAATCATTTTTCCTCAACCTTTGGAGTTATTTTTGTTTCCATTATATTTGATGAGCATGGAAGTCCCACAAGCACTGCGATAGCTACCAGCCACCTCTGCTTATAGAAGCTGGTACAAGTTACAGAGCCGTGTGCTGAGTACATAAACAACTATTATTCTATAAGCAGCCAGCTATTAGGGTGGTAATTAAAGATACAAAATTATATGCTATAATTGTATCGAATATAAATATAAAATAATTAAAGATAGTAGGATTTAAATCTCTAACAAAACTTAGAAGGTTCTAGTACTTATATCCCTACGAATCAACTTTTATAATAATTAAAAAATGATTTTTCCGATTTTGTAAGAGGAAGTGAGAATTTTCAGAAATATTTTATATTAATTTTTTTAATATAGTAATTATGGGAAAGTATTTTTTAGAATATTGTATATTCTTAAAGTCGGTATCAGATAATTTCGTTTTTAAATAGTGTCAATTAAAACCAGTACCAGGTGAATCTGACTTTGAATCTGACTTTCAATAGTATTTAAAATTTTGAAGTTTCAGTTGTCATGTGATTTATGTTAGTATTTGAAGTTTTAAAAATGAAATCAATTAATTCAGATTTTAAAACACTATAAAAGTATATATTAAAAAATAATTTATTCATTTCACTATATTAGGAAATATTTTTTAATTCCACAATATTAAAGGAATTTTGAACAGAATTATGGATATCTATAATGATACTTAATTCAATTTCCTGTTTGGGTTGTTAATTGTTAATTTTGTAGCTACAAAATAAATTTGTACAGTATTTAACCTATTCAATTCTTTGTATTACATTAAAAAAATAAATTAAAAGTTGTTTGATTGGTTGATTATGAGTCATAATTTCAATTTTTTTTTACTTTGAGGAATACCTCCCTTTTTTTTAATAATATAATAAATATCTTTTAAGAAATTATTAGGATATATTTTAAAATTTAAACTAAAAAATATAATATAATAAAAATTTATCACCTATAAATAATGATTTGAGTAAAGACGTCATCTATAAATGATATTTTTCTCTAATTTATAATATTTTAATATTTTTTATCAACTCAAAATAAAATTATCTTTATCCAGATCATCCTTTGTAAATAACGATTTTTCTCTATATTATATTTTTTATAATAAATCTAAAATATACACTAATATCTTTTAATTTTTAGAATATTAAAATTATTTATCATATTTACCAAAATCAACCTAAAAATGGACCAAACCTTGTATTCTCAAGGAGAAATTATATTATGAGTAACTCCCATCAAATATCCATTGTACCAACTATCAAAGTCAATTATTTTATCAATTTTTTCATGTCATATTTTTTCTTAAGTGAATCTTCACTTAAAAAACATGTTTTTAAAATGAATTAACAATAAATATGAGTGAAGATTCATTTAGGAAAATATGACATAAAAAAATATGATGAGATTGATGATTTTTAGTGGTTAGCCCCATGGATGATGTGGTAGGACTTACCTATGATATAATTTCTCGTGTCAAAAAAATTATTAGGTGAACCCTGTTCACCACGTCATCCGTTGTCCCAATTACTCAGGGTCGTTCATCTTAATTTTTTTTCAAAGTAAATCATCACCTCTTTCTTACATGTAATTAGCGGGTAAACAATTATTAGATAGTTATTAAATATAAACGATCTTAATTGTTTAGACCATGATAAACATGGTTCATCTAATAATCTTTTAGTGTTAGGGGAGTTGAAGTCTAATGGACAACACGATATATAAGTAATTATAGGTAAAAAATCTTTGATATCTTTTCGATATTCTTTTTATATTTTAATATTAAAAATTTTAAAATATAAATTTTAATTTTAAACTAAAAATATATTCTAAATTTAATTCTTTTCAATCCTAATTTAAAAAATTATAGGCCCACATACCGCATCTTAGTTGTTACGTGCAAATCAATCACGTCAATCTCTGCTGCTTTCATTCATTTCCCCATGTACATAACGTGACTTCCGCTATTTTCGCTTTAATTATGAACAAAAAAATCTTGGAAAAAGTTAGTTAATATAATTTACAATAAATCAGTCAAATATTTAAAATAAATAATTAAAAAATTTAAATTAGCATATATTTTTAAATCGTGAATTTTAAATATTATATAAATGAAAATTATTAAAAAATAATAAATTAAATATATTATACTATCATTCTAACCTGATTCATTATCGTAATTAAAAGTTCACCTCAAAAATATATTTTATTATGATATGAATCCTTTAACCTCAGATTGTTTATAAATGAGGGAATAAGTTACATATTTAAAAATTTTAATTTTTTTTATAAATTAAATATTTTATATATTTTTATTAATAATTTAATTTTATATCTTAAAATTTTATAATTTTATATTTTTAATTTAAAATTTTAAATCCCTAACATAAAATCTTATGTTTCCCCTAAACGTAATCATCGTCATCGTAATCTGATCTTAAAACTCCCCCATTAATTACTAATTAGGGTTATAAAATGCTTTACAGCTTGAGACACCTGTTTTTAAATTATTCTAATTTATTATGAACAATAATAACTGGAAACAAAATTTTAGGAGCGTTATTAAAATCTATGCAGCATGTTGTCTCTTGGGATTTCTTTTGTTTTAATGCAGAGCACTTACTACATTGGTCGGAACCCAATCAACCTTAAAAACCAAACCTTTCGGTCCTTTGGACAAAACATAACAAAAGCTCTCACGCTGAGCAAACATGGGAGGTTGCGCCACCAAGCCTAAGGTTTTGAAGGGTGACCAAGGGGAGGTCCCAGCACCGTTACCGCCGAAAGAGGCGGTTCCCGAAGCAAAGGAGGCTGCTGAAGGTGAAAACATGGTCGAGGCTGCCGAGGACAGAGATGTTAACATCGACGATGATCAATCCAACAAGAGATCTCTTAGTAACTTGTTCAAAGAGGTACCGTTTCTAATTCTGCAACTGCAAACTGCATGTAGACTGTAAATTGAAGAAAGGGTTTTCTTTGGCTAATACAGGTTAGTGTATTGGTGGAATCATTGATTTGAATACGGCCCTGTCTTTTCAATGTGTTCTTTGTCTTGTCTTTTTCATTGAATTATAACTGGTTTGTACTGTTTTGTAAGATAAGTAATTTACTGGTGTGCACCAATTAATGCCTCGAATGAATGGTCTTTAGGCGAACGAAACGGTCCGTCGAGTGCTTTCTGTACTGGATTGTTCTGTTCATCTGAAAAATCTTTTGCAACTGAAGTCATTGATGATGTTATAGTGTGCTTTATGATTGTTAACGTTTTGGAATGTGTCTGAAACACATTTTAGACATCCTTGTCTGTAAATACTTTGCAGAAAGAAAACAAGGGGACATCTGAGAGTGATAAGACACAACCAGATGCTGAGCCAATGAAAAAGGAAACACTTGAACCAGTGCCACAGGAACCACCAGAAACAGAACCAATGACCAAGAATCAGGAAACTGAGGAACCTGAAAAGATAGTCAATCCCGTGTCTGTTCCTCCCGGAAACATTGAATCAGCCAAACCAGCACACGAGGCGGCAACAGAAGCGGCAGCTGTGGATGTGCCCGAGACACAAAATAGGGAAACCACGGCTGGCGAAACGAAAGACTGATATATGGTCGGAATGGTTAAAGGCATGTGTTGTTTACTCCTACGACAGGGGAAGGCTGCTGGATATGTGTTCATAAAATCAAGCAAATCACTTGGTTTTTAGACATCTGTTTAGTTGGATTTGTGTTTGTTGTTCCTGAATTATTTATTTTCTTGCCAAAAAAAATTATTTCTGATATTATCTACTTGTTCATATGGGGTCCTTAGGTTGAATTTATGCACAAAGACAGAACCCTGTTTTAGAGTTGCTGATTTGTCTTCCACAAGTTGTCTGTAATGGAATAAGAACTGGGTTGCACTAAGACTATTTTACGACTCGATAATTTATTTATATATAGTAATTTTTAATATTACTTTTTTTAAATGGTGGATCATTACATTCATTATACATCAATAAAATCTTATATACTTTAAAAAAGAAATTAATTTTAAATAATCTAAAATCTTTTTTGACAACAATATTAAATATTGGATCATATTTTAAACCAAATAATCCAAAAAGACCAAAAATTTTATATACAACGAATTCTTACAAAAAGATACTAATTTAACCTTAACAGTTGCCCCGAGCCGATAAACAATTCTGATTCAGCAGCTTTTGCTCTTTGGTTTTTCCCCACAGCACGCTATATAGCCCGATAATCAATAAAAGTCCCCCGACAACACTGGAGAAAACCATAAGAAAATGGAGGATAAATACTATAGAAGTCTAAGGTTAAATTAAACTAATTATAATCAAAAGTGAATTATAAATTAACCCACCTTTCTAAACTGGTAAACTCGCATAATAGAAACGCAGAACACAGCATTGTGAAGACAAGATTCAATGGTGTTGACATGGCCAAGAACACCGGACCCTTCTTCTCAATCACCCACGATTGTAGGTAATATGTCACGCCTGTCACCACCACTCCCTGCCATAATAATATTATCATCAATACACGCATACGTTTTTATTTAGAACATCAAGATTAGTGGTCGTAGATGCCTTACACAGTAAGCAACCGCAACGAGTCTAACATTCCATCCGAGTCGCCATTCGTAAGGGTCTCTTACCAGCACAAGTGCGATGCCGAACGACTGGAATGAGGTTAAGAAGCATTGAAGAGCTGTAAAGAGAAGCTTGGAAGGGTAACTCTTCAAGACCGGACCCTGTTTCATACCAAGTTAGTACTTCATTTTTGTTTTTCAACTGTCTTAATGTAGTTTATGTAAGTCTGTTGTTGAACCTGCAGAACGAGCCATAAGCCCCAAAAGGTGACGGAAGTCAACATGAGGAAACAACCCTTAACCCATGTGAGGCCAGACGAGGTAGAGGGATCGAGTGTTCGGGAATGGTGAGGCCGAAACAGGTGATGGAAGCAGAAAACTTTGAAATGGGGACCCTTGAAAAAGGCAAGGGTGAGTACACCAGCCATGCATATTAGGATGCCTGTGAGTTTTGCAATCCCTGCGCTTGTCTTCAACCTCAATGCCTCCATCCTGGTCAAAGAATAAACAAAACTCCTTAAAAGTGCTCAAAGTTTCAAGATGCCATCCCATATACACCTCGAAAATGGACAAGACAACAAAGAAAATCTGATCTTTGTTTTCACCAACCAAACCACATAACCAGATCAAGCCAGCATCAGTCAAAACATAACCCATACTAATCAACCTGTCCATTAAGTTCCGAACTAATGGCTAGCTTGAAAGCCGTTTGAAATTTTAGAATTAAATCTCAACGCAATGTGTGATTTCTTTTTAAAATTTTATTATATTTAGTCTGAAGTTTAAATAGATGAGTATAGCTATACACAACCCATAGAGCTAAGTTTAAAACTGCATGATTTTTATGATTAATATATAGTATTTTCTTTCTTTAATAGAATTTATTAGATTCTTATAGTTAGAATTTTTTTGGTCCCATTAAAACTGTCCCATGTCAATATTTTATCATTTTTTAATTTTAACTATATTTTATTTAAATATTTTAATTAGTTAAAATTTATATATATATATATATATATGGAGTATTACTTAATTCAAGGTTTATACAATATTTTTTTTATATTTTTATCGATAAAAAATTTTAATTTATAAGAGTTCAAAATTAAAAAGGTCAAAGATAATGGACAGATAAAATATTCATCAAAAAATATTCCATTAATCATACTAAAAATAAACATTAAAACTTAAATCATAAACCAAAACTACAAACTCTAAATCATAAAACCTAAATAAAAAATCTCAAACTCTAAACTTTAAATCATAAACTCTAAATTATTACTCTTAAAACTCCGTATAACAAAAACCTTAATTATATTTACAATTAATTATACATACAATTAAGTATCTTAATAGATTTCATTTAAAAAATATTAATTTAAAATATAATAGCTTTTAAATACAATGAAATATCTTAATTATAACTACGTATAACAAAACCTAAATATATTTTAATTATTCGTTCGATTTTATTTTATTGTAATAATTTGGGTTGTATTATCTGTTATTTGTAACTATATCTGTTGGAAGAAAACTTGAGAACTGCAATGATTTTTTTTTTGACATTATTTAGTCTGTAGGGTGGTTTAAAGATTTTAAAAAGACAAAGATTTTTGTACGGTCGTTTTTATTTTGTCTGTCTAGAACCTCATTAGTTTTATAAAAGCAATAGAAATAAGAATAATTAATAAGATTTTATAATCAATTGTCATATCTATGACATAATTATAACTTATGTTTCTTAAAAGCATTTTCAAAATTTTTATAATGAATTTCGAGATTAATATCATCTAATAAATAAAGTTTATCAAAATTTTGGACCCCTTTTTAAACGACCTTGTACGATCGTTCCTATAGCACCTATCCAAAACCTCTTATTTGTTTGAGCTCTATAAGTATATGCATATGTAAATTTTATCAAAGATCTGTTATACTTTTGTTAGACTATACATTTCCCAATCTAAATACACTCTTTTGGACAAGGAGGAAACTATGTATACTATAAGTCCCTTCCAACCTCTTAATTTAAATAATAGTGAAATAAAGTTTTTATCTTTCTCAATTTTTAAATTTAAAAACTTAATAAACCTTTACTCCTTTATGTAATCTTAGTTTTATATTGATAGAGGTGTTAATAACACATGATTAAGTTATTAAGATATGTAGCCCTCAAGGTATGAATAGGTTACATAAAGGGAAAATATTTCATAAACTGAGATAAAATATTTATTTTATAAAAATATATTTAATTTAAGATTTAGAGATTTAATTTATAATTAAGAATTTAAATATTATATTTAAAATTTAAAGATTAAATTTTATCTTTAAGATTTTGGATTTAAAATTTAAAATTTTAAAATAAAATTAGGTATACTTGTGAAAAAATCTCACTATTATAACCGTATTATCAATGAAAAAGCATAATCTTACATTATTAAAACTATACCCATATAGATATTTTCATTCCTTTTTCGCTAGTAGGCCATTTAATCCCCCTCATGGAACAAATCAAAGAATAGGAATCTTCCCCCAAACAATTTGTTCTTTTATTTTTTTAATTAAAAGCATAGAATATTCATATTCCTAGGAGTTCTACCCACCAGATTTTTTTAAAACAGCACTGCTTCCTATTAAATTTCGACAGTAAGATTCTTTCCGAGGAAACAACCTTGTAATAATTTTGTCTCTATGTGAATAGAGTGACTAAATTATACTACAGATACAGAGGGAAAGAATCATCTTTGTCGTCGAATGAATCGATGGGTTGTCTTCCCACATGTCATACTTAAACCATATATGGTTTCTTTTCTCTAAAATTATGCATGAGGGAGACGATCAACTTCATGCTTTAGATAAAAATATAAATAAATCTGAGATTAGATCTATGGAGATCTGCAAAACCTACTGGAAAATCTATGAAGATTGAAGAGATAGGAGAGTAGGTTTACCTGAGTAGCACTGCCAAGAAAAAAGTGATGACAGGCAGGCAATTTGTTGTTGCAGCAGCTAAAGTTGCCGAGGTATAAACTAGGGCGAGACCATTGATATCCAAGCTTAAAGTGATCCTGAAAGTAACAGATTGTAAAAACAGTAAGCAAATGAAACTAAAACAGTTGTGAGGTGGGGCTGCATGTTTTAATTTAACAACTGGTTTTCAACTGGACATACCCGAATAAAGACAGCAAAAATATCTTGCAGAATGTCACGAATGATAGAGGTGGCAGAGATTTCCTTGAGTTTCCAGACACAATAATTAGTAACATGATTACATACATACATCATACATGTTTAACTCTAGCTTTTGAATGTTTTTGACAGAAATTTAAACTATCATTCAACGAACAAAGCAATAGGGACCAAGAAAATGGTTGCAGCTGCCTGTCTGTAGAAAACGAAGACGAAATTGTTCATTCCGCCGTTGAAGGCGGCCTTGGAGAGCAAGAACATGCCGGCATAGATAGATTGGATCAGAATAATAGCAAGGTATGACTTCTTTGTATCCATAGTTTGATGTGCGGAGAAATGGTCGGTTACAGGTGAAGGTGCAAAAATGGAGGAGGGAGGGTTTATATAATAATAAGTTGAAGGGTGAAGGGTTGGGCCATTGAAAATTACATGCCTTTTTCTTTGTATTGGACGTGTGCGGTGAAGATAAAAACGGATCCTTAATGAGGAAAAATTATTAGGCATTCGTGATTTGTTTATCTTAATTTTTTTTAGGTAAATTATCTCAATTTTTTTCAAGGTAAATTATCACCTCTTTTTTACATATAAATAGTGGGTGAACAGTTATTAGATAGTTATTTAAAAATGAACGATCTTAATTATTTAGACCATAAATAACGTGATGAACAAGATTCACCTAATATTCTCTCATTGATTATATAAAAAATTATTACATGATCGCAGCTCATCATATTATTTATGGTCTTATTTTATATAATTTTTTAAAAGGTGATTTTTTATTTTTATTTTAAAGTGAATTTTTATATCTTTCCTACGTATCATTAAATGAATGAATGACGTGATAAGTCAAGATCATATAATAATTTCTTTAAATAACACCGTAAGGAAGGATGATTTCGTCTAAAGGAAGAGATGTATAATTTTATGTTAGTGAGAGTAAACTTATAAAATTATAAAAGTTTAAAAATAATTTTGAATAAAAATATACAATTTTTTTAGTACATATACAAATTTTAAATCATATATAATCATGTCGCTTTTATTTATTTTCTCTCTTTAGAAACCCACACAGTAATTAAATTTAACTGATATGACATAGCATTCCACATGAATACTAACAATATAATTAAAAACTTTATAACATGTTAAACATTTAATCTAAAATTTAGTCATAAATAAAATGACTCGACTAGCTTATCACTTAAGCGTGATTCATGCTTTCAAAAAAGTGTGATTCATATAATATAATTTTACCTACAAAGTAAGTGTTTCATTGAGTATTATATGAATAAGAATCAAATATGAGTCTTCAGGTTATTTATATCAAAGATTTGTTTGGAATAAACTTACAAAAAAAAAATATTAAAAAACTTATTGATAAAATTAAAGAATATTCCTTTTCAGGAATTATATAGAAAAATAATTTAGAAAATTTTAAGCTCACACTAACTAAAAGAGATTTTTATATAAAAATAACTTGATAATTTTTTTATTTTTTATTTATCCACTTAACACAAAACCCGTGTTTAATTAAAAATCAATGATTGTTCAAAGATTTTGAGCTCTGTGCAATGAAATGCGACTCTTAGAAACAATTGTCCATAACACTAGTTCTAAAAATGTGTCTCTTAGAAGCAAATGTCCGTTTTAGAGGCTCATGTGCGATCATTTTTATTGCGTATGTCTAGAACCTCACTAGTTCTATAAAAACAATGATAATAGGAATAATCAATAAGATTTTATAATCAATTATCGCATTTAGAAAATAATTATAATGATTTAACAATTATAACCCATCTTTCTTAAGAGCATTTTCAAACTTTCAACAATTTTAAGATTAATATCTAATAAATGTAGTTTATCAAAATTTTAGAACCCTATTTTTTAAAAAGTTTTATACGATCGTTCCTATTACACATGTCCAAATTCTCATTACTAAAAATAATACATAAAATCATGAACCCTGAGTAGTGTGACATCATGATAATTTTGCCTCCAATATTCTTACACTTTGATTATTACAAAACAAATTTCAATTTATGACATCATGAACCTAAGAAGTGTCCTAAGGTTCACTTCCCCTTCCCATACCTCAAAATCAATACAAATTAAAAAAAAAAGTCCTTTCACAGCCACTATCTGCTTTTTTTGCTAAGTCCCTTTGGTCCCTATGGCAAGTGATGATGCATGGAATCATATAAATAGGAAACACAAAATCATTTTACTTTAAATGTAAAGGCATTAAATTTTTTTTAATACAAATATATATGTGACATATACGAATCGAGTTTTTTTAATCGGATGATAATCATAAATAAAATGGTAAGAAAAATTTATGAAATGTTGTTTTAGAGCATCCGATTTTAAATTATATTTTGAAAAGTTATTGTCTAAAATCAGATTTTCTTAAATAAATTATTTTAATACTTTAATAATTGACAACCGCAAGTAAAAACTAAAAAATCAATTAAAAGATAATATATATATATATATATATAATTAAAAAGGTAAGAAAACAAAACATAACTTGATTTTTGAGTCAAATAATTTTAAAATTTAGAAAGAAAAAAACATGATTCTTTAGAGGAATGAAAGAACGAGGTGTAAATTCGCAACAAATATATTAAATACAATAACAACTTAACTTTAAAGATTAAACTTTATATAAGTATATATATTTATATTATAAAGCTCAATTATTAAATTTATAATCTTAATCTCATAAAATTAAATCTTGAACTTTAAACTCGATATCTTAATTTTTAAATCTTAAATATTAATTTTAAATTCTAAATTTTATACTTTAAACTTTAAAATTAAAGATAAATATATATTAGTGCATTAAAGATTTTTCTTAATAATAAAAATATTTTTAATCTTGTTTTAATATATTTTCTCAAACTTGAAAGTTGGCCCATTATATGATTCTTACTAATATTGAATTATATAATAATAAACAAATTTTAAAACACAATAAGGCCCAAGAACGAAATGAATACCTTTGCTTCTTTAATTAATTTTTTAATTACATAACCTTGATAAAAGAACAAGTTTGGAAACACCTAGAACTAAACTCCATTACCAAACCAGAAGCATGTTTTTCAAATAATATAACATATTGGGTAATAATAACTGCATTAAGAACATTTGCTAATCACAAATTAGCACATTAATTAAATAATCTTGGGGAAAAACTGTATCTCATTAAGAGCAGGCAAAGAAAGTTGTGTCCTGGTGCATTGAGAACTGCATTTAAGATTTCAACTGCCAACATTATCTGGAGACCATACCATATTAATGCACATGCCTACAAAGGTAGATAATAATAAATATAATTTCATGACCGACAGAAAAATTCAGATAGAATGACATTTTTGTCCTCAAACATTTAAAAATATTTTATTTTAATATTCAAACATTTAATTTTATTAAATTAGGTCAACAATCAACTGATGGAAAAAGTATCATATTTGATAAGTTGATACAAGGTTTTTTTTTTTTTTTTCATTTTTTACATTTTAAATATATTTTTAGTTTTTAATAATATATATTAAAAATATTAATATTTTATTATTTTTCAATACTTTTAGTAGTTTGAAGTGTTTTGACGTTTTAAGTAAAATGATAAAAGATGAGTCTATCACGTGTCGAATATTATTGAGTATCATTAATATTGAATATCGTTAAATATTATAAAATTAATTAATAAAGATTAAAAATCGTAGAGACTCAATATGCAATTAATAATTATATGTTGAGTCTATCACTCTTTTATTAGTTATATATTAAATACTTGAAATTTTTAATTTTTATTAATTAATTTAATAGTGTTCAATGATGTTTAATATTAATGATATTTAACGGTGTTCGATACATGTTATAGAATTTTTCAATGACAAAATAGTCGATGTCAACTTTAAAAGAAAAAAAAAATTAAATAACCGATGTTAGTTTAACAAGTTCATTACTTTTTATATCAATTCGTTAAATTTGAAAAAAAAAAAGTTTGAGGGCATTAAGAGATGAAGAGAAAAAAAAATTAAGGACTAAATTAAAATTTAAAAAGGTCTTAGGTTAAAAGTGTCACTAGACCTATTTTCGCGTAATTTTGTGTTCAATAGCGCATGCTTTTTTTTATTAATAGTGAAATAAATACTTAAATTATATATAATTTTTTAAAATAAATGTTTAAAATTTTATATTAAATATTTGATTGTAAAAAAAAATATTAATCAATTTATTTTGATTTACTAGAGATGGGTGGTCAGAAAAATAACTATAATGACCCGACAATGAATATAATAAACGATGATATGATCATCGATGAAAAAATCGGTTGAAGAAATTAGATACTTTAAATTTTGGAGCGCCTATTTTGAGAGTTTTTAAAAATTTATTTTTTTTAAAAGAATCTTAAAAATTAAATTTAAAAATAAATAAAAAATTATTTAAAAAATATAATTAACGATTATGCAACTAAAATAAAGCTTTTAAATATTTAATTTATACTAAAAAAAATTTAAAAAAAAAATGCCATAAGTATAGTTTGAACGTTTGTTTAGATATTAAGCTTTATTTAGGAAACACATCGTTTAAATTTTGCCATTGAAGTTATCGATGTTTTTCTTTCCAATTTGAGAGTTATCTTTAGTTAATGTGGAATTTAAATATGTTTTAAATTAAATAATTTTTTTATGAATATTGGTTTACATGAAAATATTTTATATATTTTATTAAATTTAGTTTTACACATTTACCATTTACCCATTTATTATATTTCAACTTTTCTTCAGCATTATTTAAAAAAGAAAAAAAATGTCTTCTGCATTATTAACAATATTCTTTAAAAAAAGTTGCAATATATTTTTATTTTATTTGAGACGGGATAAATCTAGAAATTATACATAACGTATTATTAAAGGTGTAATATTGTGCACGAATTTTGATTTTGCACATATATTTATTAATAAATGGATGGTTTTATTTTTTAAAAATGTAAAATTAAATAAAAATTAATTTTTTATATATAATTAAACAAAAATCAAAATTTTCATATACACAATCACAAGACTATTAACTGAATGAGTGACATTTCCATAAAAAATCGTGTTAAATAATACTATCTCGTTAAATAATTAAAATAAAAGTATTATTTAATATAAATAAAAAATCAGACTGAGTTAATTCCCCAACTAAGCAGGTGTAAATGCAGTGTCAGAGCTGGTCTCGTCGTGCCCATCTCCTTTTTATATATGTTGTGACTCACCCACTGGTTTTGCACACACCAGAACTCATCAACAGCAATGTCAACAACAGGAGAGGAAGAGAAGCAACAGAAAGCTTTGGGTTGGGCTGCTACAGATCAATCAGGAACCCTAGCACCTTTCAAGTTCTCAAGAAGGTACAACTTTTTGATGTTTTTTTGGATCCATGGCTCTACTAGTCACCATTATATTATGCATAATTTGAGTGTTATGAATTCTTTATATTTTCTTTTTCAGAGAAAATGGTGATGAGGATGTGACTTTAAAGATCCTGTATTGTGGAGTTTGTCATTCAGACCTGCATGTTCTCAAAAACGAATGGGGTTACACCTCTTATCCTGTTGTTCCTGGGTATCATACTTCAACTTACATGTATTGTAAATTATGATGCTGGAACCTGCATAAATATTGCATATGGTGTTGTCCTGCAGGCATGAAATCGTTGGTGTTGCTACCAAAGTAGGGAAGAATGTGACAAAGTTCAAAGTCGGCGATCGGGTTGGGGTTGGGGTTTTGGTCGGCTCCTGCAAGACATGTGAATGCTGCCAGCAGGACCTGGAGAACTATTGCCCCCAGATGATATTTACCTTTAACTCTTACAATCCAGATGGGACAAAAAATTATGGTGGTTATTCGGATATGATCGTGGTTGACCAGCGTTATGTGCTACGGTTTCCTGATAATTTGCCACTGGATTCGGGTGCACCATTGTTATGCGCAGGGATCACAGTGTACAGCTCTATGAAATATTATGGAATGACTGAGACAGGAAAGCATCTCGGTGTTGCCGGACTTGGTGGGCTTGGTCATGTTGCTGTGAAGATTGCTAAGGCCTTTGGGTTGAAAGTTACTGTCATTAGTAGCTCCCCTCAGAAGGAGTCTGAAGCAATCAATAGACTTGGGGCCGACTCATTCCTCGTTTCCAGTGACCCTGCAAAAATGAAGGTACGTGATTAATCGACTTTGTGAATTAGACGAACTAAGGTAATTCGATCCGGAACTGCTCTTGCCTCTTGTAGCTGTCTACTGACATTTTTGGCTAAAAGTTTTGGTGTGTTTCATAGTATTGGATGATTCAGGACTAGGCTTCTGCTTACTAGTGCTTGATGTTTTTCTTTGTTGTTCTGATTCGGCATTTGGATGTTACTTACATGAATCGAATTTGTGCTTACTCTTCGAACTTCGCAGTCAGGTATCGGCAGCATGGACTATATCATTGACACGGTGTCTGCAGCCCATCCCCTACTTCCATTGCTTAGTCTGCTGAAGGTGAATGGAAAATTGGTCACGGTGGGATTGCCTAATAAGCCACTGGAATTGCCTGTTCTTCCTTTAAATTTTGGTATGTTATTAGCCTTATAAAGTATGATATGTGTTCCATACCATGGGTCTAAATTTCAGGCTCAGATGTATTGGTCTTAGTTTAACTTGATATTTCCACAGCAGAATCTTACATGAGTATTTTTTGGGTTACAGGACGGAAGCTTGTTGGAGGAAGTGATGTCGGAGGGATGAAAGAAACTCAGGAGATGCTAGACTTTTGTGCCAAGCACAACATAACTGCAGATATCGAGCTGATTCGGATCGATGAAATCAACACCGCCATGAAAAGGCTAGCTAAATCCGATGTCAGATACCGTTTCGTGATCGATGTGGCGAATTCCCTGTCGCAGTAGTTCGGATATTTTATATAATAAGTTATTATGTTCTGGTATAATCCAGTAGTTGATGGAGAGTATGGGACTAGTGTTGGTCCCCTGCATCTCAATGCTCTTACAATCCTTTTATTTTATGCTGCAAGGAACCAATAACTATGGTTTAATGGCACCCTATTGGTATTTTCTTTTGAATATTTTATACTTGGTTTTAATTTGGTCGAAACATACAAAACTCACTGCTTATCGTTTAGTGCCACCCTAACTATAAATATGTCCGAAACACAACGCCAAAGTGCACAATTCAATCTCATTTCATCTCTTTTAAGAAATTAGATGGCCAAGTCTCCACTTTTCTTGTTTCTTTGTCTGTCTAGTCAGATCACCTTAGGGGCCAAAGCCCTGACTACCAGTGGAGGTTGCTCTATCTGAATCAAATTTTGTGCTGCAAAGGCATACCATAAGTTTCCATGCGAACATACAGTTTCAACAATGGCGTTCACAGATTGTGGGTGCATTCTACACACAAACCCCATACCCAAACCAGCAACACTGAACTACACACTGAGATTCGATCATAATCAGGGACGAAATCACATTGGGCGGAGAGGGGCAATCTTCCTCCACCACGAAGATTCCCCCCTCCCATTTTTGTCTTTCTATTTATATATTTTTTTTTAAATTTAGTTTTTTTTATGAATTTGTCTCCCACTTCTGAATACTTACGTTTTGCTCCAACCCAAAAACCCGGCTCCATCTTAATCGTAATATCAACCATCAAGCATATATCATATCTGTATTATATTAGCATCTATAGTATAATTAATCAAAAATCAAATCATATATAACGAAGGTGATAAAATAAATAAACATGGTAAGTCTCTTATATATAACCTATAATATTGTCAACTTAAATGAATAATTTGTTTATTGATCAACTTAAATAAATGGATATTTCTAAAATTTAAATAAGAACAATAATGTAATTAACTGTAAATATATTTGCATTAATCTTAATAAAAGAGAAAGCTTAAAATTTCCAAAAAAAATTACAACATGGTACATAAATTACTAGCAATGCACAAAATATATTGATGACTTAGGCTTTGTGCATTGCTTTTTAAATTAATTTTTGGCTTTAAAAGCTTGTTTGGGATCAAAAGTAATGCTAAACAGATAGTTTTGAGGGAAAAAATGCATTTGATTTACGCTTAAACAATAGATGATGCAACTAAATTATAAAGGTGATTTAGGGCTGAAAAACTTTCCTGTCACTCTTGAATCTAATATCTTCAAGGCCTCCTTTGATTTAATGCAACTAGGTCTCTTGTATTGGCTGAAAGAAGCTCCTTTAGACACATGGTAATCCATCAGTGCCTCAAAAGTTCCCTGTTTCACAACCCTAATCTCCAAAGCTGCAATTATATTCTTTTTCCTATAGATTTTATATGTATAATGCAATGATTCTTCCATTCTAAAGCAACATTCTACCATTGTCTTTGGGTCAGGCTCTTTGCAATGGTTGCCTTCTTTTTCTTTAAGCTCCCAAAATATGACATAGTGACCTGGTGCTGAGGAAGTATCAGCATAGCTAGTGTACTCCATCAAGACGAGGCCGAGTGGATCAAGAAGAGCCTTTGCTTCTGTCACAGCCTTGAACAGGTCTGTTTCGCTTGTTTTCTCCTGATCTACACATATAGTAACATTTTGCCTCTCCACAAATTGGCATTGAGGTGCATTATTGTGGAAACCAGTCACCTTAAGAACATCTCCAACTTTATATCGATATAAACCTGAAACAAAGGAATATCATCAGCTAAGGTTAGATCATTATCTAACAGGTTAATGCAAAAATAAAACATGGCATTAGATTAAACGGTTCGGCTTACAAAGGAGAAAATTTTACCTGTAGAAGTTGTGACAAGTAGTTCGTAACAATGACCAGGCATCACATTTACGAGATCAACAGGCTCAAGATCCTCATTCTCACTGCTCATTTCAATAGATTTATCACCATCATTCCTCACAGGAAGGAATTCAAAGTAAGCAATTTTAGGGAGGAATGTGTAGGAGACATCTGAAGGTTTGGATAGAGGTTCTAAATTAACCCCACAGTAAGCTTCCGAGGAAGCATACAAAGTTGAAACTAAAGGGAGCCCTCTGCAATAGAACTCTAGTTCTGCAGTATATTGCTTCATAACTCCCGTACATATGCAACTGACATACTTTGCTTTAGGCCATAGTTTTGTAATCATTCCTTCCCACGATTTACAATTACATATGTACTCTATCAAGTCAGCCACTACTGGATTAGGCTTGATGATCGATGCTGCTGCATTTCTGCATCCCGAGTCCGTGATCCAATTGCTTATTTGACCTGCTTTTATGTCAGAGCACATCTCTTGCCAGTGGTTTTCTAAAAACTTTATAGCTCTTACCATCGTAGATGCAAAGGTTGAGCCGATCATGACAACTTCATCTCGTTGTATTAAACCAAAAAGTAATTGACAGTACAAGCTCTGTTGGGTTTCTGGGCAAAAGATGGTCTCAACAGGGCTTGTGTAAAGCTTAGGCAACATGGCTCTAAGCTCACTCCCCTTGTATCTGCTTGTTGTAACAGATGTTACCTTGAGACCACTAGGAGTTTCAATCTCTGGTCTGGTAAACATAAATTCCAATCTTTTACCGGATTTGTTTATGTCACCAAACTGCCTTTAAAAACAAATAGATAAACTGATAAGTTCTCTTTTGCCGGCCAATATCCAATTATGAACATTTAAAATTAACAGACTCAGGATGAGTTCTTACTTCATCATCGGACACTCGTGCAAGGTACGAAATAATTGATTCTTCTTAATAACTTCAGCAGTGACAGGGGTCAGCTTTGGCTTCCCTCCTGAAGTCCCAGAGCTGCATATTATCAAACAGATGATAGATCAATAATTAGGAAGAAGAAGAAGACAATACCATGAAACAGACAGAAACAACAAATTCATACCTCATAAAGAACCCTGTGATGGGTTCAGCTACAAGGATATCCGATGTCTCCCCATTAGCCATCCGATCAACGTATGACTTGATATCTTCATAGGAAACAATGGGAACATTCTTCTTGAAGAGCTGCTTGTCAGTTTGGCCATGGAGGAATCGCCTTAAGTACTCTGTTCCTGCATTTCTACTTAGTATTTCCCTCAATAAATCATCTTGAATTTTCTCAGCATTTGTGGTCATCTCCTCAATCATCTTCATCCCATCTTCATACCATTCTGATTCCATGGAATCCATCACTGATTTCTGGAGTGTTAAAGGATAAGTTCCAGACAGCTCTACTTTTTCTTTTGTTGTTCTAGCTAGGCACAAGAGAAGCACCTAGGCCTCTCAATATATTACTATACAATAAGTCAATAATTGTTTTATCGAAACAACCTTATAAAAAAGTTCGTTGACAGTCTGATTTTGTAGTAAATCACGTGGCTCGTCGTGCTATAATAAGTTCATACACTTCTAGAATAGTAAAATTGAGATTTTATATATTATCAAATGAATCTATTAAGTATCATTAAAGTAATTAATAAAAAATTAAATATGTACAAACCAATACTTGTAACGGCAATAATTTAGTTTGAAATTACATACACGTTTCAAAATTTCCTATACCGATTTTGAAACCACCATGCAAGAATAGATTAAATGCTCATCTTTAATGATAAGCAACGATTTCAAAGTCTCTCAACGGTTACAAACTGTTAAAAAATATCAAAAACATATAAAAGAAGTCTTCTAACAGTAACGAAACAATAAAAAAATCTATTAAACATTCGAGTCATTAAGAACTCAATTTGTGCTTATTTTTTTTAATTTTTTTTAAACACTAGTCTTGTTCTTTATCGTGTTTCATTTATTAATATTCTTTGTGTGTGTGAGAGAGTTTATATTTTGTAAACACCTATCTTACGAGAATTTTCTAGTTTTTATTTGTATTTGCTGTTGAAAAATCATTCAATAGATAAATTAATGAATTTGTAAAAAATCTTTAGTGTGATCACTAAGTTAGTAGATATAGACCTAATTGAGGGGTTAAATCATTATAAATCTCTTTGTATTTTTTTTATCTTTTTCAATAATGTCCACCGAATTTAAAATTTTAATTCATTCCCTCTTGATTTTATTCGATCGATTACTACACTCAATGATACTTATACTTTATACATATTACATAGTAATATGTACTTATATTATATTATATGCTGAATTTTATTTTATAATATTTATACATATTCGGTACATGCATCGCATATATTATATTTTGTGTCATATTGTTTTTATATATTAATATTTAGGCATGTGCTTAACATTATTTTCCTAAGCTTTATAATATATGTTCCACCCAAAAAATATATTTCCATCCCATAAATCCCTACAAATATATCCCCCCCCCCCCCCACAAATCCCCCAAATATTTTTCTCAATTCCCTCCCACAAAACAAGATTTTTAAAGACAAAATAATATAAAAAAATATTTGAATAGATTTTATTCCAAAAATATATAATAATATTCTAATTTTTATAATTTTAAAAATAATTAAAATAATTAATGATACACATCGATACATATAATTAGTGATATATATCTAACGTTTTTATTCTTAAATTTTCCAAGAACAAGATATATCTACTATTTTTTACAGTGCTTAAGATGGGCTTATTTAGGGAAATAATACCCTTAAAATAAACATTTAGGGAAATAGGGTTCTTCCAACATTATTTAAGGGAATAAGATGATTGCTACAATAAAATTAAAAATAATAATTTATAAATGAAATTATTTTTAAATCGAATATTTTTTAATTTAATATCGTCATTTGTAATTAAACCAATATTATTATTGAATCATGAAAAAACCAATCATCGATTATCTTGACATTACTACAAGATCAGCTTATCTGCAACAGATCATTGATTGGTTTAAAAAATAAATTAATGGTGACACTACACGTAAATGAGGTTATTAAATTAAAAAATATTAAAATTAACTATAATAGAATATCTGTATCCAACTCACAAATATAAACCTTGGGAAGTTTTAGATTAGTTAGAATCGTTTTCTTCTTTGATTGTATATAAAAATGGATCCATATAATATGCAGTATTTAATTTTTCATTACTGATTTAAAAATTATCTATTGATTTGGTCTAAAAGTTTAAGTTCTAAATTATCCAAAAATACGAAAAGTATAAATTTTATGAATATTATTATTTTTTAAAATAACTTGATACTTGTTATATCCAAAAATTAAAACAATTAAAATTTTTATAAATGTGAATCTTGTTATATTTAACGATTTATTATTTATTATATTTAAAATTCTAAAATATTCATAATATAACCTTTAAATTAAAAAAAAAAATCCCCAGCTAGGCCACATTATTATTTTCTAATATCAAATAAATTATTTTAACATATGGAGATTTAATAATTTTTACTAATTTAAAATTACCTTTTTACTAGTTATTATTAAGAGCATGGTACTTTTGGCACGTACATGTCATCGATGTAGAAGTCCTCATTGAAACATGCTTCTAAATTGTGACTGCTCCCTCCACCTATGTCTACACTGGAAAAGTATTCCTCCTTAGCTAATGGCTGAGAACCTGTAAAAGCAAGTAAGTCGACAGATTAAATTTGATCTACCATGGGAATAAAAATGCAAATATCCATAAACCACAAGAAACTGAAGGGATAATCTGCTTGTTAACAAATACGACAATGCAAATAACTCAGCAGAAGATGATGCAACTATGAAGAACTGTTTATCATCCTGAAGATCTACAGAAAGAAATTTTGGCTGCTGTTAATAAACCATACAGTCTGATGGCTTCAAAGATACATTCAGAAGTTGGTGTCATATCTACATGGGAAAAATGTTCTGGAAGATACTTCCTGGAATATTTACCAAGAACATCATTTCATATTACGTCTAAACTGTAGCAACCTAAAGATCATTATGTCAGTCTCATCGTGTACCTTAATCCATAAAACTTTTCATAGACTACAGTACAAATGTATGCATTGAAGACTGCTATATTGAGAATGGAGATGATCTTGTAGCAGTGAAAAATGGATGGGACCAGTATGGCATCAGAATGCTATCATGACCAAGTCACCAAGCTCAAACATAAAAGCAAGGTGAATTTCAGGCACTACACCTTGCTCAGGTGTTGGCATTTGGTAGTGAGATGTTTGGAATTCAGCAGCTGCGGTCCGTATAAGGGTGGAGGGGGATACATTCAACTATCACCATAAACAATATAATGATGGAACAAGTCAAAAGTCCTGTTAGGTCAGTAGAGTCTCTGATATGATCCCTGATACTAGATGGGATCCTAAAGCCAATACTAAAATAAAGGGGATTTTCCTTAGCAGCATTGTTAGTTGGAATTCAATAAAGGCTCCAGTACTGGCTGGTATTCATTGTGCAACATTTGAAAGGATATGCTTTAAGAATGTTTTCTTACTTGTACTTGCCCCAACTACAGCATGACACCGTGAGTCTGTTACTATGTTTCAGGGTGTACAAATACTGTTCTTCCATTGTCGTGTTCCCACTTGCAGAACAATGGCTCCTCAACATATTGCCCATAGGATCAAATTTGAGGTGAGTTATCCGAGCAAGTGAGCGCACACAAGATCAAATATATAATGTGAAAATAAGCACTATCCTGCATCAATTCTGCAAAGTTAAGCAAGATCCATTTGGAAGCTATTATGACTAGTTCATGAAGAAGAATTCTTCCATTTAACAACATATATCACAAAAAAATTTAGGGTGTTTTGTGAAATAACAGAACAATACAGAGAAAAATAAGAAAAATGAGAAAATCAGACATGGTTGAGGAATAGTGGATGGTTTTGAGAGAATGACACTGGAATTGCACTAGTATTTGTCCTTTCCTTCACGCTACAAGGCCAACTCATCAGAGATGAATGGTATTTTCTGCATCCACAAAACCAACAAATAAAATTCTCAACCAAATATAATCTCATCACCAACCAAATGAAGATAGTGAGAGTTGGAACCTTCTGTTTTGCAAGATCCCAGCATCCGGTAAAGTTCTCAGTGAACTTGCAGCTGCCAAATTCAACAGTGTATGCTATAAAAAAATTGTTGCATCTCGGCTTGTTAGTCAACCAATTCTCATATTTATGTTGCATATCTGCCTGATCTGAGTGACTAGTTCTCAGCTTAAGTATAGTTGTTGAAGCACCAGCTCTAACTCTTGTTAGGAGTCTCCACTATGCTTCTTCCTTTAAAATCATAATCTTCAATCAAAGTTAATCATGATGATACTGCTTTTACCAGAATAAGACATAGGTTTCTGGTGAGGCAAACTTTGATCCATAAGGCCATGGCTTTCAACCCTAGTCCACCTTCTGGTATTGGGTGACAATCTATATTCCAACTTACTCTTCGCCCCTTTTACTGATCCCTGATCTTTCCATAAAAACAACGGCAAATCTGTCATGAACTATGTAATAATCATCAAGCAAATTGGTTTTGCTAACCTGAACAACCAAGTTAATATTAAGATGAAAAACACCACAGAAAGATTAAAAGCATAAAGGAACGCAATGCCTTTAGAGCAAATTGCAAAAACAGAATACAAGAAAAAATTTCCTTACGTTGTAAGGACGACATACATGTCTCTTCCTCAATTATCAATGTGATCTTGAATACAAACCTCAGGATAAAATAGGGCAGTTTCACATCCTGCGGTTACATAATAAAGGAGATTACAAGAGAATTCGGCATATTCAATCACCCCATGCGCACGAGAATTAATAAGCCATCATAAGTGTACGTTTTGAACAATCAAATGGTTCAGACTGAAATTAAACAAGAACAAAAAGAGAATGACTTATCCCTATGATTAGTCAATTTTAAAACTGCACCAATATCCAACTTTTACTTTTCACATCATATAATTCCAACAGATAAATGACAAAACCAAAGTGAAGATAAGATATACAAAATTCATTCAAAGAACACCAAGAGTTAAAATATCACCTGCATTGTTTCAGTGCTCATGTCCTGAAAAAGCAAAAAGCTTCAACAGGCATAGGGAGAAAACTTTCCTTAGCCTGATACATATTGATAGGATACTTCAAGGTATAGATAAGATAAACCGCCTTTTGCGGAGTATTGCTACCCTGCAAGGAAAAATACAATGAATGAATTTAGTGGCATTGTACAATTCAATGTACCTCCTATAATTTCAGTGCAAAGATTAATCAATCACTTCAATCAAAGAGATACTTACTTCTCACAACTCTCTTGGCTTTCAAGATACCATGGTGCAAAGTTGACATGGTACATTTATCTGGCTGTATGCCCCTATTTAACATTCCATTAACAAGGTTTACAGCCTTCTCTACATATCCTCTTTTACAATAGCCAGATATAAGAGCAGTATATGTCACGTTATCAGGTTCTAATCCAGCATCAATCATTTCATCAAAGATCCTAATTGCATCTTGAAGATTGTTTGTCCTACAATACTGATCAATCAAAACTGTATAGCAAACAACATCAGGTTCTACTCCCTTGCATTTCATTTCACTCCACAAAGTTGAAGCATCCATTACTGTCTTGTCTTTATTTAGTGTTGCATCAGGACTGGAGCTGTTAAGCAAGACCGTATAAGTGATAACATCAGGCTCAATTCCTATCTCCTTCATATTATTGAAAAGATTCACGGCTTTCTGCAAGAGATTCACCTTGCAGTAGCCACTTATCATTATTGTGTAGATAACTAGATCAGGTGTCAGCCCTCTATCAATCATTTTTTCAAACAACCATTGGGCCTTTCTCAAATTTCCTGTCTGGCAAAATGCACCGATGAGTTTACTGTACATTAATTTGGTAGGCTCGACATTCAAAGCAAACATGACCTCCAGTAACATAAGAGCTTTTTCATTATCACCATCCATGCAAAGACAACTAAGCAGTTTTGAGCAAGAAGCCTTACTCATTAGAAATCCCTGCTGAGACAGCTTAAGAAATAATTCAAATGCATTTTTTGTGAGTCTTGCTTCAATATAACCATCAACTAAGGTGGCATAATTTTCAACATTCCTAGGTAAACAATCAAAGAAAGCTTCAGCTTTCTTCACCTTTCCACTTATACATAAACCTTTAATGATCATTCTGTATATGACAGTTCTAGGCTCCAAACCTTGTTTCTCTACATCAATCAAAAGATCAAGGGCCTCTCGTATAAGACCGTTTCTAGCTAATCCTCCAGCAAGGACACTATAAGAAATTATATCAAGCGTGTGATTATTCTCCCTCATCTCTTTGAACAAATTCAATGCATTTTCAATTTTACCTTGAAGACAGTATCCATTTATTAAAGTGGTATAGTTAATAATATCAGGTGAAATTTGTTTACTTTTCATCTCATCAATCAATTCTACAGCTTCTTCTACTTTACCCATCTTGCAGAGAGCATCAGCGACTACGTTATAACAAACCTCATCAAGAAACATCCCAATTTCCCTAAACTTCTTGAATTGATTTACAGCCTCAAAATCCAGGCCCATCTGACACAAGCATTGAAGAATGGAGGTCACAGTCACACAGTTTGTCTTGATACCCTTTGACTCCATTTCATGGTGAACATCCAAAGCTTTCACTATATTCCCACAGCTGCAATATCCTTTAATCAAGGCACCATAATGAAGCACATCAAGAACAATGCCATGCTCTGTTGCCTCAAATAAAACACCTTCAGCTTCTTCCGGTTTCATCTCATTGCAGAAGCCTTTAATCACTACTAAATAAGCAAAGGCATCAAGAGGAATCTTTGCATCCCTCCACGCTCTAAGCACCTTATAGCCCAAATCTGTTCTTCTATGCATACAAAGTCCTTCGATGTATGTTGTGTACGCAAAACCATTCGGTATAACTTTTGCTTCATCCATCTCTTGAAAAACGTCAACAGCTTCATCAAAACTACCCTTTCTACAAAGTGCTTTAATAACAATGCCATAAGTATGATTGTTTGGCTTCAATCCAAGTTTCTTCAACTGTTGATAAAAAGCTATAGCCATATCAACTTTCCCACAATGAATCAAACGATTCATAAGAAAATTACATGAGAATATATCTGGAACAAATCCCCGCCTTCGAGTTTGAAATAAGATATCAATAACTTCATCAAACATTCCAACACTGACATATGCCTTCACCAGTGCATTGGACAATCGGACCAAAACTTTTGACCTCTCTCCCTCAAGCCCCTCATCAAGAGTTTCAAACAAATCCATGACTTCAAAACCCAATGACTTCTCTTTCCTAATGATTTCCAACAACACCGAATCCAATTTCCTTTCCCAACCGCACTTATACAATATTCTTACAATAGATGCATATGTACAAACATCATGAGAAAACCCATCTTCTTTCAATTGGTTAAAATATAACAAAGCCTTATCCGGTTGTTTTCTCAAAGTGTTCAATGCTTGAACAACCTCAACTCTATTTAATTCAGATAACTGGTTACTGTTATAATTCATATTTTGGGTAGTGATCATTTCTTGCTCATCCGATGAACTGGATGTTAATTGGGCAAGAGCATGGTGCATCTGCTGTGAAACAAGAATAATTACAACATTTTCAGTTTCCCTTTTTTAAGGTAACAGCACAAAATCTGCATTTAGATAGAATATATAAGAACTAAAATTAGAAATGCAACCTTTTTAAGATTTTAGAGATAAAGGGCAGTCTATTACTTTGAAAATAGAACAACTATATTAGAGTTGATCATGTAGTATATAGACATTTTTAATCAACTATGATTTGGGTTTTCACTGTCTAACCTTTACATTGTAGCAAAATGTAAGTATCAAATTCGAGTAGTGTTTAATTCCTTAAAAAACACTAAGCCATGCCTAAATATTTTCAATATTACTTAGTTCATCACGTGAAGAAAATTTAACTAGAAACAAACAAAAAAAATTAGGAAGAAAGCAAAAGACAAGTACTTCTTTTCTAGCAATAGGAGAAAAGTTCCAAAGTGCAGGTCGAGCCTTCCGCAAGGATTGCCCCAACATCTAATCAAACAAACAAATAAAACATCAATACCCAACAATTAAAATGTAGAGATATCGTCCAACAACAAAGAAAGAGAAGCGGCCAGTGGGTATACCAGAAGATGAAGATTTCGGCCGCAGCACTGGAATTTAAAGTCGGAATTTTTTAGAAAAGACAAAGTTCGGATACTTCGATTGGAAGCGATTATTAGATGATGAGGATAAAAAGGGGTTTTGGGGTTGGAAAACGCGGGAAGCTCATAAAATTTCCCAGGCAAAAGTTTGAACAAAACCCAGAAGAAAATGTGGTTGTGTTGAGGAAGATGGCGCTCGCTGGGTTTAGACGAGGGTTTTAGTTTTGGAAGGGAAAAAAGAGTAAACTACACAAATGGTCCCTTGACTATACCTTAATTATCTTTTATATTAACTGACTATCAAACGTTATAAATTGGTCTATTGACTAACTTCTTTTATACAAAATAATCTTGTGCCGTTAAAAATTTAACGAAAAACTAATGTGGACGTTAACATGTTGACTTGGATAACCATGTGGCATCCCCAATCTCTATAATCTAAGTCAGCATGTTAACGTTCACATCAGTTCTCATTAAATTTTTAACGGCACAAGACCACTTTGTATCAAAAAAAAATTAATCAATAGATCAATTTATAACATTTGATAGTTAAAGAATATAAAAAATAATTAAGATATAATCAAAGGATCATTTATGTAGTTTACCCAAAATACAATCTGATTTTCCAAGAAGTTTTTGGGCTCAATTCGGTCCAATAAGCTCAATTGATTAAACATTGTATTTATACTTAATCAAGCAGAGGGTAAATTATAGGGTAAAGTACAATTGTAGTCACTAAACTATGAAAAACATATTAGTTTAGTCACTGACCTTTTTCAAAAGTAACAAAATGAAATTACGTTTACATCTGTTACAAAATGGTCATTGAGTGTTACATAATAATGTAATAATTTAATAATTATTTTATAACAGTTTAATTAAATTTAATAATATTTTATAATAATCTGATAAGCTTAATGAATATTTGAAATAATTTAATATGTTTAATGAATATTTTACGATTTTGAAAGGTCAATAACCGAAATAATTATTTTTTATAATTTAGTGATTAGTTATGTACTTTATCATAAACAATATTTTATAAATATTTTTGCATAAAGTAAACCCATGATTATCAAACTTTTAGTGTGTTTATTTTAATCACTAAACTTTTAAAAATTTTATTGGGGTCGTTCAATTTTTGATTTATTTTTATTTTAGTCCATTCCGTTAATTTATATTAAAAATACTGGCGTGGTACGTTACTTAAATTAATGTATAGAGTGTTGAAAGAGATTAAAGTTTATTCACGATAATATTTATAATTATAATCTAAAAATTTATATTCTCAATATACCTAAAAATAAAATTTTACACAATTATCTAACTTTGAATCTTTGTTCATTTTAATCATTCAGTTTTAATAAGAAAATTAACTCTTTAATATTATAAATTAATTTATTACTTAATGCTCAAAATTTTATTTTGATATAAAGCACATGTTTTATTGTTTATTTAGGCACATATACGATTGTTATTATGTTATAATTGTTATAAATGTATAATTTATTAAATTTTATTACATGCGGTGAGTAAAAAAATATTTTTTAAATAAAACATGAGTGGTAAAAAATTAATATGTAAAGCATATTAAATCAAAGGATGAGTCTACAACGGGCGTCGAACACCGCTGAATATCGTTAACGTTGAACACCGCTGAACATTATTAAATTAATTTATAAAAGAATAAAAATCTAAAGGACTAATAATACAATTATTAATTATATGTTAAATTTATCACACTTTTATTAATTACATACTGAGTCCTTAAGATTTTAAATTTTTATTAATTGATTTAATGGTGTTCAACAATGTTCAACATTAGTGGTGTTCAGCGGTGTTCGACGTCCGTTGTAGAATTTTCCTAAATCAAAACACTCGATATTTAAATGAGTGGTTTTTAATTGTTTAATTTAAAATTATATATAAAAAAGATAAAACTGCCATTATATATGTTAATATTTTTTTTTTTTACAAATTATGAATATAATCCTAAACTATCGAGAAAAGAAATGAGAGATTTTAGAAAAAAAAAATGTTTTTATTAGTTCTAAAATATATTATTTAAAAAATATGAAGAGACAAATATAAATTTAATCAATCGGTCAAATATATCTATTTATATTGGTTAATATTCAAATAAATTTTCAATATTTTTTAGACTAATTTGATTAAGCTCTTAAATAATAATAATATTAAATGGATAAGAAATCCTATAACATTAAATATAAATCCTATAACATTAAATATATACTCATATTACATTTAGCACATTGATAAATACCGAATATAATAATAAGATATATTATATTTACATTTTTAATAAAAAAATTGATTTAAATTTTAAAGACAATATTATTAAAAATAAAATCTTAAACATGAATCACAAATTAAATATTAACTATATAAAAAAACATCTTTCCTCTTACATCTACCATGGAAGAATGAGCCGAGTCATTTTGTAATAAATAAGACTTGCCACTCTCAAAACTTTCCCCATCTCGTTTGCTCTCGGCCTTCAATGGAAAGAACAAAGCCTCATATAGTCCTCCTTGCAAGCCCTGGAATGGGGCACTTGATCCCCGTGCTTGAGCTTGCCAAACGTCTAGTCTCCGATCAAAGCATCAAAGTCACCGTCTTTGTTGTTGCAACCGACCACGCCTCGATCACAAACACACAACTTCAATCACCAGCAGCAGGCTCTGATGATGATGGTCTCCTTGATGTTGTTTTAGTCCCTTTCATCGACGTTCAAGACATAGTTGGACCCGGTGATTCCATGTTAGAAAAAATACTAGTGGAAACTATGATACGGTCCTTGCCATTTCTCAGAACTGAAATCTCTAAGATGGAGATCCCTCCCACTGCTCTAGTTGTCGACTTGTTCGGAACCGAAGCTTTGGGGATTGCCGATGAATTCAATATGTTGAAGTTGGTATTAATAGCTACTAATGCATGGTTTACTGCAGTTATGTTGTGCTCGCCGGAGATTGATAGGGAAGAGATTGACGAGCATGTTAAGAACCGAACACCACTCAACATTCCTGGTTGCAGGCCGCTTAAGTTTGAGGATACCATTCAAGTTTTTACCATGGATCCCAACGGTCCATCGTATCAAGGATACATTGATGCAGCAATAAAAATGTCTTTAACTGATGGGATCTTGGTGAATACTTGGGATGAACTAGAATCGACAAGTCTTGAAGCCTTGAGACAGACAAAGAAGGTGCCAATTTACCCCATCGGTCCACTGGTGAGATCGACAGGAAAATTGGTTCCTCGTAATGAAATACTAGATTGGCTCGATAAACAACCGGGAGAATCAGTGATTTATGTGTCATTTGGAAGCGGTGGAACCTTATCATCCCAACAAGTTATAGAGTTAGCTTGGGGGCTGGAGCTTAGCCAACAAAGGTTCGTTTGGGTGGTTCGTCCTCCTACTGAAAATGATGCAGCAGGAACCTTTTTCACTCTGGGAAATGGAACTGATAAAAACCCGGATTACCTACCCGATGGTTTTTTGGCCAGGACCCAAGATCGAGGACTAGTGGTCAATATGTGGGCACCTCAACTCGAGATACTGAGTCATCCATCGACTGGTGGGTTTTTGACTCACTGTGGATGGAATTCATCCATGGAGAGTATAGTCCATGGTGTACCGATGATTGCATGGCCGCTGTATGCTGATATGCTGACGGAAGATATCGGAGCAAGCATCCGAGTAACGACGGTGGAATCGGATGGAGTGGTTACTAGGGAAGAGATAAGATCACTGGTTCGGAAAATATTAGTGGATCATGAAGGACGAAATCTACGAGCAAGGTGTCATGAGCTGAAAATTAGTGCAGCAAAAGCAATTGCAGAAGGTGGTTCATCTTATAATTCACTGTCTCAGTTTGCAGAAATCTGTATTCAGCGCCTGAAAACAAAATCTTCCTAGATGATGTTTTAATATATGTTATATCTATTATGAGCATTGTCATAAACATGCCGACTAGTTTAATTCCTTTTAAATAAGATGAAATCTCACAATGTTTTAATTTAAATAATACTTAATTTTTTATTACCTATTTAAAAAACATTTTTTGAAAGTGTTTGACGAAATTATGTCATTGAAATAATTATTTTTTTATCGATATATTTTTAAAATTTTAAATTTAATTTTATGATGATATAGTTATTTAAAATTGTATAACTTCTTCATTTAAAAAATAATTTAAATAATCTAAAATTTTAACATATAAATTAATATAAATTTTAAGTGACAAAATAACACAATCTTAAAATCACACATTATCATTCTTTAATATAATCAAAGTTGGCAATAAATTAAAGATTTTACCGAATGTTAAGACTTCAGAAATCTCAATTTGGATGGTTGAATGGTTGACCTTCCCACAAGTATAGTGTTGTTTGATAATCGAAAAAAAAAAAATTAAACTGCAACAAAGATCATTCAATTATGGGTATAGTTATATTTGGGTTAACTAATTATTAAAAGTTATATTTAGGTTATTTATTTATAGGTAAGGTTACATTTGGGTCACTCAATCATAGGTAAGGTTACATTTGGATCACCCTTCATATTTAAAAAAGTACATCAATTTGATTATTTTGTTTCTTTTAAATCACTTGTATACCTTTGTTAATATTGGAGTACATCATTTGAAATCATTAGTTAATCTAATACACGAATTGATAAACTTTTTTTTTCAAATATGAAGGGTGACCCAAATATAACCTTACCTATAGAGTGATCTAAATATAACCTTTATTAATTGGGTGATCCAAATGTAACATTACTCATATACGAACACGAACACGAACAAGTTATAATCCTTAACGAACGAACACGAACAAGAAATTTTGTGTTGTTTATGTTTGTATCCGTTCGTTTGTTTGGTTAAAATTAAATGAACGAACATAAACACACCTTCATTCATATTCATTCGATTCGTTTACAGCCCTCCATGTTACTCCTCTCCATGGAAAATCTAGTCACTAGCCGGTAGCCATTCTATCTATATTTACTAATTGCCTGGGATAAAATCAGAGTGGAACATCATAGACGAACAATAATAATAATAAAATATGTGTTCTAATCAAATTGTTATTTTTTTATTAATCAGAGATGTTATATATTCCTATGCCAAACTTGTCGTAGCTTTGCAATGTACGACTTTTTGCAATCTTACTCAGATTATTCTTGTGATAGCCAATCAGTTGTATACATTGTCAGAAATTCAGTATATCATTTGAAAACAAAACATATTGAAGTGGATTGAAATTCTGTTCATGATGTGATAACTGAGTGTTTGATTGAATTAAAGTTGGATACAAAATTTTATATAAAAAGGTATAAATTATGAATAATGTATATTAAAAATATAAAGGTGTAAAATTATAAGGATTTAAGAGTACAAATTAGATTATTAATAAAAAATATTTAAAAAAATGCTTAAAATTTTAGAAGGTACGATTACACAGCACCCTAAATCTATCCTGAATTGAACTTTCTTATATTCCTACTGCGGTTCAACTCACAATATTTTCGCTAAGGCTTTAGGCAAGAAGCAATTTGATTTTTTATTTGACAAGTTGGCATTGGGAATCCCATACTCGACTTTAGAATAAGTTATTAGATGAATCTTGTTTATTGTGTCATTCGTAGTCTCAATCAATCGGATTTGTCTATTTTTTTAAGGTAAAACACCATTTCTTTCCTACATGTAATTGCAGAGTGAATAGTTATTAAGTAATTATTTTAATATGAACAAACCAAATTAACTGGACTACGGATGACATGGTGAACAATGTTCGTCTAATAACTTCTCTAACTTGAAGAGGCAGTGCGAGTAATTTATGAGATTTGGATAATTAGAAATAATTTATGAGATTTGTACTATTACCTTATTCTAAAAGATAGATTGTATATTTATACATTGGTCTTTTCTCTTCCATAGACATAACCTTTTGCCTGTCTTTACATATCCAGAAATGAATTCCATTACAAGTTGTGGATCAAGAAGTCAATAATTAAATGTCAGAAAGGTGGTAGAAACATGAAACATACAACAGGAAAGAAACTAGAAATCGTTACAAAAGTCTAAACTCACTTTATTCTTTTGTTAGACCTGTCGTTTGTGGGTAGAAAAACTTATTTATTATGTTTTCTTTTTTTGTCATCTACTTAAAAATCTTAAAAATTAAAATTTAAACCCTAATTTTATTTTTCTAAACCATAAACCCTACACCTTAAAAATAGACCCTTCATCTAATTTCTAATCTCTAACCACAAACCCTAATCTTAAACCCTAAACCCTAAATCCATTAATTTAAAATAGAGACACTAATAGAGACATAATTAAGAGGTAAACGATTTACACCCGTCGTTTGTTGATACATTCAAAGAGGAGCGTAACATCCCTCCAATTTAGGATAGGAAGAATTTTAGTGAAGTTTTGATAAAAAAATGTAATAAAAAGCGATATTAATTAGATACGAATAAAATTTAATTAGAATTTTATTAAGTCAAATCAAATTGATTTAAATTTTATAAAATTAACTTGAAAATATTTTAAAAAATTTTAAATGATAAATTAAGATTTTCTTCCTCGTACAATTTAGTCTCAAACTTTTTTCTACTAATTATTTCTTTACATCGATTCAATTACATTTTTTTATACTCCAGCAATGTTTTTCCCCTAATATCACTTCTTTAAGAAAAATATTATTATAATGTTTGTATTTTATGGTGTTTAATTTATTAATTTAGTATTACAAACTTATTCATATTACAAAAGTACGAATATATATTATATAAGATTTTAAAAATTTATTTAAATTAGAAGTAATCAATATCATAACATTATAAATTTAAACAAAAATTTAAATAATTTAATTTAACTTAAATTTCGTAAACTGAACTCAAATTTTTTAAAATAAAATTTAAATTATAAAATATCACTAATTAACTAGACCAAATAAAAAAAAATATCAAGCTAGACCAAATAAAAAAAATAATTTAACTCGATTAAATATTTAACTATAATATTAATAAAATGCTAAGGGTACAGTGTCCGATAAAGGTAAAATAAAAGAGGCAATGAGATTAAGGTTTTGAGGGCGAGTCACTCTTGCATTATTTTCTCTGCAATAGTTAAACCATGTCTGGAAAGGGAAAAAAGGGCACCATCCAATAGTTAAGGAAAAATAGTAAAAACACAATTATAATAGTATCTATTTAAAATATATAATATTTATTTATTTTTAATTTAATTTTTAAAATAATTAGAGTGGTCGTCGATATTTTAGTAAATAAAAAATTATAAAAATTATTTAAAAAGACGGGACGAAGCTCGAAACAACGACACCCATTATTCTTCTAAAATATTTAATATAGTATAACAAAAAAATAATTAAATTACGATATAAAAAAAATAATCATAAACATAAGTTAATATCTATAAAAAATCGTAACCAGAGTTGATATTAACCCCTCCCTGTTAATTTATTCTGCTTCAGTTGCTTTTAACAGATACTGTGTGTTTAACAGTATAAAGTGGTTATAAACTACTCATTATATGTTTATCCTTTTTCATATTTAATCACTTTTGAAAAGTGTTTCTCTTGGCCACTGCCACATTGCATTTCCCTTTGTGCAAGATTCATCCTACTGCAAGCTTCTCATAAGTACCATATATTAATCTTGGTGACATTAATTGAGAGTAAACAGATAATTGACATTATGCACAATTTCTACAGTTCTCTTCTGTGTTCATGGTTTCCTGCTCGGCAAAGTCTATGCCTGACCGCTGTTATCGGTCTTCAGGTCTTTTTCAATCAGGCAGTGCCTGCATGTAGGGCATGAAGAATGTGAACTAAGCCATGCGTCAATACAACGAGTATGAAATCCGTGGCTGCACTTTGGCAAAATCCGCAGACACTCCCCGGCAGCAAACTCAGACAAGCATATAACACAAGCGGTGTCTAGGCCAGCCGGTTTCGATTCGGGCGCGTATTTAACAATAGGGAAGGCATTTAAGACTTTCTGCTCAACTCCTACATTGGCCAACTTGGCTGAAGGAGAAGTTGAGCCCCGAATTGCACACTTGACAACACAAAATAACCCACAAATGGAAATGATGGTGCAAAAGAGGACTAAGATAACAATGGCAGAATTTGCATGAAAGTAGTTGCTGATGGAAGGACTGTGCAGCTGAGGTGGGGAAATTGCAGGGGTTTCTGCTAGGTAAAGAGAGGCATGCAGGAGAAGTTTTCTTGGATGGAAGCTTTCAAGCATCTCTAGGGAGAATTGAGTAGTGGATGTTGTTGAAGTAGACATGTTTATTTTCCTAGTGTGTTTAGACCAGATGAGTGAAGGAGTCTGTACCATTGAAGGATTATATATACATGGAAAAAAGTAAAAGGTGGGTCAAGGGCATTATATTTTAAGATTATAGGAAGGGAGCCAAAGTCTATCGTAATCTTAAAATATCTTTTTTGATCAAAAAAATCTTAGGAATATCTTTCTGAAGGTAATTAGTTAACTTCAAGATATTTTTTAGGACATGCATAAGTTTGAACCCCACTAAGCCTTGTGTAGCTCAACATATGATGTTTTTTAATATTGCTAGAAGGCCAAGTCAAGTTTCCAGCAGCCGAAAAAGGGTAACCACGTTGTAGCTCCCACCCATTTCTCCTCTCCAATGGAACATCTAGTCACTGGACTTTTAATCTCTTTATATGCCTCGTCCAATTGAAACGTTTTTATTTCGGAAATATAATAATGATGAAAAATAACGAAAAATATGAACCACTGTGATCTCAAATAAAAACAAGAAAATAAAGAATAAATATTTATGTGATGATCTAACAGAAAAAAAAACACGGCATGAAAGAAAACATTCGTTATGTCGAGAAAAAATTTACAAATGTAGTGCAGTTATATGATAACACACTACAATAGAATGATATTAATCTTTAATATTTAGGTGTTTATTTTTAGAGATATGTTACTTGCTTATAAAGTAATTCTACTTAACGTAGGTTTTACTCTTCGTTGGGTATGTAAAAAGAGAAAAATTGAGTTATATATAACGAAAAACAATCTGAAGGACACCGAGAACATTACCTTATTAACTTAATAGATGTTAAAGTTTACTATCTGAGACAGGATTTTGCTTTCCCTAGTTATCTGTCAAAAAACTGCTTCAGCTGTCAAGGACATGAACTCTCTGCTGTACCATATTGTCTGTTTTTCATGTACGGATTTCCACTTCTGTAACAAGTGACTGAGCACACCCGCACAAGAATTCAGGAATCTACGCTAAAAATGGTTGTTTAAACAACTTGGTGAAACCAGAGCACCAAGAAAAATGTTACATACACTTTACTTTTTTCAGTTTCAAAGGATCATGAAAGGGACAGTAGTGGAGTTTGGTTTCCAACCAGCAAATTAGCTGCTTGGTTGTATAAAGTACAATTTACATCTAATTTCATAGTTATCCGATCAGTTATTGTATGCTGTTTGTTATCCAGGCCAGGCTTACAGGGAAAAGCACAGCCATCTTGCCTTATGTTTCCTTTTGCGGCTGCTAATTGCAAATAGTCTCCTTTGCCCACTGGAAAAGAATTGAAATAAATTAATCATCTTCTTACTTGTTGCTACGATTAGATCTTTTGCAAATACTGATGCTATTTTTAATTCTCAACTCGCTACTTGATGAAAAGCAATAAAGGGTTAAACAAGGATGATCTGAATCTATCAGGGATACAGCATGTCTGCAGCTACTATTTGAGAAACACGTGTAGAAAACATAAAGCAAGACAAAAGTGTAGGCACTTGTTGTTTCATCCCAGATGTACCACTAAATGAATCCATTTCCTCTGGTGTGGTAAAGTTGGAGAGGGAAGGCTGAAACTAGTTAATGGGAATGTTTGTGTGAGACTAGCATTGGCTAGACATATAAGTGACCTGACAGTGCCAAGTGATGGTATTTCTAGACACTTTTAGGGGTAGGTTTCCAACATTAAAAGTTTTGTTTTCTATACGAAAAAGAAGAATAGTATGGTTTCTACCTGTGTGTGGCTTGTATATGTTGTTTTAAAGTTCAATTTGATTCAAAGAATTAGAGATAAGTATATTTTTAGGGTTTAGGATTTAAGATGTATAAATTATGTGGAGTTAAAAATTCGATTTGACTATTTTTTTATAAATTTAATATCATTTATTGTAATCACTTTTTACATAGAAATTTTATTTTTTTTTTTATAATTTTTTCTTTTAAGTTTTCCATATATTTTTTAATTTTATTTTTTCCTACTTTACTATTGTTAGTTGTTCGTCATTATTGTACAAATAATCATAACGATTATTATTTAAAATAACGAGTGGGAATATCTATATAAAATAATCATGATAAAATATATATAAAAAATCTGTTTATACGATATAAAAATTTTAGAATTTTATATTTTAAAAAATTTGTAAAATATTATCTTTTAAAAATTATTCGAGAACTTTCATTTATGAAAAAGTACGATTTTTTTTTACATTTCACTTTTTATACGAGACACTTTTACCTAAAGTAAACATGTTTTAGGGGTTATTTTATAATAAAACTACTGAAAATAAATAGAAAATGTAGGAATTTAAATAACCAAAAAAGAAACTATGTTGATGATAGGAGGTGTCTTAAAACTCTTTTTTAATATTTTTATATATGTTTTAATATTAAAAAATTAATTTATAATTTATATTTAAGATAGAGTTTAGAATTAGAGTATAAAATATATAGTTTAATTTATGGTTATAGTTTAAAACTTAAAAAATTAAAGTTAAAATTTATATTTTAAATTTTAGTGTTGAAACATATATAAAATATAAAAAATACATAAATTTTTTGTTCGATCTTTTAACATCCCAACTTTTTTGCCCATGATTTCTTCCTCCTTAAAAGTAAAAAAAAAAAAAACAGAGTAAATTTTAATATAATAATAAAATTATTATTTAATCTCTTAAAAATATATAACTTAATAATAAAATTACAGTAATTTGAAGACGATAACTGATGTATTTTTAAAAAGAATTATTAATCAAATTTTAATTTTAATGAAGACGTTAACCGTAATAACGTCTCGAGCCAAATTATAAAATTTGAGCCGCGAAATTACAACTATATATATATATATAGTTCAACGATTGATTCACGATTCAAACTTTATAATCTTACTCAAAACACTATTGATGACGTCTTTATTAAAATTTAAATTTTATTAATAAAAATTTAAAAAAGACATCACTTAAACGTTTTCAAATTATTATTATAACTTTTATTATAAATTTTAAATTATACGACAAAATAACTTATATCGTTAAAATTTTAATTAATTTACTATATTTGTATAAAACCCCCCAAAACGTTACTTCATAAAATTCAATGAACAAAATTATACACTTTCTAAACAAAAATGACAAGTGCTTTATAGGAGACCCGGAATTCTCCATTCTCCATGTCCAACCCTTGCTGTTTCTGCTGGAAGTGAAAACAAAGAAATGGCTCCAGCGAAGAAAGGAAAGGCCAAAGCCCAGAAGGCAGAGCCATCTCATACCTCTGAAAACGACTCCAAATTCCCATCATCTATCCGTTCCGTTCCTCCCTCGTCTGTCGCCATCACCATCCACGCCAAACCAGGCGCAAAATCTTCATCCATCACCGGTTTACTACTCGCTCTCTTTTGCTCCCAATTTTCTATTGAAAATTCATTATTTTGTTTCCAGCACTCACGATCCCTAGTCTTTAACTTAATGGAGTTTTTCTTTTCTATAAAATTTTGGGGTGAACCCAGATTTCAGCGACGACGCTGTTGGGGTCCAGATTGATGCGCCTGCCAAAGACGGTGAAGCTAACGCTGCACTTCTTGATTATATCAGCTCGGTCTGTTACTTTTTCCTTTTCTTCAATTGTTTTCGCTTCATTAATTTTTCCTTAATCGAGGAATTGATTCTGGTTTATTTAGATGAACATCTTTATTAATTCAAAAGATGATAACCCATTTTCCGGTTAGGCGGGAATTTTTAACATTTCTGTAGTTATCATTCGGAGAGATTGGATTCTTATTTTATGAAAACGAATCAATTTATTTTGAACCCTTGAACTGTATCTGCCCATCTTTCTTATATATGTGTCACCGGCTTGTTAGAAATCAGCTTCCTTCTCTAAGTTCCCCAGTGCTGTAAGTATTTTTGTCTTAATATCAAAATCTGCTTGCTCTTCTAGGAACATTTGCCTGCAATGTCTACTCGCAGCCCTGAATTGAAGGGTTTAGGCTCCCACCATGATCTTCAATGGCAATGATAAGAAAGATAATGTACTTTTAGCTTCTTAATTATTTAGTGCATATTTATTTGTAGCTGTTGCTTGTGTTATTTGTTGTTCCGGTTTGTTTAGTGAACGATAAGAAGATTGTGTGTAAATATCTTGGCTTGTTAAAAGGTTTGTAGCTCTGAGGAAGTAAGGATAAGACTAAATAGATTATGAATGAGATTAACATACAGATCCGGAACCACATCGGGTAAAATAGGTACATGAATCTTGTAAAGTACCCACCAGGATATATTATTTGGAAGTCATTGATGATTATGATTTTGAGCTTTTATTCTTCCTGAAGAAAAGTAGTCTGTATATGTTCATGTTTATGGCTCATATTTCTATACACATAGTATATGAAGAGCAAGCTTTATCATGGATGATGGTGGTTGTAGATATTTACAAAAACTTGGTATTATATTCCTCCTTGAAGTTTCTATTCAATGCACTTGCCCCCCTTTCCATTTGTCTTGAAACTTATAATTCTTCCCCAATGGCAGGTTCTGGGGGTCAAAAGAAGGCAAGTCTCGATAGGTTCTGGCTCTAAATCAAGAGATAAGGTGGTAATCGTTGAGGAGATCACTCTGCAGAATGTATTTGATGCTTTGAACAAGGCGTCCAAGGGCTAGCAACGGAGAGACGCAGTGTGAAGTGGTAGTTACTCTTAAGATCCTAGTTCAAGCCATGGATGATACTTGGTTGCTTCCTTGATTCTAATGATGTTTAACAAAACACGGTTCATACGGGCGTGAGCCTTCTGAAAATTCTTGCCAAACTTGAACAGGGGTCCTTTTGTCTTGCAAAACAGTTTATTTAACCTAGATAGTAGTGGCAGTTTTGATTTACTTGAGACTTGAGTTGGATGGATGGATGACTAGTGGTACTCTTGTCTGCACAATTGTTGTTCATAGTCACACAAATTGACGACCTTGACTAGGCCCGTGGTACATGTACTTATGAATAACAGAAACTGTGAAGTTATCTACCATTGATTTGATCTTGAAGCAAGTGTAAGCATAGTTTAATGTGTGTGTTTTTGCATATTAAATTATATTGGTTGATTAATAGTTTTAATTTTATACTATAAAGATTTATTATAGGAGGGATCTCCCAATGACAATATTGAAAATATAGAGAGAGATCTTTTTACGCTATTTAAAATTAAAAAGTTTTATATATTTTTTAAACCGTTGGATGAATGAGATTACTAGTTGAAAATATGAAGATTAATGAGAATGAAAATATATTATCAGTTAAATTAATATAAATAAATAAATAATATATCTAACATAATTTATATACACAATTTTGAAATTCTAAAATTTTATTTTTCAGATAATTTTGAATTTTCTTTGGTTATCAATATTTTTTATTTAAATAAAATTAAAATATTTTTTAAAAATGAATTTTAATTTTTTAGATTTGTCAAAAATGAATAAAAATAAAATTTTATTTATTTAAATATTAACTTCTCTTGTAAGTTCTAACTAGAATAATTAAAAATATATTACAATATTCTTTTTATCATCTTTTGGATTATTTTTTCTGAAGATATTAGAGATGAATTATTTATTGTTGTGAATATTTTCAGCGATATTGAAGACATGCGATAGAAGTTTTGTTATAACGAGTTTTCAATCTTAAATTTTAATTATGAATTTTAATTTTTATAATTTATATTTTAAATCTTAAAATTAACTCGTTTATAAAAATTAAAATTTATAAATATAAATTCTTAAAATAAAATTTTATGGGACGATAATCTTTAATTTATTATTTTTGTATTCATTTAGATTATATTTTTGTAAATATAACATTTACAAATAAATTAAGTTTGTTGCTATAATTTCGCCCTTCTTTACTCATCTTCCCTGAAAATTCAACTCCACAACGATGTCGTTTCAGATATATTTATTTTCTCTGTTTCCTTCCCCTTCCCCTTCCTGCTTTCTTTTTCCTCCCGCGACAGATCTAAGATAAATATTTGATTTTTAAAAAAATATTTTCAACGTCTTTTTGTGTTCTTTTGCCTATGGGATGGATGTTGATTATTCTTTCAATTTTCGTTTTCTGGGTAGCGTCTATTTTGAAGATTTTCTTCTCCCGTTCAAAACCCACATTTTTAAATGAAGGTGGCTCAAGTATTTTTAGATTTTTCTTCCAACAGGAACATGTTAATCTCGATTCAATTAATTTTTATTTACCTATTGTAACCAGATTCACCTCTACTCAAAAAGAATGTCTTGCTGGTTGTTGCGCACCCTGATGATGAATCCATGTAAGTTTCTGAAAACCTCTCTTTAATTTTCCAGTTGCAGATTGAATTGACTTATCGCTTCCTTTGTTTCATTTGCTTATTATCTTGTTGCCTTTTGTTTTCGGAAGCTGTTAAAACTAAAATATAATGATAAGAAAATGATTGAGTGACCAAATGCTTATCAATAACTATATAATCAGATTATACGAGTAAGCTTATATGTTTTTGATTTTTTTTCGCCATAAAAATCAGTAGTGGTAGTAGTAGTAGTTAGTTGTAGGGGTGAGCAATACTCACTTAGACTCGAAAGCATTTCGAATAGTTTTTGAGTTATAAAATAAAAAATTTATTTTTAGGTTCTAGTTATAAAATGTACTGCATACGAAGCCATTTGAATTGGAACTAATTAGTACCATAACATTATAAATGCTTACGATTAAATTTGGACATAAAATCGAACAATTCAACTCGACTCATCGAATAATCACCCCTAAGTAGTTGCATTTGTGTCCAACTACACTTTTTGCTATGTTGTTATAGTGGTTTTTTTACTGAATTTATCGATAATATTAGAAAATGATTGAGTGACTCAATGTGATACATCAATTACTGTTTAATTAGTATGAATGAGTGAACTCATGCATTTTAGTTATTTGATGTTTTCATTTTTTTTAATGATATTTGTAGTTGCATTTGTATCGAAACACACATTTTGGTTTAGGTTGCTTTTGAGTGGGTTCATGGATAATATCTGTAGCCACTATAATTTCATCTGTAAATGGTTGATTTGAGTTAATTTATTTCCCCTTAAATCGTTTGCGATACAAGTGACAGCTACGCTCTTGCAGATCAGTTTTTGGTATGGAAATTTCATTATTGAATGTTTGGTTAAATCAATTTATTATAATGATGTGGAATATTTGTATTCTGTTGCAGGTTCTTTTCACCAACAATAAACTACTTGACTTCAAGAGGGCACACTGTTTACATATTATGCATGTCTACTGGTATTGCATTTTCATCCTTATCTGGCCTGATCTTTTTTACTTTCTAATATTTCTTGTGTCTAGAAACATCTTCGTCTGATTCTTACTCACTTCAAATGATGTCAGCCTTCATCACTGTGTAAGTAAATGCCTAATGTAGTCAACAACTGAAAGTTTGAGTTTGCCATGGTATCTGTTTCAAAATTCTCCTTTTTGTCTGAACTCTGAAGGTCTTACATGAAAGGGGAAACTATAGCTGCTTAGACACTTAGTTGCAAAAGAATTATGAAGTCTATTTGACTATAATCACATGGCCCTTATTTTCGAATTATGCTATAGATGTAGTTTGGATGGCTAGATGCAAGGCTTTAAGGATAAAGGATGGCTTCTCTAGAGATTGCTCATCACATATTTCAAGGGTCTTAAACTTCTAAAGAACTTCTAATGGTAGTTGTAAAACCATAAGCCAGCTAAAAAAGGTTAAGTTGTAATACATCTCTTTCACAAAATGTTTTGTTCATTGCAGATTCAGAGGGTTTATTTGGAAGTACTAATGTAATGTAGTCTACTCAATACCTCGGGATATGCATTGACAATACTCTAATCTACTTAAAGGGGAAATCCTATTTTCATCTCTCTTCTCTTAGTTTATGGTGGTCTGAATCTATTTTCCTAACCAACTCAATATCTCGGGATATGCATTGACAATACTCTAATCTGCTTCAAGGGGAGATTCTATTTTCATCTCTCTTCTTTTAGTTTATGGTGGTCTGAATCCATTTTCCTATGCCAAGTAGTAGATTTGTGTTTTACTATTAGACTATATGTGCAACCACCATCTATGTCTCTTCAAAATGGAAAGAACATCATGGTAGGGGTCAGAAACAAAAACATCGGCATGTGTTCTACAAAGATGGTGTTCCTTTTTCCCCACCCATGGGATTATGTGACTTGATTACTTCTCTTTGTGCAGGTAACTCAGATGGCATGGGAAGTGTTAGAAAAGATGAGCTTTATCGTGCTTGTGTAGCTCACAAGGTGATCATATTATCCTAAAAAGCATAGTTGGGGTGTAACCGCTGAAGTAATCCATGTATTCTACTACCTACAACAGCCTGATTCGGCATTTTTCTAACTACAAAATATCCTTGCATCTCATGACATCTTTACTATTTTCAACTTCATCTACCTACTGTACGGTGCCTTTAGCTTTTTAAATTTTGTAAATTCAGGTTCAACTTGATCGAGTGAAGGTTTTGGACGACCCCGATTTGCAGGTTATACTATTAGGCCTCTTTTAGTTTATGGATTTTGAACCGCTCTATTCATAATTTTGTATGTTTTGATGCCATTTCATATGCAGTGAAAAATGCAAAAACTTTTTTGGCTGGATAGCACCAGGCCTATCTAATCTTTAGTCAATAGTAAATTGATAAAATGAATTAATAGGAGCATATAATCTGATTTTTCATATCAGGATGGTTTTGGCCAAGTCTGGAACCATGGTTTATTGGCAAATATAATTGAAGAGGAGGTTTATGGTCACGTGATTGATGTGGTACATTCTTGACTCTGTTGGTTTTTTCACCTACATGCTTGGTTGCTTTAATTTGTTAAAGATTTTTTCCCAGGGTTACTGTATAAAATATCCAAGTTAGGCTAAGAGATGGATGTATTTGGGAGTGGGAGCAATATGCATCATTTGAAAGTTTTATGTTACTGCTTGTTTGGTATGATCTTTTATTTTCTCTTATTTGTGCTTCTATTTGTTTTTCAGATTATTACATTTGATAGCTATGGTGTTTCGGGTCATCGCAACCATGGCGATGTGCATTATGGGGTACGGTAAGTTAAAATCATTTTATATTTTCAACTCAATTGCACAGAAGTAAAATTTTAAGTGTAATTATTTCATGCACTAGTGGAAACAAAGTAAAATTTTAAGTAAAATTTTAGGTTTAGGTTTAAATTTTAAACTCGACCCCCTAACCATATTACCCTAACTCTAAACCCTAAATTCTAACCCCTTACACTAAAAACCTTAAACTGAAACCCTAAATCTTAAAATTAAGGCACTTGTGGAAACAAAGTTTTCGCCGGCTGTGTATGAGATAATAATCTAAATTTTAAATGTTCATAGCATAAAGCATTAGAGGAAATAAAATGTGCTACTGCCTTCCTATAACTATTTAATGCTGTGAGCTCCTAATTACTTGAGATTTATTCTCTGTATCTGGTCCCCTAGACTAATATTTCTACCATTTCTAGATGGGAGTGTGTGTCCTATATCTTGCTATAGAAAGTCACACTTTTCATCATTTTTTTATTATTATTTGAAAAGAGAATAGGTATTGTAATAGCAATATTTTCACAAGTAACACTACTGACATAAAAAATTATGTAAACCCATGAAAAGTCAGATTAACTATCGATCTGCCTCAACAATACTAATCATCAAAACTAAACCACCAACAATCGTTTGGTTCAGTCCGAAAGCCCTTCACCAATAATAAACAAAAAGGGGTTATCACAAATAATAATGGCTATACATTCCACTCTGAATTCGTGTTTACTTTTCTTTGTCTTATATGCACAGCAAGTTCCTGCATGATTCTTCACCAGGAAATATTGAAGCCTGGGAACTTGTAAGTTGCTGTTCTACCATTTTTAAACATATCCTGTTAAAGATGCCATTAGCTAAGCAAAAGTTAAGTGGCAATAGGAAAAGAAGAGGTCAACATGACCAGTTTCTGGTTTAAGTCTTGTAGGCTGTAGCCATTTTTTTCTTCATATTTTTGAATATAATACTTCTTCCCCCATTTGTTTAGGTGAGTATAAACATATTGCGCAAGTATACTGGAGTGTTTGACATTTGGATAGCAAACTTAGATGTCATGAGACATCCAAGGGGTCTAAGGCATTGCTTGCTTAATGAGCATCCACGGAAAAGCTTCCTAGCAATGGCACAACACTCGAGCCAATGGGTTTGGTATGTATGCTTCCCAATAAAGTCTAAACTAATCGAATCGAGCACGACCAAATACTCTAGTTCGGGAAATAAAATGGAAAGAATCATATTTTCGAAAAAGTAAAACTATCACAATATTTATAGGGTTTCTTTGGTTTTGTTTACGAATGTAATTATATTACTCATTGATTAACCTATAGCTCATCATTTTTGTTACATATCTTGTAAACTATTTTCTTAATTTTTTTACTGTTGGTTTTGCAGGTTCAGGAAGCTTTTCGTTTCCTTTTCTAGTTATACTTACATTAACACGCTTAGAAAGATGGAGTGATTGTAGAATGGATAATCCAGGATATTTGATCAAATAAGTTCTTTCAGTAAGTAATGGGTAACCAGGATATTTGAGAAATTAATTTAATTTTATGTAAGCTCATATTTTGTTAGTATTAAAATTTATATGATTTGGATTTGATTTTTGATTTTTCAGTTTAAATTTTTTTTGTATTTAATAACAATAAAATGTAATTTTGATTTTTTAAATTATTTTTTATATTTAATAGTAATGAAATATATCAAATCATATCAGATATTGATGGAATAATTAAGAGTGATCAAAAATATTCGATATATAAAAGTTAGTAAAAAAGTTAATTGTTTTAAAAATTCAGTGATAAAAGTTAAAATAATAAAATTTAGTGACAATTTATGTAATTTATTTTAAATAAATAAAAATTATATTTTAAGTGATACAAAATATTATGTTAAATTGTTAACTGTATTTTTTAAAATTTTAATATTATTTTTATTATAAACAATTAAAAATTATTTTTTATGTGATCAGACATGAGACTAATCAATTCATATACCACGCCTATGGCTATAATCACTAATTGGTTGAGTTTTTTTTTTAAATATCTTTCTTAAATCATTTCATTTTACATATGATGGGTGTGTCAAAATTTAATATATTAACTAATTTTTAAATATTTATACTAAAATATTTTTGTATAGGATAAAATTTAGACTATATTAGTTCAGTCTAGTAGATTTAAATCAAAATTAAATCATAAAAATATTAAATTGTTGTAAATAAAGTTGGAAGAACAAGACTAAGAGAGATCAAAAGATATAGATGTATTTTTATTTTTAAAGTAATTTATATCGTATGTCTTTAAATTATAATTTTTATTTTAAAATAATTTTTAAATATTTAAATTTTAAACTTAAATTATAATATTTATTTTAAACTAATCTCTAAATTTTTGAGCATTTTAATTTTATCTTCAAATTTTAATTTTTATTCTAAATCATCTTTAAATATTTTTATCTACATAAATAAATAATCATAAAATAATTTTATTATAAAAATATAAACATTAGTAATATAAAACAGTTTCAACATTATTCTCATTTTTATTAGAATAATAAAAAAGAGAAATAAAAAAATTTAAAGGATAATATTTTTTATTGATTTTTTTTAAAGGATAATAGATTGGCATAAATAGAGGCAGTTCAGCTGGCAAGCTTCTGCTGTTTGGTTTTCAGAGAAAAATAAAAACAGAAATTGAGAGATTGCTTTCAATTCAACAATCAAAACGACATCTTTGTTTCCATCTCTATATTTTCTCCCAATTCCCTTCATTAGGGTTAGGTTTCTTTTCTCTCGTAATTTTTCTTTCAATTTTGCATTGCGGAGAAAAGCTGAAAATCAATCTCTTTTCCCCCCAGGTAACCGGACGATTAATTTATTATTTATACGCTTGTTTTTGCTTAATTTTGGGCAATTCGGTTAGCCAATTGAGATGCAATTGTGTTTTTGTATTTATTTAATTCTGATCAGGTTTTATGTTTATTTATTTATCTTGGATCCTTGATCGAAAAGAAGAAGGTGCATGAAAACCGTAATACATGATTTTACTTCATCATAGAATTATTACGTTAAAATGGGTATTGTTTTATTATTTATTTATTTAGTTTTTTGGATTCATCATGTGCTTTTACCTTTTCTGCAATTTTTGAGAGGCAACGGAAATGGAACATGTATAGCTAAAATTACAAGCATAAGAGCCTCGGGAAATTCTTAGATTTTTTTTCCTTTCATTCAATGATGATGTTTATATATTGCGTTTGAACAATGTGTTTAAGCTAATCCGGTATCTTGGTTGAATTCAAGGCTATAATTTTTGGTGAATTTTAGTGTTGTAAGTTTCATGTATACATCTGCTTGTTAATTGTTATGTAATTTTGCAAAATATAATGGTAGTAGGGGAGGATTTAATTTGATTGATCGATTTTGGTAATGTTGAAGTGATTCTAGTTATTGATTTTGAATGACTTTTTTTTTGTTTTTGTTTTGGTGATTTTGCAGTACAGGATTTGCAATTCTAGGCTTAGAAAATGGTAGGAACTGGAAGTGTAGAAGATGGTGTTGCACATGCAGAGCCCCCTGATCCTGACATTCTTGAGATCGATCCAACTTCTCGATACATAAGGGTAAATAAATTTAATTTTTGATTAGTTGATTTGGAATTTTTATTCACTTCTATCTGTGATTTTTTTGGGTGGGGTGGGGCATGCGAAGATAATGATACTGAAGTTTTCAATAATGCTTTGTAGCTTGTATGTTTTTTCATTTAAAAGAGGAGGTGAATATGTCAACTAGAAATCTTAGGTTATTTGCAATTCTCATTTGGTTTTCTTTGCTTACAATATTCGAATCTTCCGGTCTATTTTAAATATTCAATTATCCTGCATTGTTTCTATAACCGAACTAAATGTTATGTCGTTGGCTACTATTGTTTCACCTTGTTGACTGATATATTTCGTAACAGTATAATGAATTGCTTGGAAAAGGTGCCTTCAAGACAGTGTATCCTTCACCTGAATTTGTGGGATTGAGGGATGTTATTACTATATTTTTTCAAACATGCTTGTTTGTACTGTGTAATAATTTTGGTGTTAAAGCATTGGTATAAGCAGAAACAAGCAAATCATTTTGCAATTGGATTTATCTTTTCTTGGTATATTTTTCCTTAATTTTATAACCAACCAGTTACAAAGCATTTGATGAAGCTAATGGCATTGAAGTTGCATGGAGCCAAGTTCAGATTGATGAGGTTCTACAGAAGCCAGAAGACTTGGAGAAACTATATTCTGAAGTGCGACTCTTGAAATCGTTGAAACATAATAATATTGTGCGGTTTTTTAATTCTTGGATTGATGATAAAAAGAAAACTGTCAATCTTATAACTGAGTTGTTCACCTCAGGCAGCCTCAGGCAGTAAGTTTATTGTTACCACATTCATATCCCTGTTGAAGTTTCACCCTTTGTTTTATGATTAAATTATCCTTGTGCTGACAGTGTGTGATTTGTGATTTAGGTACCGTAAGAAACACAAGAAGGTTGATATGAAAGCAGTGAAGAGTTGGGCAAGACAGATTTTAGCTGGTTTAGTATATTTGCATAGTCATGATCCACCGATTATACATAGGGATTTAAAGTGTGATAACATATTCATCAATGGTAATCAAGGTGAAGTTAAAATTGGTGATCTCGGGTTGGCTACTGTTTTGGAGCAATTTAATGCTAAAAGTGTGATAGGTATATTTTCAATTTGTTGCATTTTATTTATATTTGTATGTTCATTGGTATACGTATTTGTCTTGATTTTGCATTTATGTTGCTCTATCCTGTTTTTGACTGCCATGTGTAAAAGAATCCTTGAATCTTTTTATGGGATAGGAACCCCTGAGTTTATGGCACCTGAGCTCTATGATGAGAATTACAATGAGTTGGTTGATATTTATTCCTTTGGAATGTGCATGCTGGAGATGGTGACTTTTGAATATCCTTACAGTGAGTGTAGAAACTCAGCTCAGATATATAAAAAAGTTTCATCTGTAAGTTCTTTATTTACTTTAGCTTGAGAATACTGGTTTAATCCTACATTTTTATATACCTTTTCTTCTTCAAACTTTGTAGGGAATAAAACCTGCTTCCCTTTCTAAGATTAATGATCAAGAGATGAAACTATTTATTGAAAAGTGTTTGGTTCCAGCGCCTCAAAGATTATCTGCGAAGGAGCTTTTAATGGACCCTTTTCTTCAAGTAAATGCATCCACAAAGAATCATCCTTTACCACTCCCTGATATTGTTATGCCCAAAACGGGAGGCTTTGGAGATCGCTGCCTAATGTCAGAGGCACCTGCTTCCACAAAGAATAGACCTTCCTCAAAGGATCTTAATAGTGATAGTGAGCTGCCTGTTATAAAATTTCTTGATAATTCATTGGGCATTGAAGTTACAAGGACAAACAAAGGCAACATTTTCTTGCTAAAAGGAGAGACAAATGATGAAAACTCTGTATCATTGATACTTCGAATAGCTGATCGGAATGGTAAAAAGTAGTTTTAACTGAAATCATCTCTACTCTCAGTTTCTCTATACTTGTACGTTATTTACTTTTTACTTTGTTTAATCTATGCAGGTCGTGTGAGAAATATTCATTTTCTCTTCTTCCTTGATGGTGATACTGCTCTCTCAGTTTCAAGTGAAATGGTTGAGCAATTGGAACTGGCGGATCAAAATGTTGTGTTCATAGCAGAATTGATTGATTTGTTATTACTAAATCTCATTCCCAGTTGGAAACCTGGTGTTCCCGTTGAGCATCTGGTTCCTCCGACTAGAAAACAATCTTCAAGAGATAAACAGTGTTTTCCGCAAGAACATGATGCTATCACTTCAGGAGCATTCGATGAATCAACAAAGCAAGGTTCTTGCTTTTTGAAATATAATGGGAAAACATCTTATGCCAATTTGATGCCAGGAAATTCTGGTTCTGAGATGTCATTTTGTTCAGCAAACTCTAACGATTTGAACGATAAACCTAGCTCCATGCAATCGCTAATGTCTGCTGAATCAGGTCGTATGGGCAGTGATGGATGTGGGTTCAAAGGGACTCTATTTAGAGCAGAATTATCCGTGGATGCTCAGAGTAAGTTGATGAATCCTCCATCTTCATTTGCTTGTGATGATCCTGAAGATGAGGAGTTACGAATGGAGTTAGAAATGATTGAACTTCAGTATCAGGAGGCAATGAAAGAAATATCTAAGAGAAGACATGATGCTATCATGGACACGCGAAGAAGATTGTCCCAGAAGAAGATGCAATCAGATGATAATCAGTTCATGTCCACCCCCACCACAAGAGAGAAATGGTAAATGGCCCTGCAAATGTACATATTCTAATATGGGTACATAGGCTTCTCTTGTCTTTTCTTTTGCTTTTTTATGAGTGGTAGGAAGTAGGAACTAGGAAGAGAGTCATTGTTAAGTACAACATTTTGCTTATTCGGAAATTGAGAGCTTTAAGTTTGTCCTCCATTTTGGTTTTATTGATACTCAGAATTTTTTATTAATATTTTTGAAATAATTATGGCATTTCCAAGTTTTGTATAGCTCCAATATTTTTCTATTTGATTTTAATAGCTAGGCGTTTTACACAATCAAGATGTTATATCGTTGGGAGGGAACCTAGTCAACTCATCGAAGGGAAACTGAAACTTCAAGATTCGATCGAAGGGGCATAGATATTAAAGTATGATTAGAAATTTCACTTGATTTTATTGATACTAATTAATAACTTTAAATAGTTTGGATTTATATTCCTATTAGATAAAAAATTTATTACTAGTGCATTAATTCTAGGTTAAGGTTATAATTTAAGGTTTATAGATTAAGAGTTTAGTTTTAAAGCTTTAGAATTTAGTGTTTACATGTTTTGAATTTAGGTTTGAACTTATGTACCCTAAATTTTAACCATAATTCATTGATTCTAAACCGCTAAACTTAAACTCTAATTTTTAAACCCTAAAACTATAGTTAGTGGTAGATCTAGAAATTTATTTGAAGGTGTGTACGTATAAAATTTTAAAATCTTACGGTAGGCACAAACCTTAAATATTATAAAAACTTAAATATTAATTCATAAAAATTATAAAGATTAATAATAAATATATAAACCTTAAAAAGTTTAAGTAGGTAGAAACCCATTCTACCTTAGATAGATCCTCCGCTTAACTATAGTCTTTGTGAAATTTTTTGTTTCTCTAGAGTTTACATAACTTGTTTGAATAAAAGATTAAATAAGACAATTAAAATAAAAGAATTAATTAATTGGCCTAGATTTTAAAGGTTATATTTTTTTATTTTATATAAGTTTAAATCCCAATAAAAAAATATAATATCTCTCCTTTAACACAGTGTGTTTTTATTTGTACATGAATTTTTTTAACAAAAGTTAATGATAGGAGCAACTTAGAAAAATATATATTTTAGAGATAATTCGTGCCATTAAGCATAATAATAATAATAATAATAATAATAATAAGAAGAAGAAGAAGAAGAAGAAGAAGAATAAGAATAAAAATTTCATGAGCAGACAATAAAAAAAATCACAATCGTTTTAGTTTAAGGTTTAAAAACTTCATTTAAAGTTTAATGTTTAAGATTTTAAATATAATAGCTTTTAATTTAAGGAGGTATAATAAGGTTTGAGGTTAAATTTTAGGGTTTATTAATTAAAACTTAAATCACTAATTATATTACCCTAAACTTAAATAATAACTTTTAAACACTAAATTTTAATAATAAATTTTAAATTTTTAACCTCTAAATCTTAAACTAATTTTTTTTTTAAAAATTACTTTCCCTGCTGGTACATAAGATATTTTCTATACTACTAATATGATTGCTCTGCACACGAGCAACATGAAGAAGAAAAGTTGAGGACCTGACCTGACTGTGATGTGAACAATGACACGAAAATAAATATATTTAGTTTTTTTTTATTTGAAAAATATTATAATCCCAAATAAATTTTAAAAAAAAATAAGGTACACTAGGATATGTTTTAAAATATACGATAAAAATTACAGTATAAAAAAAATATCATTTACAGATAATAATTTTTCTTTACCCTAAAAAATTTATCATAAATTCTAAAATATATCTTTATATATCTTATTTTTTAAAAATATTAAAATTATTTACAATATTTATCGGAAGAAGCCGATATATTCCCTTATCAAGAATATTTTACACGATATCTATTTTCTTGTTAAAAAATTGAATTAATATGAATCAAACGTAGGCATTTTTAATGTTATTGATCAGAAATTAAAGAAAATCCATTCATCTCTTTAATCACGAAAAGTTAGGGGATAAAAAGAAATAATTTGAACACACCGACACTTAAATTAAGTGATAAATAATTTAATATTATTTAAATAAATTTTAAGTTCAAAATTATATATATAAAAATATATTATTAGAAGACTTAATTATTAAAATATATAGTCATGATAAAATTTTGAAAAAATCAGAAGAAAACCGAAAAAATAATTTAAAGGAAAATTCTACAACGGGCGTCGGACACTGTTGAACACCGTTAATGATGAACATCGCTGAACATTATTAAATTAATTAATAAATATTAAAAAATTAAGGACTTAACATATAATTTTAAATTATTTAAAATATTTTTTTATTAAAATATTTTTTATATATTATTTTATTTTTTTAATAATTGAATAAAATATTAATTTAAATTAATTTTAAAAATAAAAAATCTTAAACTTTAAACCCTAAAACCAAAATTCAAAACCTAAATCACTAAACCCTTAAACTTTAAACCATAAAATATAAAATCTCAAAACCCTAAATCAAAAACCTAAAATCAAAAACCCTAAAATTACTAAACCCTAAAAACTAAACATAAACCCTAAAACCCTAAACCCTAAAATAATCAAAACCCCTATATCTAAATCTTAAACTAATTTTGGGTTTCAAGTTTAGAGTTTATAATTTTTAGACTTTCAAATTTTCTATTTTAGTGTTTAAGTTATGGTTATATTTTTAGATTTTATGGTCTATGGTTTTATTATTTTAGGGTTTAGAGTTTATGATTTAATGTTTTGGATTTAATATTTTTTATTTTTAAATTAAAAATAATTTAATTTAATTATTTAAAAAATTAGAATATAATATATATAATTTATTTAAAATTTTATTTTAAATAATTTAAAATTATATATTTAATCCTTAAAAATTTTAATATTTATTAATTAATTTAAAATTTAATAGTGCTGTTCAGCAATGTTCGACGCACGTGGTAGACTCATCCTAATTTAAAACTATATTTTGGGGTAAATTTGCATCATTGTAATTGTCAACTCTTCGTTTAATTTCGTTATCGTTTGGTTTTTTAATATTTTTTAAATTTTTCTATCGTCATGTAACAAGAAACAAAACGATTATAATTCTATTTTATTTTTAGTTAATAATTTTTAAAATGAACGGTTAAAAAATTTAAATGATATTTTTATTTTAAATTATGAATTTTAGATTTATTAAGAAAAAAATTTCTTTTCCTCCTTTATGTATGATTTGTTCAAAAATCCAAATGAAAAGGAAAATTCTTAAAGAAAAAGAGAAAAAAAATTAACATGTCTCTAAAACCAACTTTTTGGTTAAAATATATAAATAGTCACTAAATCAAACTTTATAACAGACATGGAACCTTTTTTTTTATTTCAAATTTGTCATTAAAATTTTCCAAATGTTACAAAGTGGACAATCAAACTTATCAAACTTTACCCTAAAAAACTCCCAAACATGACCTAAGTTATTTTTTTTATTAAATAAAGATATTATATTTTAATATCGAGATTCACACTCATATAAAATGAGATAATATAATATCTTTAACTACTAAATCAATTAGTGAATCTCGTATAAACTATTTTGTAATTAGTAAAAAAACATTCATAAAAATATCAGCAAGGTCACATGGGTATTAAATAAATTGATTTGTCCTCTATATATAATATGGTAAGAATGACCCATAATATAATTTATCGATTTCTACTCATCTAACAACAAGCATTTAATTATGTTCCTACCAATTACTTGCAAAACAAATTAGTCTATTGAAGTATCTAAATTATCATATGCTAATATTATATATCATGGGTCAATTTCGATGTATTTTCTAAAATTTTACAGTAATATTGAATTATTCATTTAGGATTTTGATAGGCCTCCTAAAATTGATTTGATCTTAAAATAATACAGAATTAATGAAAATGACATTATTGATATGGAACCAACATGAAAATCATGGAAGATAAGGATTCATTATTCCAAAATAAAAATAAAAATAAATATTTTAGAGAAATTATATTATGGATAAGTTTTATTATATCATCGATGGGACTAACTACTAAAAATCATCAATCTCATCATTTTTTTTCATGTTATTTTTTTAAGTGAATCTTTACTCGTATTTACTGTTAATTCATTTTAAAAACAATTTTTTTCAATTGAAGATTCACTTGAAAAAAAAATATATGACATAAAAAATTGACGATAGTGATGATTTTTAGTGGTTAGTTTTATAGATGACGTAATAGGACTTACCCATAATATAATTTATTTATCTCTTGCGATGAAAATAATACACTAAAGCCGGTAACAAAGTCAAATAGGAGCAGAGTAATTGTGCTCCTAAAAAAATTATCTTTATTTTTTATTAAAATTTTTAAAATTTAATTTATTTATGATATTTTTAAATATTTATATTTTATCTCTCACCAGTGATGGATAGTATGGGGTGGGCTCAGGCTCACCCAGAGCTTTTTAAATTTCACACATTTGCTTTTAATTTTTTTTAAATTATATGAATTAGTCTTTAAATTTTTTAAATATTTATGAGTTGTATATATCCTAAAATTTTAAAATTTTATATATCTACCTTTAAATATTCTTTTTAATCCGCTACTCTTTTTAACGCCAAATTCTGGTTTTGGCCCTGGCCGGCCGGAGCCTTGAATTATGACCAAAACCTTTGTATGCATCAACCCTATAGCCCCACCTTGGACTTGATAGAGGCTATCATCCAGTTCTTTGTATTCTGATGTGAAACATGTAAAGGAAAACCTTGTGCTACATAATTGCACCAATTTGTTGTTTCCCCTTGTATCATAGCAGAGTTTGCATCAATTATACTATTTGTAAAAGATGATAATAAATTTTAAAAAATGACATTTATCGGCAAGAATTTATTGATATAGTAGGATAAAACATTAGATTTCTTAAACGATATAAATATTCAGATTTTAGTGTTGTAAATAAAACAATTAGATTATAAGAGTTGTTTTCGTAATGAATTTTTTATAATGCTCGATTCAAATTAATCAATCAATAAATTAAACCGATGGTTATACCTAGTGATAGATCCAAAATGTTTTTTTTAGGGTGGACAAAAATCAAAATATTTTTTAGGGTTGACACAAATCATAAAAAACTCAAAATTTCAAGGTGAGTATAAATCATAAAATTTAAGGATTATATTTTAAAAATTAAAAAATTAAAATTAAATATATAAACTTTAAACTCGAAACATACTTATAATTTAGACCGACTGTTTCTATTTCTAAAATATTAAATCAGTATAAATTAATTTCTTGTACTCATGTGTTGCAAAAAGTCTGCATAAGTTCAACCTGTCTTGTAAGCTTAGAAGAAAAAAATAATCAAAGGGCAACTGCAACCTTACTATGCATGGCGTGAGGTTGAGGCAGCTTTGCCAATTGCCCTTACTAACGGGCGTCGAACACTGCTGAACACCATTAATTTTGAACATTGTTGAACACCATTAAATTAATTAATAAAAATTTAAAATCTTAAGGACTTAGTATGTAATTAATAAAAGTGTGATAAACTCAACATATTATTAATAATTATATAATTAGTTCTTTAGATTTTTATTCTTTATAGATTAATTTAATAATGTTCAGCGGTGTTCAACATTAACGATGTTCAGCGGTATTCGACGCCCGTTATACACTCATCCACTATATGATACGACAGTTCTTTCCAGAGTAGGAAACAAGGTCAAGGTGAGGCAAGAATTTATTAAGGCATCTCAATCTTTGACACAGTAATTAACTCTTTAATATTTTATAAATATGGGGAAAAAGATTCACAGAATAACAGAACCAAATCAGAGCAAAAAAGTAATAAATGAACACACATGAATTAAATTATAATTTATAAGACACTCATTCTTAGGGAAACAATATTCAACTCTTAGTATATTGACACACCTGAAAATAGTCAATGAGCATTAATCTCATATCGAAAAGGATAAAGGAGGTTTTGGGATATATAAACAGTGACATTGTACATCCTATTAGACATGTTCTTTTAGGAAGAGAGTAATAGCCCTGTGACAATATGCAATATTTTTATATTCATTAACAATGAAAATTAAAAAATAAAAGAAATCTAATAAACGTCTTAGTGAAAAAACGGATGACTTTAGGAGATACGAGTTGGATAATTATATCTTCTTTATACACAAGATTTTTCCATATACAGAGGATATATAAACCAAAAATTTTCAGGAATTAGATATTCTGCCATGATATTAGTTTTAATTTTTTTTTTCTACATCTGATTTCACACTAAAAGAAGATTAAGGGACTAATCTATTCCTTCTTTGAGCATCAAAGGAGAAGCAGCCTTCAAAAATGATCAAGTTCAACCCAAAGCATTCCAAAATGAGAATTAATTATAGAACCAAATGAAGAAACATGGACATGATCATATCACCTTCTCTTTCTGTTGATGTTCAAGGTGATTTCCAGGTTTGCAACCCAAGGTCATTGTGTTTCCTGGAAGGACCGGAAGCTGGAACCGGGAAATGTCTAGGCAAGAATCCAGAGAAGTGGCCTGTGTACTGAGATGTCGGCTTCGTTTTGAAAACGTTGGTGGTGGCGGTGGTTCGTGAACCGCCGCACTGCAGACACACCGTGAAACTGAACACTAGGAACACCCACAGCAGTAGAACCAGTCGTCTTCTACATTGAAACATCATGCACCAGAGCTGATTAGATTAGCAAAAGGGCAAAGATGAGAGTAAAGGTGTAAACTTGACAGGCTTGTATGTTTTGGAGAGAAAAAAAAGGTTGTGAGACAGAGAAAACAATGAACATATGGACAAACGCAACGCAGGAGGAATTCAATCGTGCGTCTTCAGATTGATCCCTTTGGGGTTTTCTTTGTGTAATATGAGAAAAGGGAAGAGGAGATAAATGAAAAGAAAGGCTGCTATATAAAATCTACAAAGTTTGAAGGGGTTATGCTATTGCTATGTGGTGTTAATTTTCCCTGGTTAGGTGAGTGTTTGGTCCCACTCGAATTTAATGGCCGACTACAAGGGAATTGCGACTGTTATCTTAGACACCCCACAGATATGGATAGCTTGTGTATGTTGTTTATTGCCAAACTCCATTCCTGTAGTAATTTGTAGTTTTGTTTTGAAGTTTATGTCCTATAACTGTGTAACACACTCAATTTCCCTGATTCAGGGGCATCACAGCTTTGTGATTGTGCAAGAACACAGTAGAAACATATCTGCATTTTGGTATCCATCTCTTCCCTGTTTTTTTTGATTGACATCTCCCATTCCTCTTTTTCATGCACGTTATGATCATATCCCACATGACTTTCAGAGAGCTGAATCTGATGATGATGATGATTCATCCAAGCAAAGGATTGATGAAGTAGATTAAAATAAGTTTTGATGTTGATGTCTTTAATGACTTGTACTTGTTCCATCGTAGGTGACAGACCTACTCTTTTTGTTGTTTGAAAGGCAACTAACTTGTCAATGGCGGAAAGAGGAATAAGAATTAGACTCAACTTCAAACTTTTTCAGACGCACCACCTTGCGTTGCTCTTCACAGTAAAAATGAGTGTCCATCAGCAGCAGGAGCTGATCCCTCGCATTAGTTTCGTGTTGTTGTCCCCCTCAACGCCTTCATCAGTTGGCCCATCGTGGGACTGGGAGCAGTGCCAGTTAGACTTAAACAACTCGTGTTTTCTACACTGTAGTGTAAGACATACGTTAACACCACATCAGACAGTTTCTTTTCCCACTTAGACGATTTATGAACTAAATATCTGTAGAATGATTCAAAGTTGTTTTTTCCCAATCAAAGTCAATTATTTTAGGGGTTGGTCATGGAAATGTAAAATCCTTTAAAATAGAAATCTAACCTCCAAATTAAATTGCGACGGAGACCACGTCCAGTGTGTAACGCGTGGGCATCACGTGCTGGTAATTGACGAGCCTGAGGAAGCATTTCCCGCGGGATTTCTTGTCTGTCTTCTTGGAAGAGTCCTTGCGGATAACCTTCCTCGGGTACTTCTTGATCCCTGCAAACAGTGGCCGTAAAGGCGGTCATGCGTTCCTTCATCGAAGGACTTGACGATCACCGCATTCCGACCGCCGTAGCGTCCCTGCAAGATGAGCACCGCCTTGTTGGTTTCAGGAACTACATCATCGCCGTCGGTGCTTGCTGCTGCTGGTCCTCACTCTCCGCTTTGAAAAACCCGATCTTCTCTTAAGAACTGATGGGCTCCATTGTTGTAGTACTTTGTCAGCCCAAGCTAGTTTGGACCTTATCATTTGATATTTTTCTCACAGGTGCCGGTTTGTTTGATTATAACGTAAATCACGTAAATTGTTATTAAATTTTATTTTTAATTTTTTTTAATTGTTAAAATTTTAAATAATTTAATTTATTAATTAAAATTTAAATAATAAATGTTTTTTATTATATTTTACGATATCTATTTATCGAAAAGTGAAAGAATCTTTTTCAAAATTTGACTAGTAAAAAGATTATCAACATAAGAAAAGTAATATTTGAAAAATGAGTTCCATCAGACAATGAGAGAGAAAAATAGACAAGAGAGAAATCAAAATATTTGCATTTTATTTATGAATTTTAAGATATTTTTGACGAAATAAAGGTCAAATTTAGATTCTAGAATAAAACAAAACCATTGATAAAATTTGGTATCAAACGATCGTCCTTTATAATACACGTCTTACAATAATAAACAATAAAATGATAAAAATGCTTAATATCAAAACTTTAATGAGTAAATTAAAAATTTTAAAACTTTAAAAACCCAAAAAATTCAAACATCTATTTAAGGGTAATTTACATAATTTCTCTTGATATATAAATTGAAAATTTGTCGGAACTTCAAAAATATGAAAATAATATAATCTTTTATTAATGGTTTATATAGATTTTACAACTACAATATGAAATGCTTTATTGAATTGTCAATCATTTTAAAATTTATAATTTGTCTATTGTGTTTTCATTCACTATCATTATTAATTAAATTAATTGGTTTTATTTTTATGTGTAGATAAATTTAAGAGCATTAAAATAAATTAATAAAAATATATATATAAATGATTGATTTTAAGGCAATGTAATCTATAAGAACCCTACTTTTACTATTTATTAATTTAGATTTAAATGAAAGGATGAGTCTATAACGGACGTCGAACACCGCTGAACATTAATGATGTTGAACACCGCTGAACATTATTAAATTAATTTATAAAAAATAAAAATTTAAAGGACTAATCATATAATTATTAATAATATATTGAGTTTATCACACTTTTATTAATTATATATTGAGTCCTTGAAATTTTAAATTTTTATTAATTTATTTATTAGTGTTTAACAATGTTCAACATTAATGATATTCAGCGGTGTTCGACGCCCGTAGTAGAATTTTTCTTAATAAAATATGAACTTGCTTAGGCAAGTATACTGGATTTTAGGTTTTCTCTATAGCGCATAGGCTGATAGGCTTTCATCCGACACAACTTTTGTTTTCCGTTTGATTAGGCTGTTCGTGGGACATCATAATTTTTGTTTTTCGTTCATAACTATTATTATATTTTATTTGTGGTTGAGTTATAATAATAATTATTTTATTAACATTTTTTATTATTATATATATTTATATTAGTATTGACATTTTATTTTCTATCATTATTGATAGTGTTTTTAAATCTATTTATTAAATATTTTGATTATATTTTTTAACGTTTTTTTTTTGTATGGTCCAGATAATGTTTTAGATTACTCTTAATTGTAAATTATTGTAATGTTAGTTTTTTTTTCTTCTTTTTAATAAAATTAGTTGTTTTTATTTTTTAAAAAATAACTTAAATGTTAAGTCTCGATACTTTTGTCAAAGCCCAAACAGTTTAAATGTTTTAGATTACTCGTAGCGTTTATATATTATCTAAATTATGTAATTTTAAACCATTCATTTGGAAAAAAAACATTCAATTGAAATTTATCAATTGAATTAGTTTCCAAATAAAATGATTAAAATAAAATTATTTCATTAGCTGGGTTAGTATTTGATTAGATGAAGTATATTTATTGAAAATACTCTGAGTTGGTGAGTATTATTTTATCATTTAAATTTTATTTTTTTTAATCGAGTTAAAATAAATATTTTATTTAGTCAAATAATTGTAAGTTAATCGAGTTATCAAATCCTATTTTTAACTTAAATTTTATTTGATATATTTAGACAAATCAAGTCAAATTTTATAATTTTTTATTCAAATTTAATCATAAACATTTATAAGATTATGATGTTAACTGATTCCAATTCAAGCGTTTTTTTATAACCATATAGTACAATATACATGTATAGTATTTTTTATATATGACATATATTATATATCAATTTAAACATAAAAATCTATCTATTAAATACTAAAATTTTTAAATTATTCGAATATTATTTTATAATTAAAATTTATATATAAAATTATAATCTAAATCAAATCAAATCAAAATCGATATTTTTAAATCGTGTGAAATTTTATCACCCAAATATATAGTGTAAGATAAATGGCATTGAGTTCACGCCTTTCAAAGTCTTGAAAGTTGAAAAAAAATAAAGCTATGTAACAATATAGACTTCCAATGCCCTTTTTTTGTTGTTGATCCAACAAGTATGTCCCCCAAGTACAGGAAAAACTGGAACCATTGAATGAAGATTCAGGACACACCATTTTAAACGGTCATTTTCAATCTCCATATTCTTGCTCAGCAAGCAAAAACACAATACGCATATTCTCTTACATATTCCACAGTGTAAGATAGCAGGTGCATAGACTAGCAAGTTTATAATCCCCACCGCTATATAACACACCAGATACTTTCAACTGAAACCCCCAATGGCTTCATATATACACTTCAAGAAAAATAGCATGGGAAGCTTGGAAGAGGAAGAGCTGGTTCAAATGGTTCAGGAATTCATGGAAGCAGAACCATCTGAACACAGGCTTCCTTCTAGATCCAAGCACCTTCCATATTCAAAGGTTTCTTCTTTACAGGTATGTATATGTTTCCACTTTCCTCCTATGTTTTTGCTGGTTTATGTGTCCTCCTGATTTGGTTTTTACTTTTACTGTAGGAAATTCTTAGGAGTGGAACAGATGTTGAGAGGGATGTTCTGGAGATTGTGTTGAATCATGTCAGAAGCAAAAAGGATGTCCAAAGAACCAGTGGTTTGAAGAAGTGGCTTGCCCTGAAGCTCGAAATGGATGGCTTGAATGCTGGTTTATGTCAAACTTGTTGGGCTACTTCCTCCGGATGTCCTGCTGGAAATTATGAGTACATCGAGATAGAGAATGAAGATGGCAACACGGGGAGGTTGATTGTAGACATAGATTTCAGGTCCCAATTTGAACTGGCAAGGCCTTCCCTGACATACAAGGAGTTGACAGATGCTCTTCCATCGATCTTTGTAGGAAGTGAAGAAAAGCTGAAAAATATCATATCGGTGGTTTGCACAGCCGCAAAACAGTCGTTTAGGGAGGCAGAACTCCACGTACCGCCATGGAGGACCACCGCTTACATGCACTCCAAATGGCTGTCCACCTCTCGTAAAGTTGGTGGCAGTTGCAGCCGCAGAGCAAATAGGGAACATCAACAACAACAACAACAGGCCAAAGCAAGCGGCAGATGGGCACCTCCAGTAAAGGCAAGGAGGCAGAGTCGGGACTTGGGAAGGGGTGGATCTGCCTTGTCTAGTCAGTTTTCGAACATGGGAATCAACTGCTGCTGATTATATCAGACTTGCAGATTGCTTCAACCTTCAGGGTTCTAATTATTTTTGGTAGGTGGATTCTCCAGTTTTTATCATCTAATTCTAAACATGTATTTTTTTTCAAAAAACAAATTATGTTAATCTAAAATAATTTAATGTTTTATTAATAAATTATTATTTTTAATATTTTATTTTTAAACCCTTTAAATATAATTAAAATAAAAGATAATGGGAGTGGCCAAAATAAAATTGGTAATGTAAATCTTTTAAGGGTATATATAATGTCTTATTCTTAAAAAAAGATATTTAATGAATCATTTGATATCAAATAAGAATCTTATAATGTATATTGGCAAGCGAAATTAAAATAAATTATTAATTATAAGATTGGAGGTTCATTTTCTACGTATAAAATGAATATATTTAAAAGTTAATTGTATATATTTCAGTGAGAATATTTGTGTTAATCACTATTACAACAAAATAAATATTTGATTTCAATTAAAATATTTATATTAATATCAAATAATAATTCTAAATTTAAATAATTTTTAATAACACATTAAAATTAATAAAAGAACACTAAGGCCTTGTTTCTTTGTTATTGTGGGTAAATCCGGGCAAACCAAAATTTTATAAAAGTTAAAAAATATATATTTTGATAAATTAAGATTTGAGGACTAAAATAAAAGACAAATTAAGTTTTAAAATTATACTTTTAAGTGTTTTTAAAAGAAAAATTAAGCGAAAAAAAGTTAATTTGATCCTCTAAATAAAAACTTAAAATAATATTCAGGGTAAAATAATAGTTTATCGAATATAATTTTAAGAAAATATATTTAAATCTCTGAAAATATTAAGTTTATTATTTTAACAGTCTTTCACACTTTTAGATTTTACTATTTTTTTTATCTTACATTGAACTTCCAATATTTAAAGTGTGGTTCTTTTATTATCCTTTTATTATCTATTTAAAAAACTTTCAAAAACATATAATTCAAACAGTAATCAATTCTATACTACTCTTTAGATGAATATAATATACTACTCTTTGAATGAATATAATTCGTTTATTTTTTATATAATTTTATATATTTTACTAATAAGTAATAAATGTATATATTATTAATAGAACAAAAATAATTAATAAAATAATAAAAATAATATTGTTGAGTTGATCGATCTTGAAGTATGGCCAAGAGGGGGGTGAATTGACAATTAAAAGATTGATTGGGAAACTTTTGGTAAAAATGAAAAATTTGATGACAAACGATTTATAGTGGTTCAAGCTTCAAAACAAGCTCTACATCCACTACCTTAGCTCCCACTAAGGATTTTGAAACCAATTCACTATTGAATTCGACCTTTTTCTCGGTTCAAGGGATAACCGTTACAATCAAATCAATTTTCTACCCAAAATTGATTTGGACCTCACAAAGTGTTACAAGAGATTAGAGTGGGCTAAAAGGAATTCTCTCACAAGAAATAAATGCCCCAAATACAAACAAACTCTCTCCAAACTCAGATTACAAATTATCAAAGTGAAATTACAAGAGTTGGGAGCAAAGATATGCAATTAGGTGCTTTGGGTTGGATTTTTGTGCTTGGATGATGCTTGAGGTTCAATAGTTGTTAATGCTGCTTGAACATCTTCATTTTATATGTCCTCATTGATTTCTAACCGTTGTGGTTGTTGGGAAATGAAATAAAGACGTTGAGACTTCATCTTCCCGTCATAAATGCTCTTCTGCAGGCAGGGGTATTGATACTCGGGCAACCTGTTTCGGAACAGCCTATTAAAAGAAAGAGCCGTTGTGCATTTAATAGGGAGGGTATCGATACCCGTTTCGATGCCATTACTAAACTGTAATGGTGGGTATCGAACCATGTTTCGAAACATCTCAACCATATTTAAAGTTTTAACTACCACCAACGGTCAACTTTTTAAATGCTAAAATAGCCGTTGGGAATTAAAGGGTGTATCGATACCAGTATCGATACCTTGAGTCCTATTTTAAAAGATTTTTAAAACAAATAAAAAATACACGATGTGGTTCGATACTAGGTTCGAAACATGCATTTCCAGTGGCATAATGGTATCGAACCATGTTTCGATACTCGTTCTTAGTTTCAAGAACAAGGCTTTAAAATGCAGTAGGGTATCGATACCGATTGACATGGTATCGATACTCTCGTATCAAAACACTTAGAAATTTTATTTCAAAGTTCTTGGTTTGACTTGAAATCAAAAATTTGACTTAAGGATTTAAAAATTTATTTCAAAATAGTCCTTTTTCATAATTGTTATATCAAAATCAATTTTGGTTTTACAATCTCCCCCTTTTTGATATAACAAAAACCATTGTGAATTTTTAAGTTTAAAAACACATTTTTATGTTCCATGACTTTGAAATAAATTTTAAAAGGACTCCCCCTTAATAGGTGCATAAACTTTAAATTCTACAAATATTTCTCCCCCTTTTTGTTAGATCAAAATCAATATGAGGCATAAAGCATAACAAGCATAGCATATAATCATAATCCATAGCATAAATATTCAAAATCCAACAAAATAATCCAAAGCATAAGGAAATAACATAGATGCATAAGTCTATATGAAATGAGAATGCATCAAGAACTTAAAGAGAAACATAACTAGTCCTAAAGCCAAAGCAAAGCAAAGGTAAAACGCTAAGAATCACTCATTGCCCATATCCGCATCATCATCTTCATCACCTTCATCGTCATCTTCATCCTCATCATCATCTCCATCTTTGTTGGAAGTGGTTTGCATGTAACGGAGAGCTTCAATGGAGATCCTCATGGAAGTGCTTTGATTCTCCAAGCCCGTTAATCTCGTACCCAAAGCATCAAAACGAGAATTGAAATGAGTGGACAAAGAATCAAACCTTCTATCTAGAGAGTCGAACCGAGCATCAATACTAGCAAAGCGAGCATCCAAACTATCAAACCGTGAGGTAAGAAAGTCCATAAGCTCGACGTTTGGTCCAAGTTGTCGAAAAGGCTCCGGATCACCAACGGGAGGAGGAGGAGGAGGAGGAGGACCGCGAACCCATTCACCATTGGAAGCATATTGAAAATGGGAACGGTTGAGAGAAGTTTTACCTATAGGTTACTTTACCGATTCCACCTTGTCGTAAGAACAATCAATTCCCAAATACAAGAATATAGAACTGAGAATGCAAGCATAAGGAAAAGACTTGACAAGAGCAGTGGCACGATTTGAGATATGCCACACAATGTCGGAGAAAACAATCTGAGCAAGATTTGGCCGACGAGCTTCACGGAAACACTTCAACCAAAAACTATCAACTTGACGAATCCGGGAGTACTTACCATTTGATGGACGAATCCACCAAGATATAATAAGGTGCAAGAACTGGTCATGAACGTCAAGCGAGATAACCGGCCCGGTAAAGTATCCGAGAGAGTCTTCGTCGTCAAGGCCAACATCCTCAAGACCAAAAGCATCAACAAAGGTGCCGACATCGACTCAGAAAGTACGGCCCATAAGATAAGATTCAATCGCCACAACTTTGCTCTTATCCTTAGATAGAATGCACTTAGCATTAGCATAAAAGAGAAGGACAAGAGTCGGAAAGAACTTGCCGGAATGGGTGAGAAAAGGCAAAAACTTCCACTCGATGATTTGATCGTAATAGCGAAAGGGGAACTTATAGGATGTCATGAAGTCAACGTCCACACATCGCTCCTTCTTAAGCGAATAGTCATGGAAGTTGTTAAAGTTATCAACTCTACCCGGACCATCCAAACAACGATCAAACACCACGGGCAAGTTTACACGAGGAGGACGAGTAGTAGATGAACTCTCGGCCTCGGTACGAGCACGTTTCTTTGGAGCCATGATCTAGAGATTTTAAAAGAATTGGATTAGTTATATTTAAAAAAATATATGTATGCTCTATCAACCTAATTCAATCCTATTAATATATAATTCAAGGTATTTGAGAATTTAAAATAAAATTCTTGAAAAACCAGTGAAAAAAATACGAGAAAATTAATTTATATTCGAATAAAAAAATTTTGATTTTGAAAATTTTTTGTAGGATAATGAAAACCCATACAATAAGCATTCAAAATATGTTCAAAATCTAAATTTTAACAACCTAAAAATCAACAAAAATAAGGTTTTTTGAAAATTACCTTGATTATGGATTATGATGAATTTGTAGTTTTTGGAGCACCAAAAGTTGATATGATCTTGGCTTTGATATGTAGAATGAAATCCCCAAAGAGAAACGTTGAAATTGTGGTGAAAAACGATGGATTTGATGGGTTTTTAAAGGAGTGGCCGACTAGGGTTTGAGAGGGTTTGTTTGGGTAAGTTTTAGTATGGTTAAAATTATGTTTGGGATGATTTAAAGCAATCTGTCGCCTCGTGTATCGGAATAGGTATCGAAACAGCCTGTTTCGATGCTAGTACCGATACTCTGGTATCGATACCAGTATCGATACCAGTTCTCCCAGAACATACCCAGATGAACACGATGAACAGGTATCGAAACAGGTGTTAGTTGTATCGATACCCCTTAGTGAGCTTTGCATTTTAGGCTTCTAAAGTACTAGAAATGAGTCTTTAAAGCCCCTATAAGCATGCAAATGATGTTATGACAAGATTATAGTGCAAAAACAAGTTCATACTCCCCCTAGCAACATGTATAGAAGCAACAAGATACAAAAACAACATAGGCATGATTTTTAATCAAAATTCAAGCAAAAAGCATAAAAACAACACTTAAGAGGTCAAGATAGGCTAGTTAGACCTAACTCTCTCCTAAGGGTCCAAAAACGCTTCTTATCCAAAGATTTGGTAAAAATGTCCGCTAATTGGTTTAGGGTGTCAACAAACTCTAAAACAACATCATTTTTAGACACATGATCTCTAATAAAGTGGTGTCTAAGTTCTATGTGTTTGGTTCTAGAATGTTGAATGGGGTTCTTGGTAAGACATATGGCACTAGTATTATCACACTTAAGAGGTATGGTTTCTACCTTAATGTCATAATCTAAGAGTTGTTGCTTCATCCATAAAACTTGAGCACAACAACTTCCTAAGGATATGTACTCCGCTTCGGTGGTAGATAGAGCTACACTATTTTGTTTCTTAGAGAACCAAGATATGAGCATACTACCTAGGAATTGACATGTTCCGAAAGTACTTTTCCTATCTATCTTACAACCTCCATAATCCGCATCTGAATAAGCATGCAAATCAAAGGATGAGACTTTAGGATACCAAAGACCTAAACAAGGTGTGTCTCTAAGGTACCTAAAAATTCTCTTAATGGCTACTAAGTGTGATTCTCTAGGACTAGCTTAAAACCTAGCACACAAGCAAACACTAAACATGATATCGGGTCTACTTGCGGTAAGGTAAAGCAAAGAACCTATCATGGATCTATACAATTTAGAATCAACACACTTACCTTCTTCATCCTTGTCAAGCTTAGTAGATGAGCTCATAGGAGTGGCTTGAGGTTTCACATTCTCTAAGTCAAACTTCTTGAGCATATCCTTGATGTATTTTGCTTGATTGATGAAGGTGTCATCCTTCCTTTGCTTAATTTGGAGTCCCAAAAAGAATGAGAGTTCCCCCATCATGCTCATCTCGAATTCACCTTGCAGTAGCTTAGAAAATTCTTGACAATAGCATTCATTAGTAGATCCAAAAATTATATCATCAATATAAATTTAAACTACTAAGATGTCATTTTTAAACCTTTTTATAAAAAGTGTAGTATCCACCTTCCCTTTTTCAATTAAAAAATTTGAAAGTCTTTCATACCAAGCTCTAGGAGCTTGTTTCAAACCATATAAAGCTTTTGTTAATTTAAATACATGGTTTGGAAATTTTGGATCTTCAAAACCCGGTGGTTGTTCAACATACACTTCTTCATTTATAAAACCATTTAAGAAAGCACTTTTGACATCCATTTGAAAAAGCTTGAAATCATGATAACATGCAAATGCAAGTAGCATCCTAATGGCTTCCATTCTAGCTACGGGTGTATAGGTTTCATCAAAATCTATTCCCTCTTCTTACGTGTAACCTTGAGCAACTAATCTAGCTTTATTTCTCACAATGTTAGCACTCTCATCTAGTTTGTTTCTAAAGACCCATTTAGTTCCTATAGTAGATTTATTACTAGGCCTATCAACTAATGTCCATACATTACTTCTCTCAAATTGATTTAACTCTTCTTGCATAGCCAATATCCAATAATCATCACCTAAGGCTTCTTTGATATTTCTAGGCTCTATGCAAGAGATAAAAGCAATATGGTTCATTAATCTAAGAGAAGAACGAGTAGTTACCCCCTTGGATGGATCACCCAAGATTTCACCACTTTTGACATAGTTGAACTCCCTTGGGTAGCTCACTTTTCTTTCTTCAAGCTTTACATCTCCTAAAGATTCTATTGGAGGATCTTGTGTTTCCTCATTGGTTGGAACTCCATCCACCTTTGATGTTTGTCCATCATCAATGGTTTCAATGATTTCTACATCATCATCATCACAAGATTCCTTCCTAGGAAGGAGGTTATCATCGAAAACCACATGTATTGACTCTTCTACAACTAAGGTTCTTTTGTTGAAAATTCTATAAGCCTTTGAATTTAAAGAATATCCAAGAAAAATAACTTCATCACTTTTTGCATCAAATTTACCTAAATTGTCTTTTCCATTATTCAAAACAAAACACATGCACCCAAAAGGGTGAAAATAGCTAATGTTAGGCTTTTTGGATTTTAAAATTTCATAAGGAGTTTTCTTTAAAATTGGCCTAATCATTACTCGATTTATAATATAACATGAAGTGTTTGTGGCTTCCGCCCAAAAATATTTAGGTAAATTATTTTCACAAAGCATGGTCCTAGCCATTTCTTCTAAAGTTCTATTTTTCCTCTAAACTACCCCATTTTGTTGAGGAGTGCGAGGAGCCGAAAAATTATGGCTAATCCCATTTTCATTACAAAAATTCTCAAAACCTAAATTTTGAAATTCGGTTCCATGATCACTTCTAATATGAGAAATTCTTTGATCAAGATCATTTTGAGAAATATTTGAAAATGTGATGAATTTTTCTAAGGCTTCATCTTTTGTACTTAAAAATAGAACCCAAGTGTATCTAGAATAATCATCAACAATAACAAATGCATATGATTTTCCACCCAAGCTAGTAGTCCTAATAGGTCCAAAGAGATCCATATGGATCAATTGTAATACTCTACTAGTTGAAACATCATTAATGGACTTAAAAGAAACTCTCTTTTGTTTACCCTTAGCACATGCATCACAAATTTTATCTAAGGAGAACTTGAGCTTAGGTAAACCTCTAACTAGATTTTGGGAGGCTAGTTTCTCTAATACACTTATGCTAGCATGTCCTAATTTTCTATGCCATAACCATGCATCATTTTCATCACTAGCAACTATGCATGCATGAGAAATCTTTATGTCATCTAAGTGCACCATATAGATATTTCCTATGCGATGACCTATGAGCATTGTTCTATTTGATTCTATGTCTAGTATTTTGCAACCATGTTTATCAAAAGAGACATAGAAACCCTTATCACACAATTGACTAATGCTCAACAAATTATGCTTAAGACCATTAACAAGTAAGACATTTTCAATTAAAATAGAAGAGTGATTACCAATAGAGCCAATACCCTCAATTTGGCCTTTGGAGTTGTCACCAAATGTCACTACTCCACCCTTTTTGAGCTCTAACTCCTTAAATCGTCTCTTGTCTCCGGTCATATGCCTTGAGCATCCACTATCAAGGTACCACATGTTTTGACTTGAAGCTTTGGCCTTGAAGCAATGCTCAACCTACAAACAAAGATTTAGTTTTTGACTTTTGGTACCCAAATCATTTTGGGTCCATGAGAGTTAGTTCCCAAAAGCTTGGTTCCCTTAGGAATCCAAGATGCAATGGCATTAATATTATTAGAAATAATGAGTTCCTTAGGAACCCACACACTCCTAATTTTTCTATATCTAGCATGCCTTTGAAAACTTCTTTGTTTGTAGCCATAAAAATTCTTTTTCACATGGTTGGGTTTTGAAGAGCTTCCTTTTTCAAAAGTAGAACTACCAACCACTTTGATTTGTTCTTTAAGCTCATTCACCACTTTGTGGTGATTATCACTCAAGCTAGAAATAAGGTTGTTTAAATCCACATTTTCATTTTGAAAGAACTTTAAATCATCATTTAAAGTAACAACCTTTTCTTCCAAATCCAAAATCGTTTTTGTCAAAGAATCATTTTTTGTTTCTAAATCGGAAATAGTTTTCTTGCTTTTCAAAATTGATTCCTTGAATTTTAAAACCAACTCATCATAAACATCTTGCAATTCATCATAAGCATCATATAGTTCATCATATGTAAGATCATTGCAAGAGGATTCAAGGGTTACCTTAGGCTCATCAAGAGCCATGAAACAAAGGTTGGCTACTTCATTGTCTTCATCGGATGATAACTCCTCATCACTCCATGTGGCAATATGAGCCTTTTGTTTCTTCTTCTTGTCAAACCCCTTCTTTTTGTATTGTGGGCAATCGGTTCTAATGTGACCGAGTTTCTTGCATTCATAGCAAATAATTTGATCTTTCTCATCTACTTTGCCCTTTGACTTAAAATCTTTCTTTCTTTGGAATCTTCTATTCCTATTTGCCCTCATGAGTCTAGTGAATCTTTTGGCTACCATAGCCAATTCTTCTAACTCTTCTTCTTCACTAGAATCTACTTCTTCTTGTGACATTGAGGCTTTGAAAGCAATTACTTGCTTCTTCTTCTCAACCTCTCTCTTTTCAATCTTCACCTCTTCCTTCTTCTTTTCTTCTTCTCTTCCTTTCCTCATGATCTCATGGGTGAGAAGAGATCCCACAAGAGCATCAAGTTTTAGAGTCTTCAAATCTTCGGCTTCAATGATAGCCGTTCTCTTGCTATCCCAAGACTCGGGAAGAGAGTAGATGAGCTTTCGAACGAGTTTCTCTTCCGGAATGATCTCACCGAAACCCTTGAGACCATTAACGATCATCGAGAATCTATCGAACATCTTGGTGATGTCTTCATCCGGCTCCATCTTGAAATTCTCATAGTTGAGATTTAGAAGACCTATCTTTTTCTCCTTGACATCATTTGTGCCCTCATAAGTTGTCTCCAAGGAGTCTCATACTTCTTTGGTACTTGTGCAATATGACATCTTTGAGTAGATGTCGGGACCAAGTGCACAAAAAAGAATGTGAAGAGCTTTGTCGTTTGTGGATATCCTTCTTCTTTCTTTATCGGTCATCTCATTTCTCTTCTTAGGCACTTGCCGATCTCCTTCTTGCTTCATAGGAATTGAGAGACCATCTTCAATTATATCCCAAAGGACATAATCATTAGAGTTGATGAACAACCTCATCTTATTCTTCCAATAGGGGTAGTTGTCCCCATTGAAGAAGGGTGGCTTGATGATGGAATGTGACTCGTTCCATGAACCGGAGGTGGAGGCCATTTGATTCTTCTTGTAGATGTGATCAACACGCCTTGGATCTTCTTTGGTAGATGTGAATCTCTTCAAAGATTAGGCTCTGATACCAATTATTGAGTTGATCGATCTTGAAGTATGGCCAAGAGGGGGTGAATTGGCAATTAAAAGATTGATTGAGAAATTTTTGGTAAAAATGAAAAATTTGATGACAAACGATTTATAGTGGTTCAAGCTTCGAAACAAGCTCTACATCCACTACCTTAGCTCCCACTAAGGATTTTGAAACCAATTCACTATTGAATTCGACATTTTTCTCGGTTCAAGGGATAACCGTTACAATCAAATCAATTTTCTACCCAAAATTGATTTGGACCTCACAAAGTGTTACAAGAGATTAGAGTGGGCTAAAAGGAATTCTCTCACAAGAAATAAATGCCCCAAATACAAACAAACTCGTTCTTAGTTTCAAGAACAAGGCTTTAAAATGCAGTAGGGTATCGATACCGGTTGACATGGTATCAATACTCTCGTATCAAAACACTTAGAAATTTTATTTCAAAGTTCTTGGTTTAACTTGAAATAAAAAATTTGACTTAAGGACTTAAAAATTTATTTTAAAATAGTCCTTTTTCATAATTGTTATATTAAAATCAATTTTGGTTTTACAAATATTAACATACAATATTGATAGAAGTTAGTAATTAGTTTATTAGTTGGTTAATTAGTTGTTAAACTGTTTATAGGTTGTTAGATATTGAGTTATAAATATTATATTTAAGTTTATACTTTATGTAGATATAAAAATTTATTTCTAATAAAAAATTAAATTCTTCTTTCATTATTTTATCGTTTATCACATTTTTAGTATCAATTCCATCATTCTCACGAGTATTAATATCATTGATAAAATATATAAAGGAGAAAAGAATGATATACAAGTTTTATTCCTCTTTGGGTGGTAAGTAAATTAAGAATTAATGTAATATGTTTAACTTTTTATTTGGATGATGAGGTTTTGCGTTACCTATTTAAAGGTAAATAATTTTAATAATTTATTATCGGTTTAAAAAATCTAAAAAAACAAAACTTTATGTAATATAAATAAATTTTAACTGTATCTATCTGGACGCTAACTGTTTATGTATCTAAAATACGAGAAATTAAATTATGGATCAGTCTACCACGTCATTTATGAGACCGACTAATAAAAACTAATCACCTCATTAATTTTTAAATTTTTAAGTGAAAAATCACTTGAAAAAATATAACATTAAAAGATGGGTAGTTTTTATTGGTCGGTCTCATGAACACGTGATAAAACTGACCCATGATATAATTTTTCCTAAAATACAAATCCAATCATATCCATCTATTTTATCCGAAAATGACGTGCACGGAATAAAGCAACTACTAAAGAAAGGCAACCCAGAAACAAAACCAGGTGCGGTTCTTGGCAAGAAACAAGTGGCACAAAAACGGAAAAGGATGTAAGAAACGGACGGTTCAAAAATTTAAAATGTCATTTATAATTTATTAAAATAATTTTTTTATTCATATATAATTTTTTACTAAAAAATATTTTAATAAAAATATTATTAGATTATTTTCTTGAATAATAAAAATTTAAATATTAAGTATTAAATAATTTTAATTTTTACTAAAAATGATATTTTTATGTTTTAGATAATCTATATACATATAATTATATGTATTTATATATTTCAAAAATAATTAATTTTTTTTTAAAAAAATAGGATTCTGTATAATCGTTTTTAGTGCACATATTCACAACCCACTAATTAGAAAATATTTTGTTATAATTTGATCCTAGTCAAAACCAAATGGATATTCTTCGTATAAATTTAATTATTACAAGCATCAGAGAACAGTGGGATAATTAAGATTGGACCAACACCAACTTCCCTTCGATTAATTATTCGTCAGTACACTAAACATTGATTAACATCTTCTATATTCGAATCTATATCTGATATAAGTTCGATTCATATATAAATCTAAATAAAAATATTTAAAATTTTTATTTTTAAATATATATATTGAAATTTTAATTAAATTTATATATGATTAATATTTTAGATAAATAACATCTTCTATCATTCTATTTATGTTTTCCTCCTATTTTATAGGTAAAATAAATTTTTGTTGAGTTTTAGTAAAATAATAGAAACTTTTTTATTATGTTAAACGTTAATAGTTGAACATTTTAATTATATTTTTAATTTGTTTCTTTGGATTATAATATTTATTAGATATGTTAGTAGATTAATAAGACAATAATATATAAGGTAATTTATTTAATGTTGAATACTTTAATATATTTTATATTGGATTGTAATGTTTTTAAGATTTGTTTGTGTATTAATTTAAATATATTTGTTTGAGTTATTACTTTAAAAAAATGGATTTGGATTTCCAGATTTAGATTTTAAATTGGACTTGGATATTAATCCGATTAGGCTTTATAAAATCTGGTCCTTTATCATCCCTAAATATAACCTATAATAATTTCATTTTTAGACAAAACTCCAATAATAATAATGTTTTAAATCTTTCTCAACGTCATTTTTTAAATTTATTTATATTTTTTTTACTGCTATTGTTATCATTTTCTTTCCACTTTTATTTCATTATTCACTTTTCCTTTATTCTTATTATATTTGAATTAACATTAAATTTTTATTAACTTCGAATAAATTTTTATTAAACATTTTAATAATTATAATATTTTTTAGATTTAATTAAATCAAATATAATTTTATCATTATTATTGTTAATATTAATAAACAAAAAATATATATAACTTACTCAAAGTAAGTTTTCTCTTTATTTTTTTAATTGTTTGTTATTTAAGAAGAAAAAAACATGCCTTTAAGATACATTAGTATGGCATACTTATCGTATCTTAACAAATTATTATCTTTATTATTGTTTTAGATATATTGATAATAAAATTTTTTATTTATTTCAAATTAAATGTTATATATATTATAAGTTAAATATATTAATCATCTAAATTGTGATATATATACAAAGTGGGCATTATAAGTTTGATTTTGTATAAGTTATGACTAATTAAGATGAATTTATATTAATGGTTTAGATCAAAAGTTACCTACCAAATCCTAACTAACTAAAAATGTTATTTTAGAATGCTAAAGACGTTAAGTTCGCATCGATGAATATTTTAATCTTTTAAAATATTTTATAATAAAATATTATTTATTAATTTATCAAGTTAAATATTATCAGACCTTCTATCACTCTCCAACAATCGAGCTAATCGAGTAATCTTTCAAAGATTTAAGTTTTTCTAAAAATCTTTTAACATATTGTTATATAATCGTAAATTATAATATCATCTTATATATTTTTTATCTATAATATTTACATTAATCGTTTTTTCATTTTTCTCCACCCCTACCTGCACCTCGCCTAAATGAGTTATGTTCCATCGAATTTTACACTGAAAAACTCTCTCTGCTTGAACTAAAATTAAACCAGTGTCTTAATCGACGCTCTCATAAGAGATGGAATCGTTTTGAATAAAGTCGATACTGACTTTTTACCCTAAACCCTAAATTAAAACTCCAGGCCCAAACCATATGTAACCAAAACCAAAAGACCCAACCCAATAAAACCCACAACCGATGATAAAACCAGTCTCCATTAAAGCTTCCTACCCTAACCTTTGCTGCCATTTGAACAAAAAAACGCCGGCATTACTTCCGGTATTCCCTCATGCCCTGAACATCAGACAGTCTTCACTCTTCAGTCATCTACGGTCGGAAAGCCCAAAAATCGAATGCACCCCTACTTAAACCTGGCGCCGCCATCAAAAGTTTAAGAAAAGTAGGGTTTTAGAAATTTAACTGTTTGAAAGTTGTAATGGAGGCTGGTTTAGGAGAAATACCATTTGGTATCGATTTTCATCCTTCCACGGAACTCGTCGCTGTTTCTCTCATCACTGGCGATCTTCATATGTATTCCTCCCTCTCTCTCCTCCTCCATTTTTACTTATTTATTTCTCTTTCCAGTTCTTCACTCTTTTATGTAATATTTTGAATACAAATTATAAATTGAGTTCGATTTTATTGTACAGATACAAATATAATGCAGATGATTCCTCTCTACAAAGGTACAAATTTCATCCTTGTTGTTGAAATAATTTACATTTATTTCATAACTTAAATACCGACACCGACAGATATAAGTGTCTCGTTGTGAATTTTCAAGGTTTTTATGATTTTGTTTGCTGTTATCATATTTTATTTTTTTGTTTGAATGATTTCCGTTTCTTCCCATAATTAAGTTGATACAAACGGATGAAGTGTATGGGTGAATCCTGAAAGCTTTTTTTTTTTCAATTTTATTTGCTGTTAAGGTACAAATATTATCGCTGTGTCTCGTTGTGAATTTTCAAAGGTTTTTATGAATTTGTTTGCTGTTAAGACTCTAGTTTTTCATATTTTATCTTTTTTGTTTGAATGATTTCCGTTTCTTCCCATGAAGTGTATGGGTGAATTCTAAAAGCTTTTTTTCCCCAATTTTATTTGCTGTTAAGATCCTGGGATTTTCGTGCTCATGCTGAGTCATGTAGAACAGTTCGGTTTATCAATGGTGGACAAGGTAAAGCACTTTCTTTTGTTATCATTGTTTGATTATTTCTCTTATTTTATCTAATGATGGTTAATTCATAATTGTGCCTGGGTTCAGCTGTGGTGACAGGTTCAAAAGACTGCTCTATTTTAGCCACTGATGTTGAAACTGGATCAGTAATTGCTCGTCTTGAAAATGCTCATGAGTATGTTCTCACTGCCTTTTGGTGTAGATTTTGTATTTTGATTTTGTAATTGATTATTGAAAAGCAATTTTATTTGGATATGCAGGAATGCCATCAATAGTTTGATTAATCTTACAGAGTCAACTATTGCCTCTGGAGATGATGAAGGCTGCATTAAGGTGCTGTATTACTTGGTTTTTTGGATATTACATAGTCCAAATGGCATGTTAACCATGTGCCTATCTTCTTTCCTTCTATGTAGGTATGGGATACCCGACAACGATCATGCTCTGGCTTCTTTAATGCCCATGAAGACTACATTTCAGATATGAATTTTGTACCTGATTCCATGAAATTGCTAACAACAAGGTATCTAACTTTGCAACCATCTTAAAATATTTCCCATTTCTGTACTTCAGCAAGACTTTTCAAAAAGTATTCTGATTTAGGTCACTGCCGATTGCAAGAGATCTTGTTTCCTTCTGCTTTCTAATTAGAATTGATTATTGCTAAAGGAACGCCAATTGAAATAATTTGTAGCTCAAGAAGATGCATGTTTAAGAGAGAAATGAGTGTGTTTATTGGGAAGATTTAATCACAAAAGAATAGGAATGACTATGATTCTTTCTTTCGTTCATTGTTCTCCTTTTGCAATATGTCTGATTTATTTCAATTTCCTTATATACATTGTTCTTGATTACTCTGTCATTCCTCTCTATGTATGTCCTTCCTAATGGTTTTGTCCATGCTTAACATATCTTTATTTTTCATTGTTTAGTGGAGATGGGACTCTATCTGTTTGCAATCTGCGAACATATAAAGTAAGCTCTTGCTTGGAACCTTTCTAAAATGTTAAATGCATCTGATTGCAGAATGGATTTCGACAATTGATTTATTCATTCATTTCTCTATTGATCATAGGTTCAAACCCGCTCTGAATTTTCTGAAGATGAGCTTACTTCTGTTGTGGTTATGAAGGTATGTGCATTCATTTAATTGCTCAATCATCAGATTCTATGGTTGCATCTAATGTACTATAGGTTGAAGCTCTCTAAAAGCAAATAAATGCATTGGTTATAATAACTCTTTATCGTGAGAATTTGAATATAGTTCTCGTAAACTAGCTTTCTTTTTCTTGTCCTAACTTTATCTTAATATGCCTTGTAAATGTCAGAATGGTAGGAAAGTTATTTGTGGAACACAAAGTGGGACTTTGCTGTTATATTCGTGGGGATTTTTTAAGGACTGCAGGTATTGTGCATTACAGAACATCACATTATTTCTCTGAATCCTCCATGATTTTGAATTTCTTTCTTCCCTTCTCCTCCCCTCCCCTCACCCAACCTTACTCTCTCTATGATGTTTTTACCATGCTGAATATTAACATTTGGTGGTCTAGTGATCGATTTGTTGATCTTTCTCCAAATTCTGTTGAGGCCATGTTGAAGGTAAGCTGGTTTCCAGATTCTTATAGTACCAGCTGGCTTAAAATATTCAGTAAACATTTTACGTTTTAATATTTGTTGTGTCAGCTTGATGAAGATAGACTCATTACAGGAACTGAGAATGGACTCATCAGGTGAGGCATGAGCATGGAAGGACATTTATTTAGATGTTGATTTGATCTGCCTTCTCTAACATTGATTTAAATTTGTTTGAATTTCCCCCCAGCCTAGTAGGTATATTACCTAACAGAATCATACAACCAATTGCAGAGCATTCAGAATATCCAGTTGAGGGCCTTGGTACATTTTGTTTACCCTTTCTTATCAATATTTGGTACATTTTGTTTACCCTTTCTTATCAATATTTGGTGATGTTGATCTAATTGCTGAAAGTGCTTGCTTCTTTTTTTTTTTCTCTATTTGTAGCCTTTTCTCATGATAGAAGATTTCTTGGTAGTATATCACATGATCAGATGTTGAAGGTGCGTATTTCTCTCCCCCTTTGGTTGCTTGTATGAAATATAAGAAATTTATCTGGCTTATTCTCTGGCACGTGAATGATTGCATGTACATGGAGAACTTTCCGTTAGCATCAGGGATGGAGCCAAGATTGAACTACGAGAGGACAGACTAATTAACTTTGAAACGAATAGCTCTTAAAAAGTAATTAAACCATCAAAATTAAGGAAGTTTAGGTTTAATTTTACAAATTTTAAAATTGAAATGTCTTAAAAAGTAATTAAACCAAAGAAAGATCTTGGTTTGATTTTATTTTTATTTTAATTTACAGGGTCTTAAAAAAAATAAACCATAAAATTTTTGTAAGCTCAAGGGCTTAATTTTAATGGTTTAACTCTTAGCGCCTAAAATGCAATTAACCCATCAAATTCTGAGGGTTGCAATTGCCCCTGGTGTCTCCATCCCTGGTTGGCATAATCATAAACATGATGGAGGTTATTCACTGTAAAAGACAGCGCGATGGTTAGCACTTGTAACAAGAGTCAGTACTGAGTAGGTCGGGATGATCCTGCTGTCTGCTTTGGTGTATGACTTTGTTACATCTGATTAAGATGCAATGTTATTTTTGTTTTTATTTAATGCAGTTGTGGGATCTAAATGATATATTGCAAAGTTTTGAAAACACTGTAAAAAGTCAAGATGGCAGTTCAGACAGTGATAGTGATGAAATGGACGTGGACGATAATCCTCCTCCTAAGAAAGGTACGTATGGTAGCTCTCTTTTAACTATTTCATAATTATAAAATCCTTTAATGCGACTTTTTCACTTGAATACTTTTCCTTAAGATTTTAGCTAATATAAGAAGAAACATCGAAATGATACAATATCTATTTACCAATCATGTTTGAATGTTTTCGTGATGATCATATAACCTGAATGGGGTTCCAACTGTGTCCATATAGTTTGAAATGCCATGCAGAACATAATGATGTTTTCTCAGAATTTTAAAACTTTGTTGGATCTCCAGTCTCTATGATTGTGATTCATTGTGTTGTTTGTGTCTTTGCAGGGACAAAGACTAAGATTGCAAACAAAGGAGCTGGTTTTAGTGGCTCAAACAACTTTTTCGCAGATCTGTAGATGGTATTGCGGTCGGTGGATGCTCGGAAAATGGTCTATATACCAATGACTATACCAAATTGCTTTAGGTACATTCCCAATGCCAATGCCAATGCCAGTGCCATTCAAAGAGTGTAATTGTGTTGACAGATATGAAACATGGCCTTCTAAATTATTTGGAACAAAGAAAGAAGAAATTATCTAAAACCATGGAAAACTAGAACCCCAGCCTCTATTCTAAAGTATTATATTATAGTACATATCAGCCAATTATTAGCATGATTACAAATGAGTATTATTTGAAAAATTTAATGACACATTTGTCATTTTACTAATAATTGAGGGACTTGTGGAGGTAAAAATGTAGACTAGAAAGGAGCTGAAACGACGTCGCGCATCCCTTGCAACTGTAGGTCTTGGAAATAGTCTATTTCCATCGTGGTTTCCCTGTTATCTCTTGCAACGCTAACAACAGGCTCTAATCCCTGCCCAACATCAAAAATGACAATCTATTACGATGACTGCCCTCATAACCATATATATCTATTACCCATAATAAAACCACATAAATCATTTTTTTTCAAACCATCATTTTTTTTATTGAAAATGACATGTAATTTTTACCAAAAATACATAAAACATAATCAACTGTTAATTTAAGACGTTTATTTTAGTTATTTAATAATTCAAAAAAAACGTATAAATTTTTACACTGCATAAAATATCTTATACTCCTCTCTCTATATATATATATATAATATGAACTTTAACGAATTCAAAAAAAAAAAATCTATATATATGAATAAAGCTAAATATATCTGATTTTTTATATAATATCTATATAATTAAAAAACTATTTTAAATTAAAAATAATATATTCGATTTTACATCTTCATCTAAATATTTGAACTTGAATAAAACTAAATAGTAAATGTATACATCCAAGTTATTATAGGCCTATACTTATACTGTCTGTGATTCTATTTTGATTGCATACGTTTGCTACATCTGTATCATTATAGATTTTAAATATGTTAACTATTTATATTACACACAAGTTTTAGGTTTCCCCCCTGAAATCTACCTGCTTCACGTTTGTTGTATGAAATATAGTTTTCCAGTAGACCTTTCTAGTTTGCAGGTTCAATTTACCTGTGTGAAAATATCCATGGCTTCTTCAATGCTCCTGCTACTCAACACATACATGGCAGCCTCCTGGGAAAGCAAAACTCAAACCAATAAACATAAAACTAACAAAAAATCATCAAATTCAAGAAAAAAACTTACCCTTGCGCATTGGATTTGATCGATACTCAACGTCCTAGGCTCCCTCTCGATCGAAGATGTTCTGTAAAGCTGATCTTCCATTCTTAAAACAACTACGAAGTACGAACAGCTTAGGTCTTTGTCTGTACTGATAACAATTAACACAGATATGGGGTTGGAAACAAAACTGGGTGAGGGTCGTAACTCGTAAATTGGATTTCCAGATAAAACTTGATTTATATACAGTCGGAAAGCGTGGGGATGTTTAGTTAAACCGCACTACGTAACTTTCGTAACGTGGCAGCGTTTTACCTTGGGACGACGTGGCTGGGTTTCGGTAGGGTTGACGTACTACGTGGCGGATGATTGGACGGCAATGAAGAGATTTCCTGGTGAGATGGGAGGTTAGGTTAGGTTCTTTTTCTTCCCGATTTGGGAAAGTTTTAAGCTTTAAGGCGGTTGTGTTTCTTGTCTTGATTGCGTATCTTTGTTGAATGGCTGTTTAACCAATTGTGGATCTCCACGATCGGCGGGGGTGATGATATGTGGTGGTGGTGGATTGACCCACGTGGGTGGATCACGGTGGGGATTTTTGTCAGCACGGGGTCCAGAGTTGGATAGGGAGGGGAATTTCATGCACGTGACCCACATTCGTTTTATATTGTTTTCACTAGTAACTTTTTGTTCAAGTTAGGTTTGATTTTATATTTACATTAATCAAACTTGTAGATATAATTAATAAAGGGTGGGGTCTACCTGCATAGGGCAGAAAAATAAATTTTATATTGATTTTACCGTTAAATGGGTAAAAATTTATAGTTAAAAATTAAAATTATTTATTTTTTATATTATAATATTATTGTTATGTTTTTAGACGATTTACTCTTCACCTTTTTAGATCATGATACATTTTAGTATTGTCTGAATGTATAGTAAAAAATAATTACTATATGTCTCTGCAAGGATAATACGTTTTAACTCAACGTCGTTAAACATAAAATTTCAACTCATTAATCCTGAAATTAAAATTTAGAGACTGAAACGTAAAAAATCAGAATTTTAATCATACAAATAATTAACTAACCTAATTCTAGTATCAGTATGGCCCTTATGAGTATCGGTACACTCAGCAAGTTAGTATGACAATAATAGACATAATACAAGTGAGAGTTAATAGAGGAGACGGATTTTGCTCTTGCTTCGGTATTTATAATTTTTATATAAATCAAAAGTAAATATATAAATTTAAAAATTTTATTTTTATCTTATATTCAACGTATATACGTCACTGATCAGAGGAATAACTATTGTAGATTATCTTTGATGCTTACCAACTATGGAGGTTTTGTAGAGATTTTTTAAAATTATCTGAAGATAATAAGATTGGGTGTAACTTAAAAATTAATTTATTAATTATTAAAATTTTTAAATTATTTATTTTTTATTTATAATCTTAAACTTATAAAGTAGATAATTTAATTTTTATAAATCTAATCAAATTTTATTAATTTTAAAAATTTGAACAACAAATATTAGTTTTTGAAGTTTAGTAAAGGTACTCTATAGATAATGTTTAAAATAATAAATAGCTAGAAACGATTGATTGAGTTTGCATCCTATTTCAATAACCACAGAAGGTACACGTCAAGGCCTTGTACTTGTGTCTGTGTCACCACTCACCAGATCCTGTTGAGTCCGGTTTTCTACCTTCTACCTACGTAGGACGGTAGTAGGCGTTAGGACCAGGAAGACGGATTTGTGTACATTTGGTCAAAGCTAGAGAAACACACATTTCTTGACCTTCTACCGAAGTTGGAGTTAGGCAAAGACAGGGTTAAAGGATATGGCCGGAACATGTTTGGACCTGTCGAAGCACCGAAGATGAAGTGAAAACCAAAAGCCTGTGAAGAAAGAGAGAGAGAGAGAGAGAGAGAGTTAAAAGATATGGCCGGCCCATGTTATCCGGCAGTTTTAGTGTTCAGTCTAACCTGATTTCGCACCTAGTTTTTTTTAACTATAATTATTTTAAATATTATATTTTATAAATAATATTTTTAAATTCAGATATTTTAAAATATATTTGTTTTCAAAAATAAATTTTAAATAATAAAAAGTTTAAATTAAAAAAAAATATTTTTTTCTCCTTTCGGTTTGTCACAGCTTTGTCCTAACTAGTTCAAACTCAATTGTGTGACACACATGGTTGATAAATCCGACAAAAATTTTTTATATACTCAATTTTTTAACCTTAATATTTATTTAAGCTATACTAAATTATTTATTATAAATATTTTTTTATAAAAAAAATATAATGTTTAAGGGAAAAGGAATATATAAGTAATTGAAATTACGTATTAAAAATGACTTTTTTTAGATATATTAAAAATATGGTATTTGTACCTGTATCCCTTTATAAATGATGATACCTTTCTCTCATCAGGACATTGCCTCAAAGCAAAGTAAAACAAAAAGCAAAGACAACAGCCCACGATACAGTTCCAGCCTACCAAAGCAGGAAAAAAAATATCATAAAGTCATTCAATTACTAAATTTAATCATGTTTTAATTATTAAATTAATTTTTTATTTAAAATTATAAAAATCTTAATGAAATTATCGATCATTAATTGTTAATAAAATTAAGGCATAAAGATAGTTTTCACCCTTAATGTTTATAATTTTTATCATTTTGGCTCTTATTCTTTTTTTTGGATAAATTTAGTTCTTGACCTATGTATTTTTAACAAATAACTCATTTTTTAACAAATAATGATGACATGTCATATATATGTAATAATATATTTTAAATTACTTAACATGTAGTATATCAAATACATATAGGCGAAATATAGTTTTATTTTAATCTAAAAATATAAAACAATTAAAATTCAAATAAAATATTAAAAAATAATTTTTTATTCATTAAAAAATAATTAAATCTAAAACAAAAGACTACTAAACATTCTCAATCTTAACTATAGTAAAATCAAAATTTTATCTAGAAAGATATGAACATAATCTGAAAAGAAAGGATTTGTATAGTTTGTTACCGGTGAATCAAAGATAAAGGATTTTGATAATAATAAATTAGATTTTTATTATTTTAGTTTAAAATTTAGATATTTTAGTTTTAATCTAAATCGGAGTTTTAGGGTTTTATAAAGATAATTTAGTTTAGTTTAGTTAAGGTTGATAATATTTAGTAAATTTTTGTTTTGGATTTAATTAATTTTTAATAATTTATTTAAATTCTAATTGTTTTATATTTTATACTAGAATAAATTTATATTCTATATATATGTATATATTTAATAGGTTAGATTCTATGTCATTTAAAATATATTATCACATATATATATGATATGTTATCATTATTAAATTTTTAACGATTCAGTTATCATGATAGTTAAAAAACGAGTTATTTATTAAAAAAACATAAGTTAAGGGCTAAATTTATCAAAAAAAAAAAAGGGTCAAAATGACAAAAATTATAAACGATAAGGGTGAAAATTATCTTTATGCCTAAAATTAATAAGTATTTACACTTATTAGGCCATTATTCACTTTCCTTTTATTATATCACTTAGGTTATGTATTTTTTGTTGCGATGATAGACACTCATTCATCGGTGATAATAAATTTAAATAATTTATATTTAATTTTAAATATTCATTTATCCGTTAATTTTTTCCCAAACAATAATTTTAAAACAATCAACAAATCTAATTTTCCATATACACTTGTTTACCTATTAAATATAAATTTAAGGCTTTGGAAAATAAAGCCTCACTCAAAGAGGAAAAATTCAATCATTCTTTCCAACATTTATAATGTGCGTAAATCTTTTATTTTTTAACTGTATCTTTATTTGTGTATTCACTTTAAATTTATGGGCTTAAAGTTTAAGGTTCAAGATTAAAGGTTGTGATTACGGTTTAAAGAATTAAGAGTATGATGTATTTTTTAAGATGTAAAATTTAAGGTTTAAGATATCAAAAATTAAAGTTAAGGTTTAGAATTTAAATTATTAAGATTTAAAAGAAACATAAAAAAACACAATTAATAAACAAAAAAATTTCTCTTTTTAACGTGTGTACATTAATAATTTTTAACATATGTTTTTTATAACTGAAATTTAAAAAGTTTTTTAAAATAAATGTAATAATCAATTTCAATAAAAATATTGAATTTAATCCTTTTAGTTATAAAATATATGTGTCTTCGTGTAGAAGCAGCCAAATGACTTTGTATTAAATAAACTAAAAAATTACAACGGAAATGCCTACAAAACTAATAAAAAATGCAACATCATTCCCAAGAAAATAAACGAATCAAATTTTTATATAAATCCAAACCCAGTTTCTGCTCTGTGTGTCCATCATATAACACAGAAAATGTTTTCGCTCTGCCGCTTTCTTCAATCTCAACTCGGCTACTGACTCGGTTTGTAACTCGAATCTCTTCATCATGGATGGTCACGCTCGTTCGAGGTACGGCTCTCGCCACCGATCGTGGTGTTGTACGTTCAATGCACCTCCGCCGAGTCCTGAAAACCCATATTTGTCTCGGCGTTACCATGACAATAAGAGCAACTGCAAAACCAAACTCGGTCCACAAAAGGCTGACTCGCTCTCCAAATTCACGACTCCCGTCTCTGTTCCCAACTCACCCCAGAGTTCCAAATCCGAGTTGAGTATCGTGGGTCGGATGGACCCGCGTCGTATCCTTTCACCCGGGCGGGTTTCACCTATAGACCACAACGATTCCTTAGAAGCAGATCGCCATTCTTCACACGCAACCCCATCTGCCCCCGATGTTGATTCCATACCCAGATCGCGATCGCAGAGTTTTCGAGCGAAAATAGAGAGCCCGGATGCTAATTCGAGTTTGGATCCTAGCCGGGTCGAAGAAGGGGGAGGAGAAGCGTACGACGTGAGGCTGAATTTGAAAAGGAAAAATGGTGAGGTTATGGTGCTGGAGTTGAATTCGACGGTTTTAGCCTCGAATTCAGAAGTTTTTGCGGGTCTGATTGCAGGGTCTTCGGGGAGGAAAATGTGTAGAATAGAAGTTCCCGAGGTGGAAAATTTAGGCCTTTTTAAAGAAACCATTGAGCTTATGTTCGAAGAAGATATAGCCAAGAGGCTAGTCAAAATTGGGGTTAATAGAGCCATTGACATTCTTGAGGTAATCCTTCTTTTTATTTGATTGTTATCCTTCTGCATTGGAATACTTAGTATGTGTTGATGTAATCTTGAGGAAACAATGTTAAAAATGAAGAAGATTGATAGAGTTGAGGGGATAGATTTATTTGAAAATGCAATTTTTTCATGTAGAAAATTATTGTATGTAATATATTCTGCTGAAAGTTAATGATTAGGAAGTTCTTAGTTCTATTAGAAGCATATGTTGAGCATTGTTCCATGCTCATATTTAACAAATCAAAGAGTTTTAAACAAAAAGGCTGTAAAAAGTTACAGTCTGTTGTTCTGGGATCTTTCTTAAAAATTTTGAGACTATGAATCAAAGGTCAGTAAGGAAAACTTGGTTATTGTTGTCAAGGTTGTTCATTTCCTTTTTGTTCTTTTCTTTCAGAATTTGGACTCAAATATTCAATGTGCTTTACTTTTTTTTCCTTTTAACTAATAATTGTATCACATTGTAGAAAATAGGACAAGCTTTTTAATATAGTAAAACTTTGATAGTGTTGCTAGTTATTCCCACCCCAAAAATGAAAATACAGGCTAACAAGGAATTATTCCGTTTTATGAAACGTAATCTAGTGGAAAATATGGAGTCTTCTTGTGGAGGTTTTTAGCAATGACTGGAAAAGGTTTGTAAATGCCTTTAGGCGGAAAGAGGAAGAGGAACTTCTTCCCCCTACCCCTTAGTTATGTAATTCTATTTAAGCAAATTAAGAATTTTATTTTATTAGTGTTCTTTCTTATTTACAACTACTTTATTATCAGGTAACTTCCTTGCTGCAATTTTTACTATATTCTTTGTGTTCCATCCTTTTGTAGAAAATTCTTAAAAGCTAAATATCATTCTAGAAAATTCAGTTTGTCTGCACAATCCTTAAAAGCTGTCTATTGCTGTTATTTCCAGCAACACTGCTTGCCATCTCTTGAAGTCATTGTCTTTTTAACTGTCACTGCCTCCAATTCAAGCTTTATTTTATGTAAAAAAAAAAATCAATCCCTCTTCTTGCATAACTATCAGATCAAAACCTTTAATTTTTTTAAACCTTAGCCCCTCTAGAGTAATCACTTAAGCAATTTAAGCCAACCTGTTATTCCTTATTATTTCATATGTAACAGCGAATAGATAAGTTCATACTCAAATGTGTTGACCCTTGTGTTCTCCCTTTGTATCTTTTACCTAGAAAATTCACACTGTTTTTTTAGGGTGGGCGGGGGATTAGTTTGTGTTGTCGGATTTCTTGCTCCCCTTTTACATTTGTGTTGTATTTTACTCTTTACCAAACTGCTTATTCCTAATAATTTTATTTCTACTTTACATTTATTTTTGAAGAACAAATTAATATTTTCAACTTGACTTGTTTGATGACTACTCTTTCATGGGAAAGTCGAAAGATTTTGTTCACTAGTTGTGAATTCAATACATAATGGTAGGAGATTTTGCAGCTTAATAAATTTATTATCTAAAGAGGTTCGATGTTGTTGAGGTGCATGCTAAGGCATAGCTCTTGAAAACAGAAGCACCTCAGCCCATATCTAACAAGGTGCATTTGATCGGATCACACTTGATGCATCTATGCCCCCTTTCTTTGGCACGACAGTAAGCGTAAAATAGCCCATCTAATTAAAGTTCTCTTTCGTTTATTCCATTTTAATCCCCCCTTGTTCATCTTTCTTGTCTCTGCCTCTCTATGGAATCTTCTAAACTGTTCTATTTTCAGATGTAATGCAAACTAAGTGTGCTTTATAGTTTTACTGGTTTGCTGAGAGCTATTCTTGAGTTGGGCATGCTACTAGAATCAATTTAGTATCCATGAGATATGTGAATTGACCTTGGAAGGAGAGAGCTATAAGATCCGATATCATTCTAGATGGATTACACTTCATAAGATATATGGAATGGTTTGGTTGGCTATTCAAATTATCAATAAAAAATATGAAAAAAAGGAAGTAGTGACCATTTAGGTTCTTTCCATTACCAGATTGCTCATTCATGTGTGTGTGTGTGTTCTTTTCAGCAATTATAAATGCTCTGTGCTGACAACTTTACCGCCATCATGCCCATCCTGTGTTACTGTTGAAGAAAAACAATTATATTTGCTTTATTTCAGTGAACTGAACATATATATGTTGATGATTTGCGTACGGGAAGTTGAAATATGTTGGCTTTAGTGTTTCCCCCCTCCAGTATACAATATTGTGGAAGAAAAAAGTGGCCTCTAAATCTTGTAAGAGAAATAGTTGGTCAGGTATAACTGTATAAGATAATTTCAAGCTCTTTGCTTGATCTCTGCAATGTGAAATTTTCAGCCTCCGTATTACGTATTACTATTCCCCCCACCCATACACAATTCCTCAAAATACTGACATCATTTGAAATTACTATCAGGTAGCAGCTGGCATTATGTTTCGCAGAGGTGTTTTATCTTGTTTAAAGTACCTAGAAGCTGTTCCATGGACTGAGGAAGAAGAAGAGAAATTAAGGAGCCTGTTTACAAGGTTCAAGTTTGATGATGCAACAAGTAGAGATATCTTGGCTAGATTATATTCTCAGCAATCAACTGATACGCTCCAAAATTTAGCCAGACATCTTGTTTCATCCATCACCACCTGCTCTGATGCCAATGCGAGAAACGAGCTGAAGTCACTGGTGAAGGGTCTCCTTAGCAAAAGCTCAGTCTATGAGAAGGAACAACCCGACATCAACAAGGAGGATTTCTATTCTGTTTGCCAATCCTGCTTGAGTGTGCTAGTCAACCTGTTTGAGGAGGCTTCTGACGCTATACCCCATGAAAGAACAGGAAAAAAGGAGACGGGTAAGCCTCTAATTGCACGCATCTCCAGACAGGTGGATAATATCAATTGGCTGCTAGAAATATTGCTTGATCGGCAAATGGCCGAGGAGTTTGTGGATCTGTGGACCCATCAAGGAAACTTGCTAAAATTGCATGAACAAGTATCTCCCATGGTTAGGTATGAGCTAAGCCGTGTTTCAGCAATTTTATTCATTGCAATGGGTACAAGAAAGCTACACTGCTGCTGGGAGGCTAGGTCAGGGCTTCTCCAAGCATGGTTTGGGCCAATGCTATTGGATTTCGGTTGGCTGCAAAGATGCAGAAAGGGACTTGACATGAAGGCATTAGAGGAAGCTATGGGTCAAACCCTCCTTACACTTCCTTTGAAGCAACAGTATGCTCTGTTTATGGAGTGGTTCAGATGTTTCTCCAAGAATGGCACTGAATGCCCTAACCTGAGCAAGGCCTTCCAGATATGGTGGCGCAGATCTTTTCTAAGGGGATCCGAAACAAATGCCATTGAATCTAGGTAACCGAGTAATATTCTTTTATACTTTTATTCCCCATGTGTGTGTGATATTATTAGTATTAGTGCAGCATGAAAGATTGTTAAACATCTGTAAGGGATTGTATAATAATGTTGAATTGTTGTCTCCTGCATTCTGGCAACCAATCTTCATGCTCACTCAAAGCCAGAGCATGCTACTTGAACATAATCCAAACACTGCAGAATAGTAATCCTGGGGTGTTTGTGATCAAAGATCCCAGGGGTAAGGTTGACATGGATAGTTTAGGGTTTGTAATTGTTCAATTTTTTAGCCGGCATGGATAATGATTGCAAATTCACTTGAATTATCAAAAGAAAGGAAAGTAGTTGAACTCCAGAGAGATTATTAGGTGAACTTTGTTCACCACGTCATCCATGGTCCAAGTAATCAGGATCATTTATCTTTAAATAATCACCTAATAACTACTCACCCATTAATTACTTACACGTGTAGGAAAGAGATGATAATTCACTTGAAAAAAAAATTTGAAATGAACAATCATGATTACTTGAGATCACAGATAACGTAGTAAATAGGATTCAAGTAAAATTAGTTTACATAACGGATTAGTTGTAAATATACATTAACTTTAAACATATTAAATAATTCTATTACTTTTAACTATTTTAGAACATTATCAATGTAGTAAATTTTTTTAAACTTGAGATATATGTTTTTTTGGAAGTTTAATTATATATTTGATATGCGCCCACTTAAATGACCCCGTAATTATGGGTGGTTTTAGTTTAATCATTATATTTTTAATTGTGTTAAATAGATTACTTAACCATTTAAGTAGTATTAACTAAATCATTTATAGTTAAAATTTAATGGAGAGGGTGAAGTAATGTGTCAATTAAAATAAAATTATTAAGATATTTATTTTTGATATAATAAAATAATATTTTTGGATATAATTTAAATATTATAAAAATTATTTAAAGTCTAAATAAACTTGAAAATTATATTTGAAATATTTTTGAAGGGTTTTAATTTGAACAAATATTTTTAAAAGTTTTTAAAAATTGAAAAATTAACCTCCAATATCGGTACCTTATCCTTGATATCGATATCAAGTGGTTAATAACAGTACCGTTACTGATACACCTTATTTTATAAATATATAATGAGAATTTTTAGTGTTTGTACTAACACTTCTGTATTGATACATAACGGTTGGTACTGATACTTTAACGATAAATATTGATGCTTTTTATGCTTTTTGTCAACGACTCTTTCTAATTAAGATAAATATCGACATCCGAAATCGAGTAACGATATCTTTGTACTAGGATAGTCATGAAATCATTAAAGAATTTAAAAGGCATTTTCAAGCTGCTATAGTAGTCTATGAAACAACAAACCAACCTTCTATAACTAAAAAAAAAAATTGTTTTGTGCTTTAATTTGTCTTTTTGGTTTGTTTGCTATTTTTTTTTGTTTATAAAGACTTTGAGGTATAAGTTTTGGTGTACAAGTGTTATCTTTTTTGGCTTCGAAAAAAAATATTAATAAATAAAAAAATATTTAGTAAAAAGTTAAGGTAATAGATGTAAAAATTAGTTAGAAGTTCAAACTATTATAAATCGTCAAGTCCTTTTTAATTTTTTATAACTTTCACATCGATCACCCAAAAATCATAGTTAGGTGACCATTTAAATAATTCATCCAAAAATTTTATTTTTAAATTGGTATATGGATTATACATCTTCTTCCAAATTAGTATTTAAAGAGTTTTTACTTTTAAGTTGGTACTTAAATTAGACACATTCTTTTAAATCGATACCATAATTTAGACATTATATCAAATAGTCTTAATTTAAAATGATTCGATAAATCTAACTTTATATATTTAAAAATTCTACCAATTTGTTCTTCTTTGAAATTATTTGTTCTTCTCCTACAAATGTTATACTACTTTTATGGTATAATGAACGTTTAACAATAATTTATTGTTTTAGGGTTAAATTATTCAATTTTTTAAATAAATATTAAAAATAAAATTTATTGAATTGTTTTAAATTAGGACCAAATTGAGATATTGAATACATTTTGAGACTAAAGTGTTAACAAAAGTACCTAAATCATGAAATTAAAATTCAAGTACCAAATTAAGAGTATAAATTCTCTAAATATTAAATTGGAAGAAAATACCTAATTCATATACTAACTTCAGAGCAAACAATTTCAAATGTCAACTTGAGAAAAAAAAATGTCTAATTCAGTTATGAATTTGAGAATAAAATTCTTTAAATATCAATATAAAATAAAAATATCTGATCCAAGTATTATATATTTAAACCTTTTAAAATATACAACTTAATCTTTTAAAGAGAAATCTGTAATAAAGTATTATTTTAGAATGGATTAGTGGATGTAATTGCATGATTTATAGTGTATATCCACAATTGAAATGTAGTTTTTAAGGATTGATTATTAAAGTGAATATTGTTAATTTAATTATTTAATTTTAAAATTATTTAACTGAAATATTCATTTCGATTTGGGTAATAGTTTTTTTTTTTTTACTTTATTTATTAAGAATATACATTTTTATAAAAAAAAATGGGGTGCAATATTTGAGTAAAATATTCTTTAATAATATGTTAAAAAAGTATATGCTTTTAAAAATAAATATATAATATTAATATCTTTTAATACTAACAAATTTAAAAAGTATATGCTTTTAAGGGAAGGGTTGAATCATATTCCTAGAATGTTAACAAAAAATATTATTGTTGATGATATCTTTTTTAAATTAGTGAAAAAAGACAAATCAAACTTGAGAATAAAATTTGAAAAAAAATATTATTTTTTAAATAATGATTTTTTCTGTGAATCGAACACTTTAAGATTTTATTTTTAGAGAATGAGACGAAAATAAATTCTTATATTTTAATATAAATATTAAAAAATCATATAATATAAAAATATATATTATATAATCTATCGGTTCGATTACTCGATTTTTTCAAAATTGCACATCATACCCAAACTTTTTTAAATAAAAAACAAAATTTTTAATTAGATTAATTAATTTTTTATTTAATTTTTTAGGTTTCGATAATGACTTTTTACCCTAAACCCTAAATCAAAACTCCAGGCCCAAACGATATGTAACCAAAACCAAAAGACCCAACCGAATAAAACCCACAACCGATGATGAAACCAGACTCCATTAAAGCTTCGTACCCTAACCTTTGATACCATTTAAACAAGAAAACGCCGGCATCACTTCCGGTATTCTCTCATACGCTGAACACCAGCCATTCTCCACTCTTCAGTCATCTACACTCGGTTGTCGACACACTTCAGCTGTCACCTGCTTTTGGTATTGTCGCCGTCGGATTACCAACTGACTCACCCAGTATCCGTTAGTCTGCAAGGTATACTTTTATTTGTTGTTTAAAACTATAGGCCCTCATCAAAGCCTGATGTTTGGAATGGGGTTTTATTGTATCATATTGCTGCTGTGTATTCGTGGTGTTGTGAATTCTGTTGGTTTCTGGAGACTCGGGGATTTGATTTTAGTTCAATCCCATTAGAATCAATTTGTGAATTAAGATATTAACTATTGCCAATTTCTCTCTCTTTTTTTTTAAGATTTTTTTGTTTATGTTCTGTTTCCTTTTTTTTTCTTTGTTGTAGAAACTTTGTTTAGATAAAGAGGAAAGTGTAAAGAATGATATCAGCAATTTCATGGGTCCCGAAAGGAGCAGCAAAAGCTGAACCAGCGGTGGCCGAGTTACCTTCCAAAGAAGAAATTGAAGAGATGATCAAGTCTGGTGTCCTAGATAAAAGGTGTGCTTTGCCTTGCTGCTCAAAATTGATTAAAATTCATTTGCTTGATGTTTGTTTAATTTGGATATTTGTTTGGTGCAACATTAAAATGAAAAAAGGGCTATAGGAAAAATTATTAGATGGGGTGAATGTTATTGGATGGACCATGGATGACATGTTGAGCTAGGTCCATCTAATAATTTCTCGGACTATAGGGTTAGTTTAATCAAACAAATAAAATTGCTTCAAACCTGTTTGTTTCATAATCTTGTTAAGATTTTCAAGTAGAACTAAAATTCTGTTAAAAATCAAGCCAAGTACCATTACATTTGTTTAATAATAGATGCAATTAGGAAATATGATTTAACATTTTGTTTGCATTGAAATATTTTTTGGCTGTATTTGACTGATTTTGCTATTTGCTCTTTATTTTTCAAAAGTAGCTAAGGTAAAAGAATCATAAATTGGTCAAGTATAGCACCTATCAGAACATAATTGTTCTACATAAATGCTACATCAAGCATCTTTGTTGTTCTCAAAAAGTAAAGATTTTTAGGTAACTTTGATTGTTTCAGAATATGAATTGCATCTCCATTGAAATACACTTTATACTTCCTTTGGAAGCAAAAGTGCAATTCTGAGGCAACAATGAACCTTTGTTGATTGAGGTCCTTTCTGTTGTATAAGGCATGGGTATGTATTTTCACCAGTAATATAACAATAGTGTTATATTAGTAATCGAAACGACCTACCGGGCTGTTTAGATCATTTGGTGATCTGAATATATATTAACTAAATTCATTGATTTATAGTTATCCCAAAATTACAGTACCCGATAAAGCCCCATAATTGTTTTCATTCATCTCCTCTTAAGACTCTGGCCCTTTTCCTCACCTCCTTTGACCCTGTTGCTGCTTTTGGCAATTTGCTCCTTGTTCCCATTGCTTTCCTCTTCAAAATATTTTTTATTTCCTTATTGGTAATATTTTACCAATCAAAACCTGCTTTCACTTCGAAGTGATAAGGAATGTTGGTACTTCTCTTTTTTTGGTTGATTTATGTTTTACTCTCTTTTTTTGGTTTTCTATTGATTTCTGAATATGATGAAAAATTCTATTTGGTGCTTGAATTTTGGTGGTATGGAAAAGCAGGCTCAGCAGCTTTTGAAATGATTTTTGGCAGTTATTAGTAACTGATGGTTTCTTATACTGATAGATGAGTGCTTAGATATTTCCGGCTTTGAAGTTTTGTGTATTGGTAATGGCATGGGGGTGAAAGACCCAGGGAGTAGGGATGCTTGGGAAATAATTGAACCTGGCATAGTTAAGTCAGTTTGGTTGGTTTTGGTTGCCCATACCTGAGTTGGTCGGTTTGTTTATCCCTAAGTTAATCTGTTATTTTAATTTTTTTTGAAATTTAAAGGAATAAGCAAAGCCAAAGTTACCAAACAAATGCTATCAGCCTTTCCTGGTCTCCTCTATTCAATTTCAGTATTGAATAAGCAAAACCAAAGTTACCAAACAAATGCTATCAACCAAAGTTTCTAATGTTCTGTTTTATACAGTGAAGATAATGACTGAGGATGAAGATGAAAATATGGATGCTGAAGCTGAGAACCAAACCGGGGATGTAGCCCAAGCACTTGCTGTGGCAGAGGCTCTAGGAAAAACTCCCAAGAACAAGTCAGGGTCACAACTGGAAGATCTTACAGATGGGTTGAAAGAACTTGACATGGAAAATTACGACGACGAGGATGATGGTACCTTCGATTGGATTATCTACTGGTTTTATTACCTTCTTCCATTTATTTTCTTGTTGCTGAAATGGATTACTTGCTGTTTATCGTGGAACGTTTCCAAATTGTTGAGTTTGATATCAATTATGATGGACTATGTCTTGCTATGTTTGGTGTTTGGTACGTGGCTAATGAAGTATCTAACCATTCATGCTTTTCAGGTATCGAGTTATTTAGCAAGGGGCTTGGTGACCTTTACTACCCAAGCAATGAAATGGATCCATATTTGAAGGATGAGGATGTAAGAATGATAAGTTCCATATTGTTTGACTTGCTTTTATATAAATTCAGCATCTGATGCTAGGACAATTTTTAGGATGATGATTCGGAAGAGATTGAGGACATGACCATTAGACCCATGGATTCTGTTATAGTTTGTGCTCGCACTGAAGATGATGTTAGCCATCTTGAGGTATGTTGGGATCTCTCTCCCTCCCTGTATATAAAATCATTCAATTTTGCACAAAAACTAAGAAGCAAAACATGCTAGGCACTCATTGTGCACTATGTTTATACAGGTTTGGGTTTATGAGGATTCTGATGAAGGTGATTCAAACATGTATGTTCACCATGATGTCATCATTTCAGCGTTTCCCCTTTGCACTGCATGGCTTGACTGCCCACTTAGAGGGGGAGAAAAAGGTTAGAAAATTGTGTTTTTGACTTTAGAGTTTTTGTGGGTGTTCAGGTTATGTTTAGACATGCACTCCCAAGTACTTAATTTCATGCTTGTTTTGGTGGGTTTGTACATCCTAATATCCTAGTGTTTTAGCTGTATTGACAAGACATTGTTGCATGTTGGTATATGCATATCTTTTGAAATTTTAGTAATGGAGATGCTTCACCCATATGTTGCCATGTTTAATAGTTGCGCTAATTCACATACTTCCTTGTCAATTTTTCATTGCAGGGAATTTTTTGGCTATTGGTTCAATGGAGCCATCAATAGAAATATGGGACCTTGACATTGTATGTTATTGCAAATTTAGTCTTATTTATCTCATAGATAATGGTGTTGCTGAATGATGAAATTATTCAGAATCCCTCGTCATATTTTATTCTTCTCAGATCGATGAAGTACAACCATGTTTGGTATTAGGTGGCACAGTGGAGAAGAAGAAGAAAGGAAAGAAGGTTTGCTACAGAAACCCTTCCTGATTTGTTGCCATTACTGAATTTCTTATTCTTTCCCCAGTAAATTTTACCTTCTGCTTCTGGATTTCTAAATGAATTTCATCTGTATAGAGTAGAGAGTTGTCTAGAGGAGTCAATTCTTTGTTGGATGTATCATCTTTCGTTTGACTCGAAGTTGTCTTCCAAATAAATCTTCTTGTAATAACTCTATGGACTTGTCAAGGGTAGTAAGAAGTAACATTTCTGTTTTCTTGTACTGGAAATTAAAAGTTAGGAGGTGGTTGTGCTGTTGTGGTGTTCTTGTAAGATAATGTTTTTAGATAGAGCATGGTTAAAGCTTTCAGTGCCTGTACAAGCAAGTATATATATAATCACGTGCTTCTCTATGCCCCCTTTTTCTTTTATGATCTCCAATGTTCTATCCTAGGCTTAGATGTTTCTTTGAGGAGGTCCTAAACAGAAATAGCTCAGTGCCGAGATGGTGTACGGTGTAAGACCTTCCTATTACTTGTAGAACTTGGCGTGGTTCCTTTTGTTCTTCATTTGCTGCTTAGTTTTTTTTTTTTGCATGTCTGTTTTGTTTTGACTTTTGATTATGAAGTTGACTTGAAATAAAATGGTGTTTATACAATATTCATGGTTTTTGATGTGTTAGATAATTAAGTGATTTTTTTGTCTCCTTCCCAAGCAGAAATCTGTTAAAAATACACATTCTAGTTAACTTATGTCTAAAACTGAGGAAAGCAACTTATTTTTTGTTTCACTTTCCTTGCTTTGTATAAGAAACCTAAATACAAGGATGGCAGTCATACTGGTTCTGTTCTTGGTCTAGCTTGGAACAAAGAATACAGGTAATTTTGATCTTCCGTGTTTTGCCTGTTCTTGCTTTAATGAGAACTTATGAAACTACTTTTTTTACACAATATTTTTTCCGTTTCTTTAGGAATATCCTTGCTAGTGCAAGTGCTGACAAACAAGTTAAAATTTGGGATGTTGCTTCTGGAAAATGCAACATAACAATGGAACATCATGAAGGCAAGGTAAGAATTGAGGTTTGCCAAAACCCTAGAAAGAATGCCATATATGCCACACATATTGTTTCAATCTTGGTTCATCTCCACAGCTCATTTTAGTGCCATGCTGCATATATACTGCCTATGCCAACTGTTGGATGAAAATTTAAGGATATAAAACAATTGAATGAATATTGTCTTCAAACAAGGTTGGGTCAAGATAATTCTGGGTTCTATATGATTTAGTCGTCAGTCTTTCCTTATGACCAACTCTCTTTTGTTGGAACAAGCTCTGATATGAGTCAATTCTCATATGTGGAACTTGCTGGTTTCATCTTCATTCTAAATTATTAACAGAGATAAAAAAAAAAAAGAGGCTTGGAACTGTGTAAGTGGATGGTTGTAAAGTTTGCTTATTTCTCTGTTTGTGTGTGCATTATTTGTTAGTCTAGATTGTTACGTTAGAATTAGATGACTAATATATATTAAAAAGCACCACTGTAATCTTGACTTCTTTAGCAATCTCAGTTGTAACTTTCAACTGTTTAATTGATATTGAATTTTGTTATTAATTGCTGTTCTAAATTAAATATTCTCGTTTGTGTACTATGTAGGTTCAAGCTGTTGCTTGGAATCATCATGTGCCACAAGTTCTTCTTAGTGGATCATTTGATCGTTCAGTTGTCATGGTAATTAATTTGTTTACTTGCCTAAAATTTGTCCATATTTTCAGCTTCTGTCGAAACAACTTATTTTTGGTTTATCCTATTGCTTCAACTTTGATGGTATTCAGACTTTCACTTTTACTTCGATTATACATTGCAGAAGGATGGAAGAGTACCAACTCATTCTGGTTTTAAATGGTCTGTCTCTGCTGAGGTTGAATGTTTGGCATGGGATCCCCACACTGAGTACTCATTTGTGGTTTGTGCTTTGGCCTTTACTTGTGTCTAATTGCTTAGTGATGCTGCATTTATCTATTTGTTCTATTTAGAAATAGAGAACAAGATCATGCTTGTTAATTGAATGCATATTAAAATATTTAAGTTTGATCAGGTGAGTCTTGAAGATGGTACAATCAGAGGTTACGACATTCGAGCAGCCAAATCTGATCCATCTTCCGAGTCAAAACCAAGTTTTACTCTCCATGCTCATGACAAAGCTGCTTGCAGCATTTCATACAATCCTGCAGCGCCAAATGTACAAACCTATGTCTCTCTCAATTCCTTGGTCAGGTTATATCTTTACAGTGCATGACATTTCTTTTATTTTTCTAACAGCTTCTTGCGACTGGATCCATGGATAAAACGGTAAATGAAGGTTTTCTTTTAGCGGTTTCATTTACTGTTGTGAATATAGTTTAGGTGGTTTCATCTGTTTTTCTTCATTTGCATAGGTAAAACTTTGGGATTTGTCAAACTGTCAACCTTCATGTGTTGCATCCAAGAATCCTAAAGCAGTAAGTGTGATTTATAAGAAGCATTCGAGAATCTATGTTCGAGTGTCTGTTTTAACTACAATCTGTACTCATCGTCAAAGTTTATTGTGGATGTTACTAGGGAGCTGTCTTCTCCATTTCCTTCTCACAAGATAATCCATTTTTGCTGGCTATCGGAGGTTCAAAGGGAAAATTAGGAGTGAGTTGAGAATAGTACAATATCATGCTTTTACTATCACTGAAATTCGGTAACCATTAAATGAATGTAGGTGTGATGAATATTACTACACTGTTATGCAGGTTTGGGATACGTTAACCGAGAGTGCCGTATCAGGAAAATTTGGGAACTATGCCCAGCAGCTGAACAAACCGAAAGCATAGCTTGTAAGGTTGAAGTTTTTGTTGTGTCTTGGAGAATTGGTATTTATAATGAGGTTGGGATGGGTGCTTTAGAATTTTTCATAGTTTTGAAATCATTTTTTTTTTGTTTTAGTGAGTGTATATATAGCAATGTTTTCTATAGTTGCTATTAGTTTTTATTCAAAGGTGAAAGTGTTAGAGGAAATGAATGCGTTGCTTTGAGGTTGAAAAGGATCTTCTCTATGCTTTTAGCTATATTATTTGCTTTGTCCAGTTATCTTGATCTATATATTTCAAAATTTAAGGTAGATTTTTCTATAAACAAGTTTACATCAGGTTCTTAATGTTAGATTTAGATCCGGATTCATATTTTAATTAAAAAATCTAGATCTAATTCGATTTTTTTAAGTCTAAAATTTTAGAATTTAAATTTTATAAAACAGATCTAAATGTACATATTTGAATCGAGTTTAAATCTATTATCATCCCTGATCGTAATTATAGGTGTGTAATAAGAGTTGAATCATGTATTAATCGAAAATATGCATTAATAATTGTAATGTAAATGATGTGTAAGAACATATACCATCTTAAATTTGTTGGTGGAGAATATTTTAAATCATTAGCCTTTTAATTTTCAAAGATTTAAATTTATGGTGGCGTGGGATTATTTTCTTTGTTTATATCTATGTTAGATCACCATAATACTAATGATGGATTGTGCTTATAGTTTTAGTATTGAAGTTGTCAATTTAAACTGAAGTGATGATGCATGAAACATGATATCATCCTCATCATCATGTAGATCATGATAAATCATAAGGCCCACAACAATTAAACACTTTTTAGAAGATAATGATGATGTGATGGTACACATCTAGTGGGTTAAGGTGGGTCAAGAGGATCTACGTAGTACTTAACCACAAAGTTGTGAAGATAATCCAAGATCATTCAGTTATGGTAAATAAATGTAGGGGAAAACCGGGTGGGTAAGATTGGGTACTTAAATTATTTAATTAGAATTAATTTCGGTTTCGATAATTATTGATTTTTTAAAAATTAGAATTAATCATGATCTTGGTCATAACGAGTCCTAAATTCTAAGAATCAGTCTCGTTACTAGTGAGAATCGATATCAATATCAAATATTTGATCAATTGATTTATTATTAAGAAAATCTGAGTAATAGAAGAAAAAATTTCAACCACCAATAATAAAATTAAAAATAAGATTAGAATATTGTAGGCTTAGAAATTAAAGTTTTAAAACGAGTCATACTCATAATATTCGTACGTAAAGAAAAAGTTTGTTAAGAAAAAAATAAACAAAAGAACGTTATCTATTACAAGCACGAAAACCAGTATTGGTTCCGGTCCTATTGGGTACCCATCGGGTACCAGGTTAAAAAAATTAAGATCTAATCCTGATTTCGATTATAACTGGAACCTAAACTTTAGATTCAATCCCTACTCCACCGAAACCAATTTCGGATAAAAATCTATCGGATTTAATCGGATCTGAAACCAAAACAAGATAATTAGGTTTTTTTACCCACCCTTAATACAAAATCACAATGGAATCACTTTCCACCTAATACATTGTTTATTTATTTCTTAAACGAATATAAAAATTTATTTATATTTATTTATTTACCTTAATAAATTAACATTTTACTAATAATTCATTGAATCCTCTGCTCATTCACGTCTCTATACGAGCATGTATCTTAAATTTTTTTTGCTCAATAATAATTTAAGTCCTTGTAAATTTTAATATTAAAAAACTTAAACAGTATCTCATGAATTATAAGTTTAAATACATAATAAACCCTAATACTTTTAAAATTTATAATTTAACCTCCGTCAATACTCGATCCTCACTTTGCCCCTAACTATAATATTTTAACTAAGGAACTCCACTTTAGTTTAGTCGACCTTAAACTTGTGTTGTATTAACTTTTAATTCATTTAGGTCTTTAAATATTAACTTTTTTAGATTTCTCTCCCACCATCAAAGGTGATAATACAATTATTTTCACTAAATAATTATCTAATTTATTAACCTTAAAATAACATATAAACTCAATTAATTTATTACTTCATCTAAACATATTTAAGATTAATATAAATTAAGAAAATAACACAAGTAAATATTTTTAAAATAAATTATTACGAAATTGAAAGAGACGTTAAACGGTAACATGTTGGGCCTGTCCGCCCAGACTTGAGAATTAATATTAATAAAATTAAACTATGATGGATTATCATGTCATGTGGTCCATTCCTCTCATTTATATCATATATGCCTTAACTTGCATTATATACGAAAATCACTTTCTTAAGTATCAAGAAATTTCGGTTTTAAGAGATACGGGTTTAAATTATTTTATTTATAAAGTATACGTATATTATTAAAAGATTAATAATATATATGAACAGTTATTATCGTGTAATCACCTTTATATTATTTAAAAATTTTAATTTTTATCATTAGAATTTGAGCTAAAAGAAAGCCGAAATTTATTATTAATATGACCAGATGTTTAATATTTGATTTATTCAAGATCTTTTAGGGGAAATTATTCAATAACTAAAAATCAATAAAACATTTATATAAATATTATATTTAATTATAAATCTAATATAAATTCATAAGCGTGGCAAACGGAATATTTTATTGTATATATAAATATGTGAATATATAAAATAAATTTTAAATAATATAAATATGGGTAAACTATACTCATGTCCATTTTCAATAATCGATTTTATTTTGAACATTAAACTAAACTTTCTTTATTAATTAGACTATTAAATATCAAATTGTTCCAATCAAATCACTAACCGTTAATTTAATAAAAATAATAATACGATAATTAAAGAAAATAATTTTAATTATACATTTAATATTTTATAATTACACGTATTAAACTTACTCCTAATTTTAATATAAAAATATAAAGTATCAATATATAATTATATTAATTTTTTAACAATCACATTATTTTTTAATTGATGCCTAATGATTTACTTTAATAATTTAATTGATAAAAAAATTAGTTTAATGTTAAAAATAAAATGGATACAATAATTCAGCAGTCATGGGTATAGTTTACCCTATAAATAAATATGTGGCATATTTTATATTTATATATTTTTGGGTTTGTGAAAGAAAATATCTATGTGCTTAGTTGACTTGTATCGAAACCGATGGGATGCCCACCGCATTTTATGGAATAGAAATTTCCTGGTATTTATATATTTCCTGGTTACGATTTGACTCGATCTGATTAAATCGGATTTTTTTGATAAAATCGAGTTCGAGTCAGGTTTGAGTTTAGGGTATGAAATATCCAATCCGACTCGACCCAAGACTAAATATGTAATTTTTCCATAAATTTTTTAGGGATGTTTATAATAATGATCATCCATCTATATATTTTTTATAATTAGATCTTTTTTATATATATTTTTAGGGATATTTATAATAATAATCCTCTATCTATATATAATTTTTTGATTATTTATAATTTAGTTCTTAAAATTATATTTTTTATAATTAAGTTCCTGATTTTTTTTATAATTTAGTCCCTAAATTTATTTTTTTTCTATAATTCGGTTCGTGTCAGAGTCGAGTTTAGAGTATTTATTTCGGGTCGGGTTGGGTTGAATTTTAAAAAAAACATTCGGGTCGGAATCGGAGTCGATTTTAGGGTATTGTGTTCGGGTTGGGTTGGGTTGGATTCTTTTTATAAAAAAAATATCCAGGTCGAAATCGAAGTTGGATTTAAGGTATTTATGTTCGGGTCAGGTTTGGATGAGTCAAAAATCCGACCCGACCCAACCCGTGCCCATCTCTATATTTAATTCTACCTTGTTAAAAAAAATCTAAAAAATAAATTTTAAATCATAATATTAATTTTTTATATCTTAAACCTTATACTTTACCTATAATTTTTTAAATTATAACCGTAATCTTTAACTTTAAACCCTAAATTCTAAACTTAATAACTTAAAATAGTGATACAATTAAAGACAAATGATTTATTAATTTTTATACCTAATAAATTGTGAAAACAATCCGTACAAGTTTCAGTTTCTTACTGATAAACGCACGCTCCAACTTGTGCAATTGGTGGTGTATGAACCATGTAGACTTGTGTAGTCGCCAGATATTCAAGATTTGTACACAATTTTCAACTTTTAGAGTATTATTTTTTTTAATCAAAACATGGGAATTCAATTAATATTAAATTAATGAAAGTCATCAAAAGGAAGAGCCTATTAGTTTATTTTCCATAAAAAAAACAAAAATATACATAAATTACAAAGTTTATGGGCATAGTTTAATGTTAGATGCAAATATTTTGTATGTTTGCACTTGGATTTTTTAGAAGAAGAACAATTTAGGTAACCAACAAATTAAAGGATGTTTATGTAAAAATAAAACAATCGAAAGGATTTAAGAGGAATAAAACAAAATTGAGAATTCGTTAGATAATTTTAGCATAAGAGATACAGATAAAACCAGCTTTTGAATAAATGATGAGTTATGTTGGTATATGAACAATGAAGCTAATATCGAACATCGGAAGGAACAAAGAAACGAAAAATTATATCATGTGTCAGTCCTATCACATGTCTATGGGTCCGACCAATAAAAACTACCTATCTTTTCATGTCATATTTTTTTTCAAGTAATTTCACTTGAAAAATTAAAAAATAATGAGGTGGCTAGTTTTTATTGGTCGGTCTCATAGATGACGTGGTGAGACTGACCCATGATATGATTTCTTCAAAGAAACATATTAGGTCCAAGATTTTCTTGCAACTATAGGGGTTCAATTGTAATTCGAATCAAGTCGGATTAAATCGATAAATTACGATAAAATTCTCTTAATATTATATTTTTAATTTATAAATTTGAAGTCTATAAACGTACATAAATTTATTTAAATTTAAAATCAGATTAAACTATTATCTTATAATTAAATTATAATATCTAATACGAAAGAACCAATATGAGCAATAAGTAATTAAGTATGTTTCTGAGATAATATTTTTTAATTATTAATGAAATTTTGTTACCATTTTTAATAAAAAATCACTTCATTAAATAGTTATGAGAAAAAAAATTAAAATGGTTAAATTCTATCCTTTTATTTAGATAAATCATTATATTAATTTTGTACTACTTAATTATTAAAAAAAATAAAATTTATTCAAATACAAATTAAAAACTTAACAAAATATTATTTAGATACTCATTTACTAAAATTAAGTATATCATATTAATTAATTCAAATTAATCGATATAAATTAAAAAAAACTAAAAAACAATCAAAGAAAAAACGTAACCATTATATAATTATTCATAAAATATAAACGACTTATTTAATTAGTCATTAGAATTTAATTGTTTATTATTTGTAGGTAAAATATTTTTTTTCAACTAAAATACTACTTTAAATACTATTTTTTTTCTTATTCATTTGTCCATGAGGATCATGATAATATCCTTAATAATATATGTATATATAAAAGTAATCTTTAATTATTTTAGCTTAAATTTATTTTTATTATTTTTTTGCTTTTAAGTTTTCGTCCTAATTAATTTAGATCATTCCGTATCACACATCTAATTTTAGTATTTAAATATTTTAATATAATTTTTTATGTACACAATATTTCGAATCTAAAATCTATCTAAATAAAATTAAATTAATTATCATTTAAATCAACTCTTATAAATAAATTAAACTTACTTTATTTATTATTGGACCAACTCCTGTTGATAGATTAAATTAGTTATCATTCTGTTATTTTTTCCCTTATAAAAACAGTTGAGTTGATTCATGCGTATTAATAATTTATATTTCTCACTTTATTCTCTTTGTTAAAAGGATAAACTACATGCAAAACTACTTAAATATAAGATTAATATTAAAATAACTATCGTTTTTAACAAATATGTCGGTCAATAATATAATTAATTTCGAAAACGTATGAATAATAAGGATTAAATGTGTAATTATATCAATTTATTTCTATCAGTCATGTCATCCATCTATTAGTTTTTAACGACCGGTGGCTATTTCGAAATCAATTATATTATTAACTGACATATTTATCGATTTTTAAAGAATGGTAGTTATTTTACACCAACCCTATAATTAGATAAGCATATACGTTGGAACTCACGGGGAGAAATTATATTATGGATCATTCTTATCACATCATCTATGTGATCAATCAATCAAAAATATTTATTTAATTATTTTTTTTTACTTCATCAATTTTACTAAGTGAATTTTTATTTGATAAAAACTGTATTTAAATTTAACTTACAGTAAATATTAGTAAAAATTCACTTGATAAAATTGATGAAGTAAAAAAATAACTAAATAAATACTTTTAATTAATCAATCTCATAAATTATATAGTACGAATGACTCATAATATAATTTTTTCGCGTACGAGTGATAGTTACATTGCAAGACTCGAAGAAAGTGAAAAAGGAGGGAACCAATCGTATTAATACAACACAGACGCCCACCACGACTCTCACTCGGGACTTTGGCACTAGTGTAGTTATAGGAATTAAAAGGGTTAAATATACATTTGGTACCTGAATTAATTAGTTCTTCTCAATTTTTTACATTATATCATAAAATCATTAATAATAATTGTAGTCATAAAATTTATATATTGTATCATTTTGATCTTAATTTATATATTTTAATACCAATTAAAGGGAAAATATCTTGTTCAGATATTAATTTAAAAATATTTTTTTAATATTAATTTGATAAAAAATATATAATTTAAATACCAAATTTAAAGTAAAATCTACTTAAGTACCGACTTGAGAGAAAGAATGTAGTTTAAATTCCGGATTTATATTTAACCTAATTAAAATAAATGAAAAAGAAACCACGTCATCATCACCCATTTTATCCAACCACCACCGGCCGTTCCCAAATCCATCCCACCTTCCCTTAGCTGGTTTCTCACTGTAGCTGTGCCCCACTACCCATTTTAATTATATTTAAAAATTTTAATTAAATTAGAAAATAAACTACTTAAATAATCATTCAACCATAAAATTAATTTGGATTTGATCACAATAATTTATTGTTAAAATTTAATGAAAAAAATATGACAGTTAATAAAAATTTATATAATTATATATTTGATTATATTAATTATATATTTTATTAATTTATTTATAATTTTATTTTAATAAAATAATTTAATTATTTCATTGTGTCTTCATTTATTTCTGTCTAGGGTAATTAATATATTTTTTAATTAAGTGATATGTGTTGTCACATGATTAAGGGAGTAAATAAAAATTATTAAATTATTTATATATAGATAAACTCCTTCAATAAAATAATAAGTATTATTATATCATTAAATAATATAATTATTTTATTAAAATAAATTAAAAATAAATTAATGAAAAAAATATAAAGGATCACATTATTCTTTTTATTAGATTTTAATGATAAATGATCATATTAAGATTATTTATATAATTAAGTGATAATATTGACACAATTAAAAGTATATTGATTAAATCAAAATTAACCCATATTTAAATGGTCATTTGAGTAGTTTATTCTTAAAAATGTTCTTTCTATTTCCTCTTGGTTTCCTCTTCTCTAGATAAAATCTCCATTTCTTTCACAAATCAGAGCTTTTCTTCTTCAAACAAGAAGAATTCTGTACTCAGAAACCATGCCTGCTTGGTGGGGTAAAAAGTCAAGTAAAAGCAAGGAAGACAGTCCTCGAAATCAAACTTCCCGTGGCAGCTCCGATGGATTAATCAAGTCTTCACTAAATAAAACCGGCGTTGCTGTTGCTGTTGCCGTCACTGGTGGGAGAAAGAAAGAAACTGTCGATGACAACAGGAACAAGAGCAGTAACAGCTTCCCGAAGGACTTCGATAATGGAGGAGGATTTGTTCTATTCACCCGTAATTCACCACGCGCGAGCAAGGATTTCGGTGGTGGTGTTTCCGGCTCTGGGTCATCCGGATTCTCGGGTTTCGATTCGGATTCAGGGGAGAAGAGAGGGATTCCGCTACCCAGACCATTTGTCTCAAGTGATCATGTTGTCGGTTTGGGATCTGGGTCGCCTTCCGTTTGTAGTTTTAGCTCTTCTGGTTCCTCCGAAGATAATCAGATTGCTAATGATCCGGTTCAATTCCTTGCCTACAGGTCCCCCTCCCCCTCTCTTAATGTATAGCAGCCTAGCAGGTTCTGAATTTTGATAAAATTTAATTTATTATTTTTTCTGTATTAATGGGAGCAGTTACATTTTTTTAATAGAAATCAATATTGATTTTTTTAAAAGAAAAGTTCTCTCGTTTCTTGTCTGTCAGTTCAGTTTGATTCCCTTTTTTCCTCGTGATTTTATCAGAATTGTGATATGGTATTTAGCTCTGCAGACAAGAGATTAATGATTTCTGTAATAAACTGAAATACAGGTCATATATTGATTTGAGAGGCCAAGGTGAAACTAGAAGCAACATGCGGTCGAGAAGCCCCGGTCCAAGGTCGAGAGGACCAACCAGCCCAACATCACCTCTTCATCGACTCTCTGGAGTGAGTCTGGAATCTCCAACAGGGAAGAAGGAAGATGGGAAATCTTTGTGTCATAAGTTGCCTCTTCCACCAGGTTCTCCAACTAGCCCTTCTGCCTTGCATAGCACAAGAACTTGTGGTGGAGTGAGTGAAAGCTTGCCTTGCAATCTATCAAAATGGCGTAAAGGGAGACTATTAGGGAGGGGAACTTTTGGACATGTTTACCTTGGATTTAATAGGTAGGACTTGCTTTATGTAAAAGTCATAAATGCTTAAAAGAGAGTTTATTAGTGAAAATAAATAGCTGTTGTTATCATGCATTCTGCTAATATGCAACATAACAAAGATATTTATGAAGTGTTATCACTCCAGATTCCAGATATTTAGATTAAGTTTGTTTATAGTTTTTTTTTTTTTTTCCAATTAAGCTTCTCTAACTATTGTGTATCCATTCTTGTCAGTCAAAGCGGGCAGATGTGTGCAATTAAAGAAGTCAGGTTTGTTTCAGATGATCAGACGTCAAAAGAATGCCTCAAGCAACTGAACCGGGTAATAGTCTTGTTTGGTTCTCTCTGAATACAGCATTATAGAAACTACAAACATCTGTCTGATTTCACTTTCAGTAGCTTTATACCAGTTGATATTGAAACCATTTACAAGTTACCATGTTTTGGTTTCTAACCCGTTTTAACGTAAACAGGAGATAAATTTGCTGAGTCAGCTATCTCATCCAAACATTGTTCGATACTATGGAAGTGAACTGGTATAGTTTCTATATGCAGCTTAGAGACATAATATGGAAACAATTTACTTGCATATCATTGGATTCCTTCTGTACAACTATATGGACTTGTTTCATAGTAAATTTAATTGCCGCTTTTGCAGGGTGAAGAAACACTCTCTGTTTACTTGGAATATGTCTCTGGAGGTTCAATCCACAAATTGCTTCAAGAATATGGTGCCTTCAAGGAACCTGTTATTCAAAACTATACAAGACAAATTCTTTCCGGGCTTGCTTACTTACATGGAAGAAATACAGTTCACAGGTACTTGGATGTGGTTCTAGTTATGGATGTTTAGTTGTATGTTTTACAGAGGCTTCAGCTGTTTCTTATGTTTCAAAGCTGTGAGTTTCGTATTGCAGAGACATAAAAGGGGCAAACATACTAGTGGATCCTACCGGTGAAATCAAGTTGGCAGACTTTGGCATGGCAAAACATGTATGTTACCTAATCTCTTCTTGAGGATGATGGCCTTAGTTCTATTACTGAAACTTCAATATCTCTAAAAAATAGTTGTGGCTAAGATGATAACTATCTATTAAATGACTTTGATAGGATGCTATTTTGTTGTAGAAAATTTGTGTTTTTCTATAATAAAAAATCTCCTTTAGACAACCCCTTAAATCCCTGTTTAACTGCAAATTTGATATTTTTTCTTTATTGCTTTCTCCCTTTCACAGTGCTGAATGTAGCCTTTAGGGGGTAAATCTAAGACTTCGATGTAAATTTAACAAATTAGATACCTTCAAATCAGAACTGAAAATGGCGGCCAGTGAACTAAAACTAGAAACCTGCCTCCCTTTTCTGCCTGTCTGTAGACTAAAAATTAAGACTGGCTGTGATCTTTACTCCCCACCTTTATAGCATCTTTCTTTTCCCAGCTAGTGATCAGGACAGGACACTAATTTCCCGTCTTTTTGACCCAGATTACAGCTTGTGGTACAATGCTTTCATTCAAGGGAAGTCCTTATTGGATGGCACCTGAGGTATCACTTTTCCTCTATCACAACTATATGATCACTGAATCACTCCCTGTCTCCCTTGTCATAAACTTGTTAACTGCTATCACAGTGCTAATTATTTTTGCCACTCTACAGTTCTCCAAGGTATGGCCAGTTATTCGAATATTTTATTGATTTCAGGTTGTAATGAACACAAATGGATACAACCTTGCAGTGGATATATGGAGCTTGGGTTGTACTATACTTGAAATGGCAACATCAAAACCACCATGGAGTCGGTATGAAGGGGTGCGACATACTAATTCCAAACATCTCTCAGATAATATATTTGTCTGCCTCACTCTTTGATGAGGAGTAATCCTTTTGATATTTCTTTGTTCAACAGGTGGCTGCAATATTTAAGATCGGAAACAGCAAAGATATGCCTGAGATTCCTGATGACCTTTCCAATGAAGCAAAAAGTTTCATCAGGCTTTGCTTGCAACGAGACCCATCGGCACGACCTACAGCCTTGCAACTGCTAGATCACCCTTTCATTCGTAACCAAGCAACAACAAGAGTTGCTAACATAAGCATAACCAAGGATGCATTTCCTTACACATTTGATGGAAGCCGCACTCCGGTATATATTCTTAAGATGATTTTCATTACTCTTACTGCATATACTTTTACTTGCATACATTTAATGAGGACTTCACCCGTGCATTCTAAATTGATTGACATAGAAAATGCTTATACAAACATCTTCAGCTTCTTGGTTTTAATATAAAAGCATATCGTTTTTGGACGTGGATACTGCATAAATAGAAACCTAGTATTATGGTTAAACCCACCTTTTGAAGATGAAATTACTATGTTATGCTCTTATTTTTGAACTTTAATTGTTTTATGCAATTTTTTTTGACATTTCAATTCAACAAATAGCAGCAGCACTTTTCACAGTGATGCTTAACAGTTGAGCTGGACATATATTTTGTTTTTACATTTCTAAACCATTATCCTGTATATCATTGAACACATGCACTTGAAGTTTGCTTATAACTAAAATTGGGTTTAAGCTAAATCTCTGTTGTTTTCTTAACTATCCGAGCAGCCTGTATTAGAAATGCAGTCGAAGAGAAATAATATCCTCTCATTTGATGGAGATTATGGAATGGGAGGAATGACTACAACTTCAAGAGCATTGAGGAGTCCAAGGTACTAACAATCATAACACATTTGTCCTTCATTTTTATTTGCTTAAAATACATGCATGAAGTTCTAAAGTAAGTTGCCAACCATGTATTTATGCACAGAGATAATGCAAGAGCAATCACATCTTTGCCTGTATCTCCTTCTTCAAGCCCCTTAAGATATGCTCCAGCATACAAGAGTTGTTATCTTTCTCCTCCTCATCCAACTTACCAGTTTGTAGGACAGAGTGGTCGTAACTCAGGTGACTTCTCTGGAAATGCATTGAGACCAAACCCGAGATACACTCAGGATCCTTGGTTCGAAAATTCACAACAAAAATTTCGTACACCAGGCACCTCGCCAAGAACAAGACCTCTTTGAGGGTTATTGTACATAGCAGTAGGATAAAAAAGGCGTTTTCCACTCTGTCAAAGTATTCTTGTTGCATGAAAGGAACCTCCCCTCCTATGTTGCTTGGAAAAGATGAAGATGGTAGGATTTCCTTTTTCTTTTTAAATATTGTAACAATATATCGTTGATTTTTTCACTTGTATATGGAAGGTGGTGACCTCATTTGTAAACATGGACGCTGTTGTATACTACTAGTTCATCAAAAAGTAGTTAATACCATAACTAGTCCTCAACGGTTTAGTTATAGTATACAGATAGAAAGCTTCATTGTAAAGCTAGCTGCAGTCCAGATGGTGTGGGTCATGTCATGTGCCTTTGTACGGAAACACGCTTCTTAAATCTTAATGAATCTGTCTGCATTTATCAGATTACAGTCCTTACATGCCATTCATCTTGTTTGTATTTCTGTTATTGGCTAAGTCTGTGTGGTGCAGTGAGACTGAGAAGAGACACTGAATCTGGTCATTCAGTCATTTTCACAGCCTCACGATAACCAGACAAAGATAGCAATCATGTTCCGGATAAGAAAGGCGGCTCCATAAATAACGTGTCTTGAAAATTCCTTCAATTTTTTAAAGGAAAAAAAAATGGTGTGAGATTACAATGACATCCATTCATTTTTTTTTCTCCTTATAAACATTTAATTTAACTCGTTTGGATTTTTTTTCTTCTTAAAGGTAATATGCGGTTTTTATCTCGTGCATATCCAGAACCAGATGTTTCTCCATGACCATAACTAGGAGACAGCTTTACCATCATTATAAACAGATGCAATCTCCCACGAGATACAATTCATCCCATTAATGGCTTTAATAATCACTTCTCCCTCAGCTGTCGGTATTCGAGCTACCCTTATCCTCGGCCAGAAATGCAGAGTTGGTTACAACTTGTGCGTTGGTTCTTACTAATATCTCCCGCATTGGAATTCGGCAACAAGACGGAGAATTAGATTCATTATCACTAGGGACGAATCCTGGTGTGACAGTTTGATTTTTGAGGAGGTTTAATAAAAAAATTAATATTTTGAAGGTTTTTTTTTTTAATTTAAGGGTATAATAATATTTATTTTTAAAAAAATAAAGTTCTAATTAAAATAAAAAATTATGAAACTCTAGGAGAATTTAAATAATTTTACAGAGTTTAATTGAATATATTCAAAAAATTTAAGACTGGATTGACATTTCTAACAAATTCAGGTAGACATTGTATGGATTCCCATGCAAGTTCCCATGATTCTCTTTGGAAGGCTTTTGGACATTGATATGAACGCTTTCACCAGTCAAAAGGCCCTCCAAGATTGCGCAGAACCTGTCCTGAGTCTCCGTGACATTATCATACAGGTTCGGTGTACGTGTTACAGAGTCATTACTTTCTTTTTAAAAGGCATGTCTAATAAGATATACAACGTCATTGTTTATATATTTCAAAACCTCTCTTTTTTCTGAGGTGAGATTAATATTCCTTGTCTCTTTTCAGACGAGACATACATATATGCCTAAACCTCTCCCTTCTTTGGTGGAGCTAACAAATGCCACCAAAACGGTCCCGGAGACTTTAACTTGTTATCTCCTATGATATAGCTCAATTCTACTACTGGTTTTCAGACTTAGTTTATGCTTGGCTGGTGAAAATGTCTGTTACTTGCAGACTGACGCAGGGACATCACTGGTTGATCCAACACTACCAGTTATTCTAGCATCACAAGTTGGATTCAGCTGTGTTTTAGTCGAATTCGAGCAAGCTTCCATGGGGATTGTTGGTATACATATATTCTTCATCTTCATAATAACAAGGGTGCATTATTTTTCCTAATTAGACATGTAAATCTCATACCAGAAATACAAACACTGGGTGAAACGACCCCATATCGTCAGTCATATTCTGTATCAAGATGACAGTAACCAATGTTTTGAATGAATGAGACAAGTAGATTTTCATTCAGACACTTTATTCTCTCGCAGTCGTACAATATCGTCGTGAATCGAAACCATATAATAATGATATGAATATATAAAGAATTAAATATGTAATTATAACGATTTTTGTTAATTGTTACATCATTATTTACTTTGAAATTGATAGTAGGGGTATACATTCGGTTAATTCGGTCGGTGTCCGAACCAAATTAATTATAATCAAATTAACCAAACCGAAATAATTTTGGTTAATTCGGTCAGTTTTTGAATTAACCGAAATTTATTATAAAACTTTGTATAAATTGTACAATAAGTCACTAAATTATAATAAAATAATTTTTTAGTCACTAAAGTTTTATTTTATACTAATTTGATAACAGTTTAATGACAATTTTATAATGTATCAAAAAATTTAATGATCATTTTATAGTTTTTAAAAGTCTAATAACCAAAATAAGTATATATGTAATATATATAATATTTAATATATAATATTTTTGGTTAATCGTAAAATATATATAAAGGGAGATCATTATTATAAATATTCTTAAAGATATATGAAAAATTACATTATTAATTTTAGGTCGGGTGAGTCGAGTAAAATTTTTTTTTCTACCCTAAACTCAATTCTGTCCCAACTCAAACTTAATTTTTTTAAAATAAAAACTAATCTGATCAAATCGAATTAAATCAAAAGGATTTGAGTTCCATGGGGAATCCTTATTTACTAGACGCCTCTAACTGTAACATTTCCCATCGCATAGGTAATTCCCATAAACCCCCATTCAACATAACCATAGCAAAGAACAACATGAATATCTCTACTCTTGCTCCTACATACCTCTCTCGTCTTCCCCCTCTTCGCTCAACTTCTACGAGGTTCAAACTATAAAGTTCTTTCAGCTAAGCATTTTATCGAACAATTTATATTCCCCTCCTCCTTTTGCTTTTGGCTTTTTCTTTCTTGTGGGTTTTTGAGTCCTGTGTTGTTGGTTGCAGGGACAATCCAACTGAAAATTTTGCTATCGAGGGTTGTAATATCAATTTCTCGGTTAACACGAGGCAGGGCAAAATATTGCCGATTCTGAAGGATTGTTCAATTCGGATTCCGTCGGGACAGTTGTGGATGCTTCTTGGACCTAATGGTTGTGGTAAATCTACCCTTTTAAAGGTACCTTCGGTCTCAATTTTTTTTTGTTCTTTTTCCCTATTAGAATATCGATATTAGGCATCAATAATCTAAAAAAAAGGTAAATGCTACTTGTCTCAATTGTCGCTATAAGGTTCAATTTCAATTTCCTTGAATTTGTGAACTTCTGCATTGTACTTTTCAGATTACAATGTATGCAATGTTAAGGGAATTCAAATAGTTGGGCAAAAAATGGCTATTGTGATATGAGAAATAGTGGTCTGTCATTGTGTGTTTGATAGATTCTGTTTTAGTTTTGAAAAACGGCCTGGATTATCATGAGTTGGCTGTATTGCGAGTCATGCAGATCTTGGCAGGTCTTCTGACGCCAACAAATGGGACTTTATTCGTTAGGAGACCAAAGAGTTATGTATTCCAAAATCCAGACCATCAGGTTGGTTCTTTTCCTTAGCAAAACAATACTATATGTTTTGTATTCTGTTCTTGGTTTAATTTTGTTACCATCAAGCCAAAGAGTTTTGTATCTTGGCTAATGGATTTTTGTTTGGAGGGGGGGGGGGGGACTTATGATTGGAATGTTATAGTTTCCTTAACCTAGATTTGACCATGACATTGTAAAAATCCATATTGGTGATGTTAGATGGTTAGACTTGATTATTGTCATTCATATTTTATGATCAAAACTATAAGAAATAGATGTGCTCACCTTTTATGAGTTATTGCAGTAGAATGTGAACTCTTTAGAAAATGTAGTTGAAACTTGAAACACTTTTAGACTTCTAAGGATTTACTGAATTTCAGTTGTAAAATGTTTCTGCAGCTGAGGCTAAATTTACTTATAATCATTGTAGATGGGGTGAATATGTTTTGAGAAATTTAAGGACTAGGAAGATAGATTTTTATCAGTTTCTTTCATTCTTACAGAAGCTGTATATTCAAGTGTCATGCCTCTCTAAAACTTGTATCAATCGATCCTGGGTTATTTCGGGGGTTCTCTTGTATTCCTGGTTCACAGGCCAGGTGTACATAATTTGCCTTCTTTTCCACTTCAGCATTCCCCTCTTTAGTCTCTGATCATATCATTCTCATAGTGTTGTAGTTGAACTGAAATTTCTGCATAGTCTTCCTTCCACTAATGCCTTCTCCATTGACTATTCGATTTAACATTTTATATTCATGTAGGAAGACTGGAAGAGCATGAAATAAGTGTTTTTCTGGTTGAAGTTTCCCATGATTTCTAATTCTAAACATAGGATATCAAGTAACCTTGAATACATGGTATCTCTGCATCATCTGCCACAGTTCATTTACATAATACCACATCTTTGAAGCAGACATTCCCAAAGCTTAAGAAATGATGAATGGTCATCAAGAAGGATTTTTTCCCACAATTCTACATTTTTGTGGATTTGACATGTTCCTTGAAGCTTGTTGAATGTCCATATAAAATTAAAACATGGGAATTGAGGAAGAAAAATTTGGATCCCCATAGTGCCTTTCTTTTATTAAAGAATTTATTTATGAAAATAATAATACTAAGAAGAAATTGGCAATAAATTTGGTTTTTGAAATTTAGGGTGAGCAAAACTCGATTCGAAAAAAATTCAAAAAATAAAGTTTGAGTTATGAAATGGAAATTCGAATAACACAAATTTTAGTAATTAGTGAATTGGATTTTAAGTTTGAGTCATGTCCCTCAATTTTTCATGATATATATATAGCAATATAAAAAATATGAAAAAAAATGTCACACATGAAAAAATATGAAGAAATCTGTGCACTTGCATATCTTATATGAGTAGAAAAAGTTGTCTAAATTGAATTCAAATTGTACTATAACATGATATTTAATTAAAATTAAATTTGTATAGTAACTCGAAAACTTGACTTGAACTCAACTTGAATAAAAAAAAAATCAAATAAAGTTTGAGTTGTAAAATATGATGTTTTAACTTGAATAACTTAGATTTTTTTACTCTACTTGATTGAATGTGGTTTCACTAATTTCTTCATTTTAGCTTTGAGTTGTTTTTCTCTCTGTGTAATTGTTTCACTGAACCACAGTGTAGACTGCTAACTGAAATGAAGTGTCTGATCTGGTTTCTTGTATATAATATGATTTCCATTTTTCAATGGTGAAGGACCATGCTTAGTTCAGCATTGGTTGCATATGACATGACATAGTTATGCCTGTAGGTTTTCTCTTAAAAAAAGTAAATAGTGATGGTAATTCATTTTCCCCTTAGAGAAGAATTAGCTTTTAATAAGCATGCAATCTTAATATCTGCTACTTCCTTTTCTTTGAAGTTTTGCTCTTCTTCTTCGCTGCAGCCTTCATAATATGTGTGCACAATTTAAATTATTGCATTCTTTGCTGATGTCAATATGTTGGACAAAAACTTGTCTACAATGAATTTGCTGAGTGATAGTTCTGATGTGAACAATCTTTTATATTGGTAGTAGAGTTCTAAAGGAATTAACCCGAGTTTACACACACCAGATGCATCTTTCATCATGCAGGTTGTGATGCCTACAGTTGAAGCAGACGTTGCCTTTGGTCTTGGTAGATTAAACTTAACAAATTCCGAAGTTAGATCCAGGGTGTCAAAAGCTTTGGATGCCGTCGGCATGTTTGAATACCTAGAGGTAAGTAAGATTTTGTCAACAAGTTTTGGATACTAATACATTATGTTGAATATTGTAATGTTTTTAATATCTTGAACTTGTGTCAGAGGCCAGTTCAAACCCTTAGTGGTGGTCAAAAGCAAAGGGTCGCCATTGCTGGTGCTTTAGCTGAAGCATGTAAAGTTTTGCTTCTGGATGAGCTTACAACTTTTTTAGATGAAAGTGATCAGGTGAGTCAATAGCAAATACATATATCAAATATTATATAAGCAAACAGTTATCTACACCTCTATAATTTGAGCCTTTTTTCCAAATAAAACTCTTTGTATGACCTGATTAGATGGGGGTGATAAAAGCGATTCGTAATCTTTTGAAAATATCGGAAGAAGTCACAGCATTATGGGTGACCCATCGTTTGGAAGAACTTGAGTACGCAGATGGTGCAGTTTACATGGAAGATGGAAGAGTGATTATGGATGGGGATGCATCACAGGTAAGTCAATTCATCAAAGCCAAGCAATCTTCGTATATTAACCGTATAAATTCTTGAGTGCAATAGATGTATGGTGATGATCGTTTGTATAATAGTAAGTATACAATGTTTGAGAAACGATTACCCTGATGCCAACTTTCATTGTTTTGGTATAGCAACTGTAACTTTTATGAATATATATATGAGTTTTGAGGTTGAACATGTTTTGTATTATGGTTTTAGGGTTAAAAATTATGTTTGAATCAAGTAATAGAAACTCTTTGTTATTGGAATTATGATATTGTTGCTAAAGTTAAATATAGTTTTAATTGAAAAATAAATCATTTTAAGAAAATAATGTCTAGATATATCACTTAGCTTTTTAGAGTTAGATGCTTAATTTTTTCGTTTTATTTCGTAATCATTTTCGGATTTTGATGGCTAAAACCATTAAAAAAACCGATGAATGTCTCGCACATCGTGTGATTTTAGTTATTTTTTATTTATTTTTTAAGGCATTATTTTATCCTTGTAGTAATTTTAAATAAACACTTTTTTTTTTTAATTTTATCAATTTATCTTTCAAACTCGTTAATTGTAGACGTTTGTTAAACTAATAAAACTGTTTATCTTCAGTTGCTCTTTATCATGTTAGATACTCTATCATTAAGTAATTAACAATATTTAAGTTAGTATATTTATACATCATTTTTAAATAAATTATTATCCTGTAATAAGATGATGAGAATTAATTTTGATGATGTGATAATACAATTGATATAGAATTTTAATAGTTTTGTCATTTAACGATAATAAAAATTTAAAATCTTAAAGACTCAATATGTAATTAATAAAAGTGTGATAAATTTAATATATAATTAATAATTGTATGATTAGTCTGTTAGATTTTTATTCTTTATAAATTAATTTAACAATGTTCAATATTAATGATGTTCAGCGGTGTTCGACGCTCGTTATAAACTCATCTTTTTATTATCATGGTTAAGGTTTGTGAAATTAGTTTCAATTACTTTTTAAAAAATATGTTGGTTAATTATAAATTTAAATTATTTAATTTTTAATTTTATATCGTACCAATTAAATTGGATAATCGATTGATCAATTAGTTATAATATTTGATCAAGGTAATATATTTTTACTTTATTTATTAAATTTAATAATCGTTTAATTAGGGTAAAAATATAAAAAATAATTAAAAAGTAAAATATAGAGAGTTCATACCTAATAAATTTACCCAAAGTTAAAAACATTTTTTAAAATATTAAAATATCAAAATTATTAAGTTATAAATATATTTTAATACATAAAATTTATAAATATTATATATAATTAATCATATTAATCGATCAATTTTACTTAAAATTATAAATTATAATCGAATTAAAATAATTTTATTTTAAAAATATATCAATTAGATGTTTTGATTTATACAAATATATTCTAAAGTAATCAAAATAGAAACAATTGCATAATGTTTATCGTTATAAACTGAGAAATTATATCATGGGTCAGTACCACCACGTCATTCATGGACCAACCAATAAAAATTATCTATCTCATTATTTTTTTATTTTTCAAGTGAAAAATCACTTAGAAAAAAATATGACAAGAAAAGATGGATAGTTTTTATTGGTTGGTCCCATAAACATATAATAAGACTTATACATGATATAATTTTTCCTATAAACTATAGTAAAATCGAAATAATTTATCATAAAAGCTCGGTGACCACCAAAGCCCCCCTCTTTAGGTTGGTTAGTTGAGTTTGGGTCTTCTCTTCTCCCGAAAGGAAGTCGCGGCGTTTGTGCTCCAACGAGTAGATTGGAAATGGAAGCCTCACAGTCACAGACATCATCAACGAACGCAACACAAATTCCTAATCCTAACAACAATTTCAACAACAATAGCAATTCGATACTATCATCCACGCCGGTGTGGCCCACAATCGACGGGCCCTTGGGACTCTCGGAGGAAGAATCGTTATCATACGCCCGGAGGTTCTACGTGTTCGGTTATGCGCTTCTACCTTTGCTTTGGGCCGTTAATTGCTTCTACTTCTGGCCCGTTCTCCGCCACTCCCGCTCCTTCCCTCGCCTTCGCCCCTGTAATTATCATTTCTAACTCATCTTCTTTAATATTTCGTTAACTTGTTTTTATTTGAGAAATTTTCGATTTCTTTTCCGAATGCTTTTTGATCCTTTGCATTTATAGGCTTGATCACGATTGAACATTAGTTGTTGCCCCCTTCATTGTAAATTTTTTGTGGTTCTTTACTGATGCTTGATCTGCATATTTGTTTAAATTTCTAAGTGACTTATCAATGTATGGAAACCTTAGGGTATGGACGAGAGGGAAGAAAATAGATGACTTAGTTTTAAATAAATAAATTGAAAATTCAGTATTTTGAATAACGAAAGTACATGATTTTGCTTTTCTATTGAACGATTATGATTGCATGTTATAATTAGTTATTTTCTAATTACTTGAATGTTTAGACTAGTAAAACTTTAAACTATTTTTAAGTTCACAGATTGTTGGTGAGTGGAAAAAAAGAAAAGAGCTTGTATTTCTATGATATTGCTTTAATCATTTGCTTTTTTAATCTAAGTTTCTTAGGCCTACATAATTTCATGTCAGCAGCTATTGTTCCTTTGCAGTCTGAACCCAAATAAACCAGAGCTTCCACACAGTTTCATTGGAATCCATTAACCTTTTTTGATGTCCAACATCACAATCTGTAATATTGATGAGAATTTGGTTTCATAATTGTGATTACTAATAGGCAAAGTTGAAAGTCGTACCATTTATTCAGTTATTCTGCTCCATATTTGGCATTGCTGAGATGGATAGAAAAATGTTTGGTGTTGACAAACAACAGTTTTCTCTTCCATTCTCTTGGCCTATACGCCATGGAGAAGGGAGGAGCTAGTTCTTTACAGCATTGCTCATAGTTGCAACTTGCAAGGAACTTAACATGTACCAATTTGTGCTACATGTATGGAGTGAGGTATATCATCCTGTTAATTTGTAGTACAACTGTACAAGGAGGTAGGTCAGTTTGCTACTAAGAATTGTGGTATCACAAAGCATGCAGTTACCAGAGGCACCTCACTTTGAGGTCTAGAAGGTGCATTTGCTGCATCTTAACATTATCTTGCTATGTTCCTTTGCCCTCGATAGCAAGCGGTGAACACGGGTCTACAGTGTAAAACTGTATTAGCAAACGATTTAGCCTTTGGGAATGTTCTTTAACAAAATCTTTTATGTCTTCTTTATACTCTATATAGCTTATGCAAGTATGAAGTCTTTTGGTCACTTTGGTAGTTTGGTGGGTAAAAGTAACTGAAAAGACTATTTTTATGAAGGATGCATTTACGAACAGTAAAACATAAACATTTAGATAAGAATCATGTTGAAATTGGAATTGATATCGACAGTTTGACACACACGATTAAAATAATTGGCACCATAATATATATCTCCTAACTCCACCCATGGGGATGTTTGGTGATATTGTGAAAAATATTGATATTCATATTTTTGTTTGAACCAAATCAATCATTTATGTTTCTCCTATTGTTCTTCCTGGTTCTTTTTTCATTGCAAAGTCTGGGATAATTGTTCATTTGTTATAATAAACATTTATTTTTGCAGATGTTGTGGCCTCAGCAATTGGGTTTTCAGTGTTCTCAGTTCTTTTGTGTTCTTGGGCGTTGACATTTGCCATAGGAGGAGAACATCTTTTCGGTCCTTCCTGGGATCAACTGGTAATGTATAATGTTGCGGACCGGTTAGGTTTGACAGGTTGGAGTTAGTCATCTTCCCTTTCAATATGTTATGACTGCTAGCTTTTGCATTATAGATCTCTAAACTATATCACAAAAGAAGAAAAAGCAATGACATGCGGAATGAATTGTTAAACACTCATTTGAAGTCTAGACGTGTATATTCTGATTGTAGAACCGATTCTGCTTTCGTAATTAAAATTGCCAGATTTTCTGAGGCTTAAGAGCTTGATATGTAGAATGAATGCAGTCAAGCATGAGATCTTTTTTTAGTATTATTTGATGTTTGTGCATCATTGAAATGATCTACATAAATGAAGAATTATATTGTATTGCTGTGATTTGGTAGTGACCATGATTCTAGCTAGATTACCACTGCAAGTTCTCAAGTAATGGACAAATTGACAATTACAGTCGTCTAGATTGATATGTTTTGGTGTATCAGTTTAGGTTTGTAGATTTTTTAAAAATATTTTTCATAGATATTATATATACATATGAATATATCTCAATTTTATGCATAAACATATGAAAGTATAAAATATAAATGATTAAGTTCAATAACTTAATTAAATGATTAAAGTTTATCATTAAATGAAATTATAAAAAGAATTCAAGTAGAATGTTTTTTTTTTCATTTTCGTGTCCCGATATTAAAAAAATAAATTTTAAACATTAAATTCTAAAAATTAATTATATCTCAATTCCTTAAATTTTTTTAACCTATTTTTTAGTGTAAAATATAAATAAAAACATCAAAAGATACAGTACTGCAATATTCAAGTCAAGTTTTCCAGGAGAGCTAGGTTGAAATAAATTATGGTTCACAGTAGTTTTTAGCATGGTATTCACAAAACCCTAGTCTGCCTGCAAAGCCAATAGGAATAGGAAGTACAAATTTTAGATTCCAAAGTGGACCCAAAGTTGAGGGTTGCCACTTGCACCAAACCAACCATGAAGAGTGAGGCAATCTCACCTTATCCACACTCCGACCACAATCATTTGTCCAAATCATCGTCTCTTCATGTCACATCAATCCTTTCCAGACATCCCCAGTCACAAATCTATTGCTAATGACTTTGTAAGAACAAAATAAAGAAAATTAAGCTTCACTTTCTGCAGTAAACAAGTAGTCTCCTTCTGTACTATGGCTGCCATGAACTCCAGCGTTTTGGCCTGCAACTATGCAATCTCGGGAAGTGGATCATCTGGTCTTAATGCCAAAGTGTCATCAGTTGCTTCCCCAGTCGTTTCTGGTGGTCGCAGGTTGCCTTTGATTAGAGCCTTACAGGCTAAAGTCTCTGACACCAAAGAATCAGGTGGCAGTGAAGGAAGAAGAGCTGCTGTGCTGTATTTGGCGACTACCCTTTTCACCACAGCCGCTGCTGCTTCCACAAATGCCGGTGTCATCGATGATTATCTTGAAAAGAGCAAAGCCAACAAGGTATGTTTGCTATGAAAACTGAACTAAAAACATGAGTGGAAACATGGTTGGTCTAGTTTTAACATTGATTAAGCTGGGAAAGCGCAGGAATTGAATGACAAGAAGAGGTTGGCCACAACTGGAGCAAACTTTGCCAGAGCATACACTGTTCAGTTTGGCAGCTGCAAGTTCCCTGAGAACTTTACCGGCTGCCAGGATCTTGCAAAACAAAAGGTTCCAACTCTCCTCTTGTTTATTTGGGTTGATGATGAGATGATATTTGGTTGAGAATTTCTTTTGTTGGATTTTTGGATGCAGAAAGTACCATTCATCTCTGATGATTTGGCCTTGGAGTGTGAAGGAAAGGATAAATACAAGTGCGGTTCCAATGTTTTCTGGAAATGGTGAAGAGATCCCAAATGTAAATTTCACTTAAAAAACTTCCACAGTTCCACTCTACCTCAATCATGCATCTAATTTTCTCTCATTTCTCTCTGTATTGTTATGCTTTTATTTCATAAAACACACTGAAAATGTTCTTGATCATAAGTTGTTGAAACAGAAATGCTGCTGCTTTAAACTAGACAAAGTGTTTCCAGATAGATCTTGCTTAATTGTGCAGCATCTAAGCAAGATTCGCCTTACACACACACACACACACACACAGAGAGAGAGAGAGAGAGAGAATTACTAGCTATGCAGATATCAAAATCAATAAATATAAATCAACCCTAATCATCATACTGTAATACAGTTGGAACTAGACAAATCTGTGAACCCAAGCAATCTCAACTGCTCAATGAATGTTGTATATTTTGGTAAAATTGCAGTATGCATGAGTCTCATCTACTCTCACAAAATTGGACCATACCCTCCATCCACACCCCAATTTCATGAACAACTGAAGCCCTTGTCATGCTTGTCATATGATTCACCTTTGTGGTCCTATTTGTTCAAAGTATCCGTGGCCATGGATGAAAATTTCCATATGCACTCTGGGAAGGAACTCATCTCGAAACTTTGAGCCTACGAGCAACATGTTGAGGAGCCATTGTTCTGCAAGTGGGGACATGGCAATGGAAACACGGCATCTGCACAACCGGAAACATACTCACAGTGCCATGCTGCATCTGGGGGAAGTCCAAGCAAAGTAACGTTCTTGAAGCATATTCCTTCAAACGATGCATCACGAATACCAGCCAGTACCGGAGTCTTTGTTGAATTCAAACTAACAATGTTACTAATGAAAATACCCTTTATTTTAGGCATGGCTTTAGGATCCCATCCGTTGTCAGGGTGATCATCGGAGCCTCTACTGAGCCTAATAGGAATTTTGACATGTTCCATCGTTATATTGCTTATGGTGATATTCGCAATGCACCCACCTCTGCCCTTGTCAGTTTTTATACGTACCCCAGCTGCCGAATTCCAAACATGCATATCTTCTATAGTTACGTTAAAAATCCCTCCAGACATCTCACTACCAACGCCAACACCTGAACAAGTTGGTGTAGTGCCTGAGATTCTCCTCACTTTTATGTTTGAGCTCGGTCGTGCCATTTTGATGCCATATTGATCCCATCCACTTTTCACTGCTACAAGATCGTCTCCACTCTCGATATAGCAGTCCTCAATGCATACATTGGTACTTGAGTCTGCACAAAGTTCGATGAGGATGTTGGAAAAGATGTCTATATTATGAGATTTAGAGTTTGCATTAGATGCAATGCGGAATAAGGCACACAAGAAGATGGTGAATGAGATTGACATACCTGGGTCTATTCCATCGGTATTTGGGGCATTAAGTGGAGCTAATATTGTCATGTCCTTAATAACTACATTGCTGAAAGAAAAAGTAGAAAAACTAGCTATTAGGTACTTTCCAATAATTATATAGTTGGGAAATCTTAAGATATTAATCTTTTCCGGCTTTGCTAACACAATCAAGTATCAGAGGATGCATGGATAACAAATGAAACTAGAGGAAACTGCTACAAGTTAACAGATGTCAAACCTGCAGTAAATAGGATGAATGGTCCAAAACGGCGAATTCTGGAAGGTTAAGTTAGAGATAAGAATTTTACGAGAGTTCATTAGTTCTACAAGGTGGCCTCTCGTGTGGTTTAGTGTTCTGTTCCACCACATTTCCCACCACATTTGACCTTGACCATCAATTGTCCCATTATTCCCTACAAAATTAGAACAACTCAATGCATCAGATACAAGTGCCATGGTAGAAGTAGGAATGGTAATGGTAAAATTTTCTAAATACGGTAAATGATGTCACTAGTCTAGTAGAAATATGTGCTAATTCCAAGCCTGCATATCGAAAAGATTAATTTTTATTACCTATAAGCACTTGATTAATTCAACCCAACTAGAGAATACCAAAAACAAGACTCAAGGGTGGCTTCCATTGAAGTACCAACCATTAACAATTATGAACTGCTTAACATCCCTCTGAATATTTATTCAACATTTAGAATAAGGAGATGATGTTTCTGTCAGTGATCAGCTAAATCGAATATATATTTTTTGGACTCATTTATGTAAAATAGCAACCCTTCTTTCCTTTTCATGTTATTACAAGAACTCAAAATAAAATTACCTGTAATGACAACATTGACAAGTTCATTTCCATGAATAAGGCTTATGTGTCTTCCTCCCAATCTCTCTCTCCCTCTACCATAAGAAGGCAATGGCTCTACAATAGGCCATTCCTCAGGGTCCTATCATTCAGAAACACAAATTGAAAATGTGCAGTTTTAGCAACAAATTTAAACAATTAACAAGTAACTGCACTAAAACATTTCCTTTTTCAAGATTTATACTAAATTTAATAGACCCGAAGTGTGATATACAGTAATCCACCTACATTGCACATATATCTTAGGCTCCAAGTTGATAAACAAATTAATGGAATGACTGAAATAAATTAAAATGACCAACTACATATCTATTTCATTAAAACAAGCTGTTGGGTGGCTAGAAACAAGTTTCAAACTCAACCAACTGGATTCAAAGAACCCAAAACAAATGAATATAACTTGAGTTGATCAAAACATTCATGGCATTCATTCTCTTTTCCTTAATAGAAGCAACTAAGCCTACAAGAGAAAACAGCTCAATTCAAACCAGATTGATAAAAAGTAAATTAATGGGACCCCTTTTAGTTGAACTTGCACATCAGCACCACTAAAAACAACTTGGTTTCGCATTCAAAGAAGAAAACACCGTGAGAGAAAATCAAAGCATGAAAAATACGACATGACCGAACCTAGATAGTAGATACGTTTCAAACAAGCATTGACTGAAAATCTGCCCTCTTTCTGCCTAACTTTTACATAAAGCCCCTCTCCCTTTAATTAAAACTATTAAAAAGGATCTTTTCTTCCTTGTTTTTCGGCTGAAATCGGGAAAAGAAGATTTCATTGAAAAGCAAAGTACCCAGAGACTGGAAGAAGAAGATGAAATGAAGAAAGCATTTAGATAAGGAAAACATAGTAATCCACAATTAGCTTCTAATTTACAGCATAATTAATCCCCAGAATTCAAAAGGGTATGAAGAAAGTATTAATCACAAATGAAGTTAAGCAGCTTAATAATTAAAACAAAAAACAGAGCTTTTTCTGACCTGAGAGCCTAAAATAACAGCACCCTGTTCCAGAAACAATGTGAAATTGCTAGTAAGATTGAAGCTTCCCGTTAGCCATTTCCCTTCCGGTACATTCAGCTGACCCCCGCCTTTCTCGCTAAAACGTTGCATGTAGCCTAACGCCTTCCTAAACGCCGCCGTATTAGACGTTTTCCCATCGCCAACTCCCCCGAAGTCCTTCAACGACATGACGTGTTTCCTCACCGGCAACTCTCCGAAAAACGCGGCACAACTTCCTGGGTCGTAACGTGATTGGAAGTCGACTCCGGATGATAAGGAGACGGGAAATAATGGAAAAGGAAGGATTGATTTTGGGGAGATTTGAAAAGAGAAGATTGCTAATACTGTAAAGAGTATAACAAGGAAAGCCCAAGAAGGCTTTGTGAAGTAAACCATTATTGCACCATAATTTGGCTTCTCGGATTCCATTTTTTGCTCTCTAATTCAATCGAAAGAATAGATATAATATTTATATAAAAAAATGGGATTGAAAATTTGAAAAAAAATTACAAATGAAGATTTCAAAGAATCAAAAGGCAGGAAAAGAAACGTTTTTTATTGTAATAAGAGAGGAATAAAACAGTGGGCTGTTCTGTCCTGTCCTGTTATTTCTGCTTACGTTAGACAGAACGAAGAGGAAGAAGACGGTGGCAGCTTGGATGAGCGTCTGGGCGGCTTAAAATAGGACAGAATTAATGAAAAGGATCCGTTTGGAAACAAAATACATATAAAATGTATTTTTTTTTTCGATCCGGTTTGTAGGGTAATGACAGAGAAATAAACATCTGACCAATGGATAACTGCCACGACCGCATTTTAATGTGTAATGGTGTAATGGTGTAATAATGGTGAAACGCGTGTCGTTTCGAAGAAGGCGTGTGTGATGCCGATCGTCACGGGATTCTTTTCAAACTTGGTGTTTTAAAGGGGATGTTCTGATGCGTTAGCGGTGCATAGACAGGTTATAGATATAAATCTTAAATATAATTTTAGTTTTATATATAGAGAGAGAAAAAAATTAATTATATAATATAAAATTTATTTAATTTTAAATTAATTTATGATTATTAAACAAATAAAATAAATAAATGAAATTAACAATAAAAATTAAAGATTATCACTTAAAAATTTTAAAAAATAATATTAATCATTTATTATGATCATTTAACGGTTTAAATTAATATAAAATTATATAAATTTTATAATATATAAATTAATTATTATCCAAAAAATTATATAAATTTATTTTTAATGAGTTAAAATTTTATAATTTTAAAAAATTAAAAAAAATCAAATCAAATTATACAATAAAAATTATATATTTATATAAAAAAATATTACTTAAAAATAAAAATAAAATAATTTTATTAACTATGATATTTTAAATTCAAATCATTTACGAAAAAAAATCTCATCTAAGTATGTGGTTATTCAATCAATTAAATTTAATTTTCGGTAAAAATCACAAATTTATTTTTATTTTATGTGAATTTACATGGATGGTGTTCCGATTATTACTTTGTCGGAGCGTCTCTTCCCGTGCGCCTCGAAAATGCCTTTCGGCGGAATGACAAGAACGAGTACTTCGACATTATAATTTATTCCTTTTTGCTTTTTTTTTTTTTTTTAAAAAAGGTTTAAATAAAAATAAATGTCTAATTATATATTTTTTTAACTTTAGATACTTAAAATATTTTTGTTCACCAGAAATAATTAGTTATTTTTTTAATATAATATCACCGAAAATAACAAACGATGTACCATCCGAACATTGAACACAAAATCGACGTTTGTCTTAATGTTATTTGTTGTTTTTAACAATGTATGTCAGGAAAAATGACCGGTTAACTCCAACGAACAAAAGGGTGTGCTCAGGGACGAATTTGAGGGTTTATAAATTTTTAGGGATTTAATGATTATTTTATAAAATTTGAGAATTTTAAATTTTTTTAAATATTAAAAAATGTTTTTTATTCTTCAAAAAATTATAAAAAATATTTTTTGATTAATATTTTTTTTAAAAATATAATAAGCTATCAAACGCTTAAAATTATAATAGTATAAACTTTAAACACATATTTTTAATAAAAAAATAAATATTTAAAATTCAAAAATTATATAATTTAATCCTTATTTTTTATTTATTTTTTAAAAATAGTTTGTTATAAAAAAGTATTAGAAGAAAGCTACCCGCATGATGTTATCAACAATTAAACTTTTAATAAAGCAAGTTTGTAAAGTGCTTCTGTTTGATGATATGATGAAGGTACTTGAGGAGTGTAAAAGAAGAGAGGAAATTATTTATTATTTTGTATTTAAATTCCGACATTTATTCTAAAAATATTAATATCGACTATATAAAAGAATAAAATAGAAAGTAAAAGTATAACCCAAGCATATCTGTGGGCTTCTACCTTTTTCAAGCATATCCGTTTGAAAAACAGACCAGGTAGGATTTTCTGTACACTAATGTAGTCAGGCAAGAACAAAAGACAGGAAAAGACAACTATAATCCAAGCATATTTGTTAAGTGAAAGTATAATAGGATTTTCGTATCGAGGAATACTTTTCAAGATTTTTACGAGTATAATTGAGTTATCGTAAAATTTTATGTTAAGTGAAAGTTAAATAAGTATAAACTGACAAAAGAATTTAGTTTATTTAATTTTATAAATTCGATTAAACTATCAACCACTTTATTATATTGTCGCGGAATATACTGAAACTTAAGCGTTTAAACACAAGGCAACAGATTAAACTATCGGCCACACACCATTGACCCTCTTGGTCACTCAACCTTCACCGGGCAGCATCCTTCGAGTAGAAAAATGGGTTATTTTCGTCATATCATTTATAAGACCAATTAATTAAATATGTTAATTTTTTTTATTTGATAAAAATTATTTTCTAAATTTAATTTATAATAAATACTAATGAAAACTCATTTGGTAAAAAAAAATACAAATATTGATAAAAATAAAAATGAGTCAATGAATTGATAGAAAAAAAATTATAAAGAGTTGTAGTAAAAAGAGTAAATTGAACAAAATACAAAGTTTAGATACTAAATTGTAAAAAAGAAGAAGAATTATTTAAAAAAAAAATTGAAATTACATAAGTATTCTAGTTCTCCTAGATATTCGAGTCATATTTTATTATTCAAATTATATTTAAATTTTTTAATTGAATTAAATTTATAAAAGGGTAAATTATAATTTTTATCATTAAACTTTTTTCTCACTCTTATTTTAGTCATTAAATTTTAAAAACAATTCAATTTACTCACTCAATTTTGAAGATTGATTTTTGTTTTATCATTTTATCGTTATTTTTCTAACTTTATGATAACTTTTTTTTATTAATTTTGAGCTTCCACGTAAACTCTAAATAATATTTTATTAATATAATTCCACAAAACAAAAAGTTAAGCATCCAATAGGTTTTAGATCCACAAAGTCAAAACCATAACCCATTGACTCATCAGAGATATTGTTTTGGGCGTTAAATAATTAAAATAAAAATAATTCAAAATTAAGTAAATTAAAATTTTAAAAGTTTAATAACAAAAATAAGTGGATAAATTTATTCTTTATAAAATTAGAGTTACATCAATTTAAATAAAAAAATGTTTTTCTTAAAAAATAATTTTAAAAAATTGAATCGTGTGCGTTATGTTGGCGTTGACCTCCAAACTCGAATCTCAAGTAAAGATGACGCTTTAACTACCATTCTCCCACGAACTTTCCCCTGCCGGTTTTTTCTATATAAAAAAACGATCCAAGTTTGTTTACTTCACCATTACAAAGAAGTCCAACCTCAACTACAATTACCGATATACCCTCATTCATCCTTTATTTACCTTAAATTTTTATCATTTTCTAACCGTACAGATTTCAAAATAGAATAGGTTACTCCTATGAAATTTGAGTTTAATTATAATATATATAAATATTTATAGGTAAATTATATAAATGATTTTTTATTATATTTTAATTATCTTTTATATCTTTTGACTATCAAATATTATAAATTGGTCTATTAACTAACTTTTTTGATACAAAATAGTCATGTGCCGTTAAAAGTTTGATAGGAAATTAATGTTAATGTTAACATGTTGACTTGGATTATAGAGATCGGGATGCCACATGGTTATACAAGTCAGCATGTTAACGTTTACATCAGTTTCTCGTCAAAATTTTAATGACACATGATTATTTTGTATAAAAAAAATTAGTTAATAGATCAACTTATAATATTTGATAATTAAGAATATAAAAGATAATTGAGGTATAATTAGGAGATCATTTATATAGTTTATATACGTATTATGTTTAAAAGGAATATGCAGTAAGGCCATTGTAACAGTGGTAAAGGGTGTGAAGTCTGTAAATAATTTCCCACGAATTTTCTTCGCATGGTTCATTAAATATCTTCATAGATACTATCAAAACAAATCTTCATATATACAATTTCTAAGAAATATCAATAAATTCAAACTTGCATTTATTATCCAAGAAAAAAATCCAAAAAACTTGTGTATTTTAGTTCAAAGAGGAGAAGCAAACGACCCCATTATTATATTCCACCACAAGCTTTCCACCCTCACCATTCAATTTATTTAAAAACCCACACAGTAGGGTAATATTGTTGACGATGATCATGGACAGAGACCAGGAAGAGCTTCAATTCCTTGGGTTTTATGGCATATTGAAAGAATCATTGAAGATCATATGTTCATGGAGAAAAATCTTCTCACAAATCACACTTTCCTTCATCTTCCCTCTCTCGTTCATTTTCCTAGCTCATATCCAAATCTCTCAGCTCATTTTCGCAAATATATTGAACAACCAGGATGCCTTGAGTTATACCCAAGCTGGGACGCCCGGATATGATCAACTTTCCGATGTAATATCGTCGGAATGGATTGCGTTTTGGCTCTTCAAAGCTGTGTACTTCACTTTCGTTCTTGTCCTTTCACTCCTGTCTACGTCGGCTGTGGTTTACACAATCGCATGCGTTTACACAGGGAAGGAGACGTCGTTCAAGAAGGTCGTCAGTGTGGTACCCAAGGTTTGGAAGCGGCTTTTCGTGACGTTCCTCTGGAGTTTCGCTATTGTTTTCGTTTACAACGTCGGTTCCGGCGTGTTGTTGTTGCTGCCGCTTGCTGTTCTGGGATTCGGCGGGTTGGGGATGTCGGTTTTTGCCCTTCTTTTCATCCCGTACTTGGCGGGTCTTGTTTATGTTTCCTTGGTGTGGCAATTGGCCAGCGTGGTTTCAGTGTTGGAACATGATTACGGGATCAAAGCCATGAAGAAGAGCAGGGAGTTGATAAAGGGGAAGATTGGGGTTGCATCCGCCGTGTTTCTGTTGCCGGTGGTTAGTTTTATTGGAATTCAAGCGTTGTTCGAGATCGGCGTGTTGTTTTCTTGGTCTCTGAGCGTGGAGATGAGAATCGGGATCCCTGTACTTTGCTTCTTGCTGCTGTTTCATGTGATGCTGTTCGGTCTTGTTGCTCAAACAGTGATCTACTTTGTGTGCAAATCTTACCACCATGAGAATATAGACAAGTCTTGTTTAGCGGATCATCTGGAGGTTTATCTTGGGGAGTATGTTCCTCTTAGGGCCAAGGATGTCCAACTGGAACAATTTCATGTGTAATTTTCTTTCTTCAATAAATTTACATTCTTAAACATGAATACAACCAGTCCCAACTCCCAACAGCCCATCTGAATTCATTTTGTACTAAATTGATTGGGGCCAATTATGGCGGTTGCAGTGGCAAAATCAGCTGATGGCGGCTGTTGAGATTGGTTTGAAGAAGATGGGAATTGAGGATGATCTATAAAGCAACTAAAATGACATCTCCTCTCCAATCCGATGTAGTACTGAGGAAGCTGGTCTGAAAGCAGACATAGTGTGATTGTCTAAGCATATTCTTGTAGGAATAGAAATTGTGTCTCTAATCGTGTCTCTTTTCAATTCTCTTACTAAAAATCTTAAATCTTACACTTAAAAAATACATCCTACTTCTAATTTTCTAAACTCTAATTACAACCCTTAATTTTAAACTCACTAATTTAAAGTTAGATGTTAATGAAAACATGATCAAGAGTGGATGAATTGCATCCATCCTCCAAGTAGTTAAGAAGTGTTGAATTCATGCTTAAAATACCAATTTAAGTCAAGGTAGAATTGATTTTCCAATGTCTTACTCTGAAGTAATACAAGCCTTGGATTAATGATTCTCCTTCAAATACTCATAGCTCACACCATGGGTACTTCGGGTTCATGGGAATTTAGAAGAATTTCATGACAATGGTACAATGAGGGATAAAGATGTTCAAAGATCGTAAGGGTTTTATGCAATTTATTAAAATATAGTCCTTAGAAATAATTGTTTATGATTTTTGTTAGTTTTAAAAATGTGACCTTTAGAAGCAATTATCCTTTTTAGGGGTCTATGTACGGATATTTCTACTGCGGCTGTCCAAAACCTCATTAATTCTACAAAAGCAATAGGAATAAAAATAATTAATAAGATTCTATAATATATTATCATATTTAGAAAATAATTATAACGTTTTAACAATTATAACTCATATTTTTTAAGAGTATTTTCAAAAATTTTATAACGAATCTCAAGATTAACATCATCTAATAAATTTAGTTTATCGAAATTTTTAAACCCCTAATTTTTAAGAGACTCTATATGATCGCTGTTATTATGTCTGTCCAGAACTCTAATAAAACCGCATGCAAAAAGGGAGAGGAAATCTGGGTGGAAAATGAAGTAGTTACGAAGTCTCTGTTAGGATATCTACATCAGATTCGTAGTGGAAATCAAGTGGTGGGTTTTAGTTCCAACAAATCCCACTCGATCAACAGTGATGTTACAGTGATTAACCGTAAAATCGAAAATTAAATAGTATGAAATTAAAATTTAATCAAATTAAATTAAAACTAAAATAAATTAATAATATAATTTTTAAAAACCAACGTTAATATAAAAAAAAATAAAAAATCAATATTAACCAAGTCGAAATTCAGTGATTATTATAATAAATTATTAAATTAAACTAAAACATAACTGAACGCACCCTTGATCGATAAGACTTTATCAGGTAAGTCATTTGGTTAAAATGAGGAAAAATATGCAGGTATATATGGTATTTTTAGAAAAGACATTTTAATTTTAATGTTTAAGAATTTAGTTTAAAGTTGAATGAGTTAAAATTTAAGGATTAAGATTAAAATATAAAATTTAAAAATTAAAATAATATATTAAAAATTTAAAGATTAAAATGATAAATATAAAAAAATATAAATTATCATTATAATCTATTTTAATCAAGTAATTAAAATAAAACACACACCCCAAAAAAAACTTCCGTTAAATTTATTTTTTGTGTGTATAAATCAAAATCAGACATCTCTAAAAATAGTTTTTGAATATATTTTTGATTTAAGATATTATATTTGTTAATATTTTTTTGAATATATTTGTATTTTTGTTAAATTTGTGAGCAGTTTATTCTCTGATTTTATTAGATAAATTACATAAAAATCGCTTAATTTTGAGTATTTTTTAACACCCTATGTAAAAGTATTTGTTCTACTCACTCAATTAATCAATAATCTCTAAAATATGATTTAAATTTTCAGTTAATTTTTTTAAATTGTAAAATTAAGATCTAGTAAGATTAAAAAAATTTCCCCTCATAAATAAAATTTATTCAAAAATTTAATCAAATCTTTTTTAGATAAATTACGTAAATATCATACATTATCTCAAAAAAGTCATTAAAATTTTAAAATTATATAATAAATATTAAAATTTATTTTTATTATAAAATTAATCATTAAACTGTCAATTGCAGTTGAATGAGTGATGTAATGAACCAATGACTATAAAACTTTATATAATAACGCATTTACTTTTCTGTATTATATTAATACCATTATAAAATGACCATTTCATAAATATGATATTATATAATTTTTTATAACTGATATATCACTTTTTTAATAAAATTAATGATTCATTAATTATTTTATTATATAAATTAAAATTTAATACTCATTATTATATATATATATTTTTCATTGTACTGTGTGAGATAGCTTTAACGGAAAGATTATGTGATTAAGGGTCTGTTTGTTTCACTGAAAATTGTTTTTAAAAAATGAATTTTGAAAAATAACTACATTTTTTAGAAAACTAATTCTATAAATTATTTGTGTTTGGATGAAACTGTATAAATCGTTTTTCATTGTTTGATAAATTTTACTGAAAATAATTTTAAAAATCTGTTTGTAATGAAATAAATCTAAAATAATTAAAATATGTTAGATCTTTTTTTTTTGACAAATGCTACTGAATTTTTATTAGATTCAAGACTGATTCCATCGGCAAACAACCATCAAACGGAGTGGGATATAACTTTTTGAAAGACCACCGACAAAGAAATAAATCAGAAACTAGCGTCGATTGAATCAAACTACAAGTGCAGATAAATCAAACCACCGACAAACAACAATCGATCGCTAGGGTATGCTACAATGTGCCACAAGAGTAGAAGAATCAAACCACAAAACGAAAACATGTCACAAAGACAGAAGAAATTACTAAATCATAACAAATTACTAAATCCAATAGAAAAAAGACAAAAATTAAATGCATTCAGACTAAAATTTGCATAATTACATGTTCCAGTAATAAATAAATAAAAGAATCAAAATTTTGAGAAGAAACAAATAAAAAAATGCAAAAATTAAGTTAAACCAAACACGAAATCAAAAACAATTTACAAAATTTCAAGGAAAGAAATAAAACCCGCAGAAACATGGACATCGTATATGCCAAACCCAACCAAAGCTTGAATGGGATAAAAAAAGATCGAGGGAATCAATCTTTTTTTTCTCGATTGATTACCAAAACGATAGATTTTCTGTTGTCATTTTCAACACCAACAGAAATGGATGTCTCAGTAAAATCACCAATAACCTTAGATTTTTGTTACTCATCTTTTTATCGTTGTCAGAATTCTTTTTTGTTGAGAAGAATTTTCTGATAATAAAGATAAAAAAATGACAGAGAGAGTGTCGATAATAATGAGAGAAAAATATGATCGATAAAAGAAAAGAAAATGAGATGATAAAATGAGTGCAGAGGAATTGGGGAAAAAATGAATAGCCTAAAACCGTGAAATTTTTGGTAAGTCAATTTATAAGGATCCTTTGTTTTTTTTTATTGACTATAATTTAAATTCTGTTGACTATAATTTGTTTTTCTCAATCAAACACTAAAAAAGGAAAAAATAAATTCCTGAAAATAAATTCCTTCAAACAAACAGATCCTAATCATAGAATAGATATTATATCAATTTGATTTAAATTTAAAAATAAACTATTTTTTTAAAAACAAAATAACCATTTTTTATCCGTCGTTAGAGGAATATTTTTTATATATAATTAATAAATACGCAATTATTAAATAATTATTTAAAAATAAGAGTTATATTACTTGAACCACGAATAATCTCTCCTTGCCGCCCCTTCCCTCTCGCGTTTCCATAGTTTCCTTTTCCTCTTCTGTTAAGATAATTCCAGGTAATATGCTCTTACAGTCACTTTCAACACTCCACTTGCATAATATACATTCAGTTCAATACTTGTTTAATAACCTTTTATTTTAACTTCTCATTATGTTCTTCAATCCATACTTAATAAGCTTTTAATTTCAGAAAATAGTTGTTTTTACATCTTGTAGCCTGAAACTTGGAGTTGAGCTTTCAGTATATGAAATAGAAGCAAACGCTGGGAAAAATGTAAGTTCCGAGTCTCGAATTAACAATCTCCTTTATTTTCTTTCAGTATTCATTGTTAAATTTGGAAAATAGCCATGTAAAATGTATATTAAGGAGAGTTAAACGGATTAGAGCGAGAAAAGAAATTAGGTTTCCGAAAACTTTGGCATTATTTTTAGACGATGGACTTGCATAAAAATCCAGTAAAAATTGTAAGGGAAAAAGACAAGGCAATGAGGTGACTACTTGCCTTAGAATACCATATTTAGGTATTATTTACAAGGCGTCGGCAAGAGCCACGCTCGCCAATCCTCCCGATTTCGGATTTCTTAACCTGTAGGTATTATTTATGATTAATTCCTTTTTTCGATGATTTTTTTTTTCATTTTATCTCGCTTTACTAATCAATGTTTATGATTTTATACTCTCTTTTTTTTCAGGTTCAGATTTCTTGGCTGATGTGAAAAACAAAAGAAGAAAAGAGAGCCGGATTTGGGAGATCTAATCTCAAAATAATTGGCGTTATTTGAAAGGATTCAATTAAGGAGATTATCGTAAGTACAATAATTAGAAAATGGAGGCGGAATTCGATTACTTGTTCAAATTGTTGATGATAGGAGATTCAGGTGTTGGAAAGAGTAGTCTTCTTTTAAGTTTTACTGCCGGTACCTTTGATGAACTCTCTCCCACTATTGGTCAGTGCTCATCCACAATATCAATTTTATTTACAAGGGCATTCTTTCTTAGTTTTGTTATTCGAATCAATTATAATATCATTTCGTTTATAGCTATATCAACAATTACATACATTTGCATTTCTTTTCTCCTGTTCTTTGTATTGTTTTATAAAATAGAGAAGGAAATATGATGAGTAAAAGGAATATTTTTTCTTTCATCTGAAAACAAGTATGTGGTGGTGAGTTTTAAAGCATGTTCTGTAGTGGGAAATCTCATTGCGATTATAAGAATCATTAATCTGCTTGGCTCTCTTTATGCCTGATGATAACAAAAAACACAACTTGTTTGATTGTGTAGGTGTTGATTTTAAGGTGAAATATGTAACTGCTGGAGGTAAGAAGCTAAAGGTTGCAATTTGGGATACAGGTAAACTTAAAGCTTCATAATGTGTTTATTCTTTTCTTTTCTATTCTATTTTATTTTTAATGTTAATGTGATTGAAGTGGGTTTTTGATGACTACTTCATTCTCTACTTATGTGCCAAATGACTTGGCATTTTCATAGATTTTAGGACTTTTCTTATTTAGTCTAGATTGAAAGTTTCATGTTAAACCGATATTGTATGAGTGGAGATTGTTCTTTTAAATGCTCTAACTGCAAGCTTTTTACTCGTATTTATGAGTTCAAAGTTTCTTTTAAAAAAAAAAGAACGGCCAAAGAAAATAACCAAACATCAGCAACATGGAGCCCGGGGGAATTGGTAATTCTACATATATAAAGAAAATTATGTTATGAAGACGCAACATAATTGGTTACACGTACTTTTCAGTTTCATCACTTAGAGCATTTCCATTGGTGGCATTCATATTCTTTTCATGCTCATGAAACCATTGATATGTTTTTTAGTTTAAATTATTTTAAAAGTGAAGTTCAAGAAGCAAAAAGGATATCTATGGCCTCATAGGCTTGGACATTATCAAATCTTTAAAAACAACTTAGTTTTACTATGTATTAATACCAAAAACTGCATATATGGGGTGTGTGTGCCAGTGATCCTGAGGATTTTAAAGCCAATTATACTTTTAATGTAAAGTTATCTTCTACCTTGTAGTAACTTGGTCAGTTCTTAATTTCCCAATAGTTTCATTAAATTGAGACGCAAGCACAGTCTTAGCGAGAATATTTGTGAATGAATTCATGTGGTCATTGTTGCATCATTCTCTAAATCATCTAGTTTGGACAAACCTACTTGTTATGCCTTTGGCATTTAACTTGTTATTATGAGAACCCTTCTCATCTCATTAGCTACTAAGCTAGTTTCTGCACAATTAAAGACTTGAACAAGTCTATGTTTCAAAGTTGGGAACAAGCTTTCCTTCTGTTGATCTAACTTGTATATACTGAATGTGTGGATTATGCAGCCGGGCAGGAACGATTCAGAACATTGACAAGTTCTTATTACAGAGGTGCCCAAGGGGTGGTTCTGGGTAATTATTTCCTCTCCTTTTTTTAACATGTGTAGCACTGTACTCTCTCAAGTATTGTGCCCTTTATTCCAAACTCTTGGGGAATTTCCTTTTTTAATTTCTCATAGATCTTTTTTTTTTTTGTAAAACCCTTAAAAGGAAGTAAGCATTTTCTCTACCTTTATATTGTCATTTGTTAGGCTCATAAAACCCTGTTTATATGCCAACTTAAAATCCCTTTTTGAGTTTAACATCTTCACATGATTAAGATGAGATGTTCTTTTGAGTTGAACTCATTAAGTTTGCAGTGTTCAGCCTGTTGTTTATCAGTTGAATAACATTTCAATACTCTAAACATGTCGAATAATCATGATGTAACAGTTTACGACGTAACTCGAAGGGAAACATTTACAAATCTTAAAGAAGTGTGGTATAAGGAATTCGAACTCTACACAACAAATCAAGACTGCATCAAAATGCTTGTTGGAAACAAAGTTGACAAGGTAAATTCCCCGACATGTAACGAAACACTTTCCGAGTGTCCTTTTTCTTTTCTAACACATCTGTATCTTCTGTCTGTGTGTCACAAAATGAAATTCAGGAAAGTCATAGGGTTGTGACAAAGAAAGAGGGTATAGAGTTTGCAAGAGAATACGGTTGCCTCTTCATTGAATGCAGTGCTAAAACACAAGATAACGTACAACAGTGCTTTGATGAGCTTGTTCTGAAGGTGTTCCAACTAACCATATCTATTGAAATTATTATTTTCTCAGGACAATACTTATAAAATGTGGATGACATTTTTGTGCAGATTGTGGATACACCTAGCCTTTTAGCCGAGGGTTCCAAAGGCGTGAAAAAGAATATGCTAAGCCATAAGGCACCACAACCTGATGCTGCGGCAAACGCATGCTGCTGATATTCATATTTTCCTTTTTTATATACATACATATCTATACCCTTGATTTCGCTTAATTTCCATGTAATATAGCAGGTTGGAAATCTTCATTTGATCAATTGAATATGAATAAGATGGAGTTTCTGTTGTCGTATAGTTTTTTTCAAAAATCTGGCTTCACCTGCAAACTTTCCTTCCCACCACCATTCTTTTCCATCAAGGCAGACAAAGAGAAGAGTAAATTTTCTTCTTTTCTTTTCATGAAGTTTTAAGATCGATCTGTTGGTGGTCAGACTGATTAGATTTCATCATTTGACTTTTGGACAGTGATGTGATCAATGAATTAAAAAGTTTGAACAGATCACACCAATACACATTTTTTTATGAATAAGAATAATTCAAGGGAGTGACGTGATTTTATACAAAGACCTTGTCTTGGGGGTATAAATTAAGGAAAATAATTATTTTATTTTATGTTTAAATTAGTTAATAGTGATTATAATAGTATAATATAATTTTCATCATTTGATATTAGTCGCTTAATCATTGACAACATTGATACTCAAATCCGTAACCTTTAAAAATAATAATTATTCTTTTAACAATTTAGACTAGGTGGTTGTACAAAAAAAATAATTATTTGTGGGTATTGAGTTCATGATCTTAACATGTTACCTGCTGTCCATTTTCAATCCATCTCCTCTCGTTTCATCAACTTGGGGAGGCTAAGACTGTAATTTCACTAAACGTAACTTTTCTTTTTAATTAAACTAAGAATCCCCTGATTGGTCTGGAGAGGTTGTTTGGTCAATAAATTGGTTGAAGGGAAAATCAGCTGAAGTTCTTATTCAAAGGCTAGCATGACAGGCTTTTTTGTACTTGGTTTGGGAAGAGCGTAATATGAGGTTTTTTCGGGAGTCTCACAGAATTTCCTCCGAGATTTTTGATTATATACAGAGCATTATCAAAATTAGATTACAGCATAGGAATGTAAAGTTACAGAGGGTTCATTCTGGCGTATTAGAAGCATGGGGCTTTTAGCTCATGCTCTTTTCTGTTGTACAGTTCTTTTTGGTTGATTAATTTGATTACAAAGCTTATAAAAAAATAAATAAATAAAAAAAAACTAAGAATCCCCAACTTAACTTGCATTTTCTTGAATGGGTCACGTAAGTCCATAAACTTCTTAATAACCAAAATAATGATTCGGATCCTTGGATATGTAAAAGATGATCTATTGTAATAAGACTTTTAAGAAGAATTTTTTTTAAATGAATTGAGTTAAATATTTATAAAATAAAAATAAAAAATTTAATTAACAAATTATAAAAAAAATGATTTTAAAGAGAATATTATAATATTATTTTTACTAAGATAAAAGTATCTTTTAGAAAAATCTTATTCATCCGTCTTATAAATAATGTAATTTTTTGAAAGTCAAATTTTTAAATTTAGACTATAATTATATTAAATATTTTAAATAATTAAATTTTATAAAATATATATTTAAAATCTACTCAATTAAAAGTTTTTTAAAATATATTTTTTATATTTATATCAATAATAAATTTTAAATAATTATAAGTCAAAGTTAAAAAAATTTGACAAAAATAAATAAATAACAATATTTATGAAACGAAAGGAATATATATTTTCGAAATTATAAATTAAAAAGATCTTGTTTTAAAAAACTGTACAAGGTCATATCAATCTTTTAACTATTCCGATAATGATGACACATTCTGATATGAAAGTGGATCTACTAATAAAAAGTTGTATAGTGGGATGAAACATTAAATATTAAATAAAGTAGAACAGTTTGAATTTTGACATTGTGTAAAAAACGTTGACTCCATAATACACCTTTGTAGTTCATAATTGAGTTAATCAGCTAATTAGGAGTGAGCAAAATTCGACTTAATTCAAAAAAAAAAAAATACAGCTTGACTTAAGGCAAAAAATTGACTCGTCTTGACTCTACTCAAAATTTCGTCAACTCAATTTGACTCGATTTTTTTAAAAAAAAAATTAAGATTGAGTTATAAAATAAAACTTCGAATAACTCAAAATTTTTAGTAACAGTGGGTTAGTTTTTAAGTTCAAATTGAATCCCTCAAATTTTTTTAATATATATATATATCAATATAAAAAATATGAAGAAATATGTCACATATAAAAATACAAAGAAATATGAGAAATATATCATAGGTTATTCCCGTCACGTCATTCATGAGACCAACCAATTAAATGAATCTATTTAATTAATTTTTTAACTATATTTTTTTATCAAGCGAATCTTCAATTATAATTATTTGTAATTTTATAAGTTATAATTTAACATTTGGAAAAGATTTACATTTAACACTCATAGTGTATATATCGTTAGTAACTTAAATAATATAATCTCATATTTTTTTATAATGTAATAACTTTTATTTTCACGAGATTTGAAATTATATAATACATAAAATAAGATTATAAAATTTATCCATGGCGGCCATTCCTCTTGTTTGGTCTAAAAGTTGGCACTTGGGTTCAAAGTTTAAGCCTCCCATCTCTTCTAGAATTGTAGAAAAAAATTTCTTACAAGATTTATATTTCTAGTATTTAATTAAAGTTTTTTTAATGATGTGTAAAATGAGTATTTATTAAAAAAAAGTATTAAAAATAGATAGATGTCAGTTTTGGATTGAATAAAACCTTCAGGGACTAAAGTAAAAATAAAACTATATTAAAAGTATTGGACTAATTAACGAAGGATTTAACGAAAGTGATATAAACTAGTAAAAATTAAAATTTAGAGTTAAAATTGAATTAATTAAAAATCTGATGATAAAACGAATCACCGTCAAAAGTTTAATGGTATTTAGTGTAATTTATCCTATAAAAATTAGATGGTTCTTAGCTATTGGACTAGATGGTTTTTAGCTATTGTTACTTTTGTGTAAATTGATTATATATTATTAGATCGAAAAAAAATATTAAATTTAAATTTTTAGATCCAACCTTAAAAATTATATATTTTTTTCAATTTCATCGTCACTTGAACTTGTTTTTTTCTCCTTCAAGCATCCGACCTTGAAATATATACAATTTGGTCAGGGATGGAGCTGTATGGTGCCTGGAGGGAAAATCGTCCCCACCCCTGAAGATTTTTTTATACTTTTATATCTCTATTTAAATTCTTTTAAAAATTGTTTTTTTTATAAAATTGTCCAACTACTTTTAAAAATTTATGTGTTATCGCTATTAACCCTAAATCTTAACTTCCGTCCCTGAATTTGGTATATTGTTGAGTTGAGATGAACCCCAAAACCTGAATTCTAATACTGGTGGAAAGAATGTGAAATGAAACACATCTCATCTCAATCTAATGTGTTTGGTTGGTTTGAATCTGTTTTCTCAATTACAGTCAGACCAATGTTATGTTACAATGCCACCACTAATCTTGTCTCTAATTTCCTCCATACTCAAGAAGCAGATGGTCCACCCGATGGTGTCCGCCGGTTGTAAACCTCGTCATCTGGTTGACCGTCCGGGCTATCAGGGGATTCTTGTGGCACGACCCCAACATACTGTTGGATTACCAACACCGATACCGTTGTTGCGAAATCGGATGATGCTAGAATATCCCCGATTGCACCGAGCTCCGGACACTCACTCCAGTCAGTAAGTCCGGCCATGAACGGTGATGTCATTCCTTGTCCTCTTCCAACAATGAACAAGTCTTGGAGGATGTCTAATGATCTTACGACGGAAACCGTTTCTTCCCCATTGTTGACAACTTGTTCGGTGTACACGACCATCTCATTGTTTGCATTATTCATCCTGAAATCATTTATGTAGTCGTCGTCGAGCTGCTTTTCCTTACGGTAGTCAGTTTCTAATGTTAGCATCTGTGGATGGTTTCGATCGGCGGTTGGAGACGGCGGCTGCATTACGGAGGCAAGTGAATCCTCACTCGCAACGAATCGTAGCACGGTAAGTCTAGTTCCTGGATTTTCAGACAGTCTCCATCCATATGCAAGTGCTTCTCTATCATCCGGACCCCCAAAGAACAGCACCACCACATGGTGTGCCACTTCGTTCTCGGAGACCCGTGATAGCGCATTCAGGCCTCTATCAACTAAAATTCCCACGGTGCAGGGCGAATTCGCGAGTAAGTTCTGGTTAACTGTTCGGAATGCCGGGTTCGTTACTTCCATCCCACCATCAACTGTTTGCTGCTTATGGAAAGGAATGATTATGATGGCAACACGTTTGTCCTCGGCCAAACCACAAATATCTTCATGCATGGAGGAGTAAGGGGAAATGGCCGTGAGGGGCTGAACAGAGACGAAATTCAAATTCTGCTCAAAGTTTTCGAAAGCATGGATTATGTGGTCGGATTGAGCTTGAGTTCGATTTAAAGCCTGTCGACCGGATTGACGAGTGTTATGGACAATGAGCATTGCAGATGCACGGCCAGTGAGTTCAACGAGATGGAGCACAAAGACGCATAAAGGAGACTTTTTCGTGGGATGAGAGGCTTCGAGTAAGTTGATTATTGTTGGGACATGACGAGGGCTGTGGACGCAGGACAGCACTCGTAGCTCACCTTCTGGTTTTGATATTTGAATCTTCCTACGTTTGTATGGTGCAAACCTCCTCGCCGGCCTATAAAGTATGGCCACAATGGGGGAGATGATGGCGGTCATAACCACCGCTACGACCACCATGATTGCAAATGCCTCGTCGTCTAAGACCTGCTGATCTTTGCCAACGTTGAGCACAATCATCTCAATGAGGCCTTTGGTGTTCATTAGTAGACCCAGTGTAAAGCCTTCACTATGTGGGATATTGTAGAAGGTTGTGACAAGCATAGTTCCCCCGATCTTACCAGCACATGACAGGATGATTACAACAAACAAAGTCCCCCATGTTTGTTCTTCTCTGATCGAAGTTACATCGGTCTTCAAGCCGCTAATGATGAAGAAGAGAGGCAGTAAAATCCCCGACACGAAGTCCTCTAGCTTTTCTAGCAGAGTAACTCCGAGTGGTCCGTTGGGAATGATGAGACCGAACACAAACGCTCCAAAAACTGAATGTGTCCCAATGGCATCTGTAATGAACCCTGAGATCATAACCCCTGTAAGAATGAAACATATGTACAACTCACTAAAGGATTCTCCTTCCGGGGTTGTCCGAATCATCCATGAAATTGCCGGTCTAACGAAAAGAATACAAACGACAACGAAAGCAGCACTCGAAAGAATCACCCAAAGGGAAGCTAAGGAGGATGGATCGTTCTCTGCCAAGGCAATGGCTACAGCTAAAAGAATCCATGCGCACATGTCGTTGATAAGAGCTGAAGACAAGGCCAATCTGCCCAATTCAGAGTTAATGAGCTTCAGCTCCGCTAGCATTCGAGCAAGCACAGGGAATGCCGTGACCGAGAGAGCGACTCCTAAGAAAAGAATGAAGGTGGCATGACCAAGGGGTTCGAGGTCCGAGCTATGGAGAACGAAAGAGAAACAGATGGCGATTACAAATGGCATGATCATGCCAGCGACCGCAATGGCAAGAGCTTTCTTTCCCGTTCGATATATCACCGAAAGGTCCATCTCTACACCGACGAGGAAGAGGTAGTAAAGAAGACCGATATTCGCCACTGTTTCCAGCACCATCACACTCCTCAGAGGAAACATTGTGTTGGCGAAGGTTTCACTTCGTCCTAGCGCCGATGGACCCAACAATGCTCCTCCCTGTCGAGAATAGAACACAGCCATGCCATCAATTAACGCACTCTGCATTCTGCAACCAAGACCAAGACAGCAAATGCAGAATCATTACACGACCAAATTATCAACTTACGAGAATCTCAGAAACCACTCGTGGTTGCCGCAGTGGTTTGAGGATGTAATCAAAGAATCGAGTACTGAGAACGACCATGGTCATCTGCAAGATGAAGAGAGGAAGCGAATAATCCAAAGGGTTATCACCTTGCCATACGCCATTTGTAGTTATCATGCTTGGCGCGTAGCAAACCACCGAATCATCTGATTTGTTGGCCACCGTTTCCATTGTTTTATATATGTATGTATATATATATATATATGTGTGTTTTTTCCCTTCTAAACCACCGTCTCCTTCAATATTATGTACAACCTAATCTACCACCACCACCGCCACTTGCACTTTTACTCCGGCCGATTCCCCCACACCTTTTACAACACTAAATTCACAACATTAATTCGTTTTTCATCACGTTCACCGTGGTCGGAACTTTAATTTCCTTGTTTCAGCAGATTAAGACACATAATATCATTAGATTTTGTTTGTTAATTGCAACGGAGGAACAAGGGTTGGGAAAGCAGAGGGAAATTAGGATGGTTTTGGTGGTTGTCCGTCCCAGTTGGTAAAATGTTTATCTTTTACGGTTTATAAGTCGCATTTCAGTTAAAACTTCAAACCTCTCAACCATAAGACATCAAAATTGGTCGAATTATTTGTTATCAACATGGCACGGTTTGGTATTAATGCACATAAATGAACATAAACGAACAAACATAAATAAATATAAATGAACGAACATAGATGAACGGATTATCGAACATTCACGAACATAAATGAACGAACGAATCATTTGTTCGTGTTCGATCGTTTAATTAAACGAATGAAAAATCTTATTTATATTCGTTCATTTAATAAATAAACGAAAATAAATGAACTTCCCGTCGAACGGTTCATTGAACGTTCGGTTCGTTTATAACCCTACCTCAAGGGTCATTAACGTATTGGTTGAAGTGATAAACAATTTGGTATCGTTTAAACGAATTGTGTTTGAGATTATACATAAAAAAGTTCCTGCTAAAAAAATATTCAACTAATTTAAGAATGTAAGGTGGATGAATCTAAATTAATTAAAAAGTATTAAAAATCAGAAGAATAAAAAAAAAATATCGGTCAATGGTCAGGTAATCAACTAATTTTCCGGGGTAGAATCTTTTGAAAACATGTCTAACATGGTTTTGTAAGTCATCATGCTAACATGAATTTTGTTTGATCCAAGTAGTGGTGTTTTGTACGAAAAATTATTGGGTGAACCCTGTTTACCACGTCATTTATGGTCCTAATTAATCAGGACTGTTGATCTTAATTTTTTCAAATGAATCATCATCTCTTTCCTACGTGTACTTAGTGAGTGGGTAGTTATTAGGTGGTTATCTAAAGATCAACGGTCCTGATTACATGGACCATGAATGATGTGGTGAACATGGTTCACCTAATAATCTCTCGTTTTGTACGTATACAAAATGTATGATTACACAGAGCCTTAAAATAAAGGATTTAAAATTTTGATAAATTATATTTATTAAATAATGTTAATCTCAAAATTCATTATAATTTTTTAAATATTATTAATAAAGATTGATTATAATTGTTAAAATATTATAATTTTTTAAAATGTGACAATCGCTTATAAAATCTTATTAATTATTCTTATTATTATTGGTTCCATAGAACGAAGCTTTTTAAATTGAAGTTATTGAAATCATATTTACGAACAACTATGTCGCAAAAAAGACTAAATGAACTTGTTTTGGTGACAATCGAAAGTGGTTTTTTAGAAAAAAAAATGATATTGAAAGTGTTGTAGATGATTTTATTTCAAAACAGACTAAAAGAATGACACTTTTAAGTAAAAATGTTTGATTTTTAGATGTTTATAAATTATTTTTTTTGTTACGATAATCGAATAATATCATTTATAATATAATATTTTTTTAAAATACTTTATATCTATTGATTATAAATTAAAAATCATACTGATTATAAATTAAAAATCATATTTTAATAAATTGTATAAGACTCCAAAATCTTCTTAATAAATTTAAACTCATATTTTTAATTCTTTGATATAAACTATACACTTTACGTATATAAATACTTTAATCTAAATCTTTTAAAATAAATAACGTTATTATTTTTTATTAAAATCGCTCATTAAATTTAAATATTAAATAAATAATTGTAAGTTTCGCTTAAATTTGAGTTACCGAAGTTTTTCAATAATATTATTTATTAAAAAATATTTTGAATTATTTAAATTTATGTAAACAAAAATATAAATTATAATATATTTTTAAGAAATTAAAATATTATTAGTTCAACTTAGAATTCTTCTAATTTTAGTTATTTGGGTGAAGTAGACCCCACCGGTCCACTTGAGTATATCCCCTTATTCTATGTGTTATATTTAATCGGGAATGGATGATTAAGAGTATATCCTCATATTGCAACTATTAGGTAATTATTATGAATTATTTTTTTTAAAGATATATTTAATATTAATATATAATATTGTAGTTTATATTCAAAGATGTTTTGATGTAGGATTATTGTTTTTTTATTTTTTTTAAGTGTGATATCTCTTTCGTTAAATTTTATAATAAAGAGCATCACAAGTTAATTGTACTTATAATTTGTTGTTGTAATAATTATCCATCTTATTTATCTCATTTATAAGCGTTCGATAAAAAATATATAATATCACAATTTATATATTTTAATTTTTTTATATATAAAACTATTATTTTTGCTTTTTTAAATGTGACGATATTTATAATATTGAAAAATTAATTTATTGATTCCTAATAATTTATGTTTGATTTTATAGATTTTATCACTTACTTCTTTACGTATTACTACCATGAGATAAGGGATTGTGAAATTATTAATCTCTTATCTAGGAGAGATTATTAGGTGAATCATGTTTATCACGTCATCTATAGTTTAAATAATCAAAATCGTTGATCTTTAAATAATTACCTAATAATTATATACCCACTAATTACATATAGGAGTTCTAATTAAACTTGGAGTTCTAATTAATCTATGCATGTTTGTCTGATTCAAATTAAGACAACTAATGATTAATTAAGTAGAAATTTCAGCCACATGTGTCTTTGCATGCATACACTGTGTGCTACGATTACGAGTTGGAAACTAATGATTAACATGACAACAAAACAATCAAATTAATACTCAAACATCTATAGCTGTGTCTGCATGCATGTAAGATAGACACGTGATTTTATGTTAAATCCAAACATATTTTACTTTTTTACAATTATTTTGTTTGGGAGGAGAATCAAATTTGTGGGCAGAATGAAAAGGTAGGCAGTTCACGAGCCAAAACATGTTGAAGAACACAGACAAAAGTCAGGGGTGGTCCTTAGACTTCACGGGGGATGTAAACAAAATATAAGCATAATAGAAAAGAGAGTAGTAGAAGACAAAGGGATGGTCGGTCCCTATAAAAAAATAACCACGAATTTAGAGACCCAAAGTGGAAAAATATATATTCTCAACCACGAAAATCAATTATTTCCCCCACAAAAGTTTCAGATTTCGTTTATTTGGAGAATATATACAATTATACATATTGTTTCGAGTTTCACTGTTGTTAATCAGATTGAGCCAAGCTCTTTGGATTAAAAGATTGAATCTTTAGTACTTATTTTCAGTACAAGTTGAGGGAGACAAAGCTGTGTGGTTGTAATAAACAAGGAGGAGCCGAAAAAAACCAGACACCCAGAGGGCTTTCTTCAATGAAGAAACAAGGTTGTGAGATTGAAGCGGTTGGAATCAATTACAAGATCTATAGACAAAAGAGAGAAAACCCTTTTAAAATATTCAACCAAAACCACCAAGAAGTTGTTGATCAACAGACATCAACTAAGTTTCAACAAGCATGTCTAGGGATTCGGCATGTTCTAAAGGATGTTAACTGCAAAGCAAAACCATGGGAAATTCTCGCCATTGTCGGCCCGAGTGGAGCGGGAAAATCTTCACTGCTTGAGATCCTGGCTGGGAAACTCACCCCACAAAGTGGTTCCATTTTTGTCAACAAAACCGCCATTGATAAAGCTCGGTTCAGGAAAATCTCTGGCTATGTTACTCAGAACGACACTCTTTCCCCTCTCCTCACAGTTGAAGAAACCCTCATGTTTAGTGCTAAGTTACGTTTAAGGCTTCCTCAAGCTCAGTTGAGTGTTAGGGTCAAGTCCTTGATCCAGGAACTTGGACTCGAGCACGTAGCCATGGCTCGAGTCGGTGACGATCGGGTTCGTGGGATTTCCGGTGGAGAAAGACGCCGGGTTTCTATAGGCGTCGAGGTGATACATGAACCTGAAGTGTTGATTCTTGATGAACCAACTTCGGGTCTTGATAGCACATCGGCACTACAAATTATTGATATGCTCAAGGTCATGGCTGATACCAGGGGAAGAACGATAATTCTCAGCATTCACCAGCCAGGTTTTCGAATTGTTAAGCTATTCAGTTCGATGCTTTTAATGGCTAATGGCACGGTCTTGCATCAGGGAACAGTGGACCAGCTGGGTGCGAATTTGAGGGATATGGGGTTGCAGCTTCCTCTTCATGTGAATATCGTCGAATTCGCGATCGAGTCCATCGATGTCATTCAACAACAACGAAAGGAACCGGTACAAGTTCCAGAACAGGGATTCTCAGCCCCATCATCACTGAGTGGTAAGTTTACACTTCAACAGCTTTTCCAAATATCCAAGGTCGTCGACGAAGAAACAGTGAATGTTGGGATTGATTTCCCAAGAGATTTCGCCAACTCCAGGTTGAAGGAAACCATGATTCTCGCCCATAGGTTCTCCAAAAACATATTCCGAACCAAGGAGCTGTTTGCCTGCAGGACAATCCAAATGCTGGTCTCAGGGCTCGTCTTAGGCTCAATTTTCCGCAATGCCAAAGATGATCTCGCCGGAGCAGAGGAAAAAGTGGGTCTGTTTGCATTTATACTGACGTTCTTGCTGTCATGCACGACGGAAGCCCTGCCGATATTTTTGCAAGAAAGGGAGATTCTAATGAAGGAAACCTCATGCGGAAGCTACAGAGTTTCATCCTACGCCATTGCCAACGGGCTTGTCTATCTACCCTTTTTACTCATCCTAGCCATTTTGTTCTCAACTCCACTCTACTGGTTGGTGGGCTTAAACCCAAACTTCATGGCGTTCATGCACTTTCTTCTGTTGATTTGGTTGATCCTCTACACAGCAAACTCAGTGGTGGTCTGTTTCAGTGCTCTGGTGCCTAATTTCATCGTCGGAAACTCTGTTATATCCGGCGTGATGGGGTCGTTCTTCCTCTTCTCCGGATACTTCATATCCAAACACGGGATCCCAAAGTACTGGATCTTCATGCATTACATATCTTTGTTCAAGTATCCGTTCGAAGGGTTTCTGATCAATGAGTTCTCTAAATCAGGTAAGTGCTTGGAGTACATGTTCGGGAGCTGCTTGGTGACGGGCGAGGCGGTGCTAAGTGAAGAAGGTTACGGGGAAGAAAGCAGGTGGAGGAACGTGTTGATAATGGTGGGTTTCATCTTGGTTTACAGGTTCGTTTCTTATGTGATTCTTCGGTGTCGATGCTCGCAGAGGAGTTTGGGGGCATCGTATTCTTGAACAAAGTTTATCTTTTTGGAAAAATTATATCATGGTCAATCCCCACCACGTGTCCATGGACTGATCAATGATAATTATCCACTTCATCAACTTTTTCATATCATATTTTTTTACAAGTGAATCTTCACTTTAAAAATTAAAAAATAATAAGGTGGATGATTATCATTGGTCGGTCCCATGAATGACGTAGTGAGACTGACCCATGATATAATTTCTTATCTTTTTGCTTCTCTCTCTCTGTCTCTCTCACGTGTATGCTAACCGGATGGTCCACATGAAAAATTATTAGGTCCCAAATAATCAGGATCGTTGAACTTAATTTTTTTTTTCAAGTGAATCATCATCTCTTTCCTACATGTACTTAGTGGGTGGGTAGTTATTAGGTGGTTATTTAAAGATCAACGGTCCTGATTACATGGACCATGGATGACGTGGTGAACAGGGTTCACCTAATAATTTTTCGGTTCACATGACAAAATATTTGTATTGTAACGAGAAATTATCGTCATTCATGATCCTTAACCACTAAAGATTAGTTAATTAATTTTATATTTTTTATATAATAGGTATAATGATTAACTCGAAGTGATTTGAATTAAATTTTAAAAAATACCCTTATTTTTAATTATAGTGTTAGGTTTCTCACGGGTATAATCTTATATCTTGATTTTGGACCTTCCAATTAAGAAGCTCATTAAATCCGGTCTTTACATTTATTTATAATTTTAATTGAGTTAATTCAATTAAAATTTTATAAATGATTGACTCGTGTTAATTTGAATTAAATTTAAATTTAATTTAAGATTTCATCTCAACTTGTTAAATTTAAGAGTTTATAGAATTTATTTTATAATTTGTTTGGCTATCTTAAAATTTAAGTTACGAGAAATTTAAATGCTAATTGAAAAATATAAAAATTTAATGACTTATTAAGTAATTTATACATAAAATATTTGGGGTTAAAATTTCCTAAATCATTATTTCCCGAGATTTCAAGGATTAATTTATATTTAATAAAAATTAAATTTTAATAATAAATCTTTTATTTTTTATTAAATTTTTTATTATTAACTTATGTAAAAGTAGAAAAGGTAAAATGTATTAAGTTTTCATATAAAACATATAATTAAAATGTGATAATTTAGACGATTTTAACGAGCAATAAATCAAATTAAGCAATAAACTTTTTTTAACAAGCATAAATTAAATAAAAATTTATAAACAAATATTAATCTAAGTCAAATATAATTTATATTATTTTTAAATTAAATCAAATATTATTTAACTTACGATAACTTAATCGATAAACATCTTTAAATTCATCCAAACATAATAAAGCTTTTAAGTCGAGACGAACATAAGCCCGACTTTGTGGATCCGATTGCGATTTGGTTTTACCGGTTCTTTCAGTCCAATCCATTTTGTTAAACAAAACACCAACAAGCAAAAGCCCAAATTTAGAATATTCTGTAATAAGTATTTTATTTATTTATTTAATAATTTAAAAATAATTAAAAATTAATATATATTTATACGTATTTTTAAATTTTTTTGACGGTGGAGATATTGTTATTGATTTTTTATTTTAAAATTATTATAGTCAATAAATTATTTAAAAATCTATAATAATTCAACAATACTTGAGTTCAGAATGTTTTCAATCCAAACTCATAAAAAAGTAATAAAAAAATATAAAAAGTACAACTGACAATCCGACTTTAAAAATAAAAGGATTTAAAAGTTCGAGGTCAATGGAATTTCCATCCAACCTCATGCAATATTAATATATTGCTTTCATATAAGTGACCAAGAAAAGAAGAATCCATGTGGAAATTATAGACCTCGAAATTTACACTCACTTTTTAAGTTATTTTTCTATGAGATCGGGTTGTAATCCAAACTACCTCACTAATTTTTACAGGTAAAGAGGGAGAAAAGATTGTGTAAAGACCAAACGGAGGGATGGTGAAGAAGGCGAGTCCGTTCATCCATGACAACAAATTCCATGTTCACTCGGCTCTCCATCATAGCACAAGATTTCACTCGGTAAACTCCATCAGAGTTGTTCCATTGTTTTGTTTTGTTTTTTTGACTATATGTATTTGACCCGTTATACGGATTCAAATCAAATTCAAATCGAGCATCAAATATTATTTAAGAAAATTAACATTCATCTTATTAGATTATATGGATTTTTGGTTCACCCAAACCCGATCCGAGCACAAATACTCTAAATTCGACTCCGATCCAACCTAAATATTTTTTTTAAAAATCTGACCCAACCCAACCCGAAAATAAATACCCTAAACTCAACCCGACCCAACCTATAGGAAAAAAATAAATTTAGGGACTAAATTATAAAAAATAATTTTCGTGGACTTAATTAAAAAAATATAATTTTAAGGACTAAACTATAAATAAAAAATTAATTTTAAGGACTTAATTATAAAAAATATATAAATAGAGGACCATTATTATAAACATCCCTAAAAAATTTATGGAAAAATTATATATTTAGTCTCAAGTCTGACAAGATCGGTTATTTTACACCCTAAAACGAACTCGACCCGACGTCATTTTTAAAAAATCACCCGACCAATCCAAACCTAATTTTTTCATAAAAAACCCCGATCTAATCGGGTCGAATCAAAACCCGATTTGACTGGGTAAAATGCCCATCCCTACCTAAATAGAATAGAGTTTGATGGTTACTGCTTAAGTTGGCATTGAAGGT